>OZ023167.1:31706062-31963562 GCA_963678695.2 Diplodus puntazzo | reverse complement strand
AAAAGCCTGCAGCGCCTCCAGTTAGTCAGAACTGAAGAGGGACGAGAAGTGAAACGTCTTCAACAAGCTGAAACAAGTCCAGTTGACTACGATACAGAACTTAGAGGTACCAGGACCTGATGACTGAGAGCAACAAAACAATAACTTTAATTACAGGAAGGAAACAGTTTAGCCGTGTTTGCATAAACAATCATTTTTTATCAATTATCATCCAACTCGACGGGAGGTGAAGGTTTGAACGACCGTAAACATTTTGAGGGTTTGTGATTCCGGCCCTGCATCTACAGTTATCACCGTGGCAACACTGTCTCCAGGAGACGTTCAGGTACTCGTGTACAGACTCTGGTAAAAGTAGAAGTACTGATTCAGCTTGTTTACTCCAGTAAAAGTAATAGAGTACATACTCTCAGAGTCTCAGAGTAAAAAGTCTCCCTCTGAAGGACATTTGTGCTCAAAGCTAACTGAAGCTCACGTCATATTAATAGAATTCAAAGACTATTAAAGTTAAAGGTAGAATCAGTAGGATTTGTCCCAGCTGTTCCTGAACGCACCACAAAGACAGCTGATTGTTGAGTCTCATTCCCAGGACGTCATACAGACACATGTTGGGTTGGTAAAGCGTCCCGAGCAGCAACAAAGAGAGAAAATCAGAAACTCTCTGCAGATACGAGACACTAACACGCCTTTTCTCCACATTCCAGTCTCCCTCTCTGTCTGTTTACGGCTTCTACGTCTTTGTCTCGTCTCGTCTCAGAGATACTCAGAGTACAGAGACATGAAACATGTAGTGGAGGAGAGTAACTAAGTATTTGTCCTTTGTACTGCGGTTTCTTCTGACTCTGGTGCAGCTTTAGTGGTGAAGCAGGTAAATCTGTCTGCAAGCAATCAGGAAAAAAACTTCATTTCAAACTGCTCGTCAGTCTGAGAGCACATCAGCTGTGAGCTGCATCTTAAGGTGCATCCTTCAATAAATCTGATGGAAACGAGCAGGTTTGTGGGTCGTGATCTGTCTCCAGTGTGAATGACAGACCTGTTCAGGTTCACGAGGCTGGAAGCTTTAATCTGTGGACATCTTTGTTCCGTCGTTCTCCTCTTGATGCTGTTTAACAGATATAAGACGTGTTTCCGTTGGCCGTCCTCCTGCAGCAGCTTGAGAACGGCTCCACGGCTGAACCAATGTGCTGAAACCTCAGTTTAAACACTCACCCAGCTCGGATCTCTCAGGAGCTCCAGTGCTGTTTTAATTGTGTGGAAAGATTCCTGCTGTGCACTTACACATGTCGACTTGTTCTTGTTCGCCAGAAGGTCCCTCCAGAGGTTAGAAACGTCTGTAAAATATGTACAGTAAGGAGGAGCCTGAATACATATGAGGCCAGTCAGCGGGATCGCTGCACGTCCTCAAATAACCTGCTCTTGAATTAATTAAAGGACATCCTGCAGAGTTTCTGACCTCTGGTGGATTTGTTAAGTTTTAATGGGAGCGCCCTGATGTAGAAGCACCAGTATTAAACTCAGACACAGGGGGCGCTGCTCAATATTAACTCTGCTTCCAGCTTTATGCTTCTCTCTGAAGGCTAACTGCTCCACAGTGTTCACCACCTATTGTTCCAACATGAAGCAGATGAATTCAACATTAGTTCCTCTCCACATTTTCCCCACCGGTCATGCTCGCACTCTGGGGTGGTGGCACAGTTTGAGAACCACGTCACGGTTCCTCTATAGGAGGCCTCATGAAAGGGGAGATTTGTATTTCCGGAGAGTTAAAAGGCAAAGCTGCTGGAGATTTTACACAAAGGGCACGAGGCTGTTTTCAAAGAGAAGAGCATCGAGCGCGGCGTGAAGTCTGCTGTAGGACTGAGAGCAGCACATCCACAGACTTGTAACACAGTGTGAAATCTGAGTGAAACATGCAGCAACAATGACCCCTGAGATCCCGGCAGGCATGGGGGCTGAAATATGTTGGAGCTCGTAGGCGGTTTAATTTGCTCATAATTACAAAGAAAAGTCTCCCACACATCCACATTTCATCACTCAGGCAGGGACACAGATACCTGCTGCGCCTCACTTCTCATCTTCTGACTGAGTGACCACCTGATGTGATGTCACTTCCTGCTCTGTATGATAAACAAACCCGTCCATCACTGAGACACACAGACTCCATGTTTCTACTCAAAGACAGAAAGAAGTTCATGTAGAACATTTGCTGAATTAACAAGAAGGTCCAAATAATGCAGAATGAGTCAGAGACAGAGTTTCACAGAGTTTATAAAGTGTCTCCAACTCAACAACTCACTAAACTGACACATTTGTTAAGGGAGTCTGGTGACACTGTTACTGTTACTGTTTCTTCTTCTTCTTCTGTTTCTTCTTCTTCTTCTTCTGTCAGAGGGCGGCTTGTCATTTCGGACAGGCAGATCCGGACCCAAATCCGACCCAGACGATGTCCCATACGCACCTGGACCTATAGTCAATCAATTATTGAAGTATTTAAAATTTTGATGGGGCACTTCTATTTTGACCGCCGGCGCCGGTTTAGCGGATCAGGAAACTCACTGACCAATTGCATGCGAGTTAAGCCATCCCACGTGATGCTGCTCAGCCAATCAAATCTGTGCATTCCAGGAGATAAACATTGCAGCTCTGAACACAGACAGCAGAAAGAGCTATTTTTCAAAAATTAAGTACTTTATTTTAAGATACACAATCTTTGAAAAGCTATTTTATTAATTTTCACCATTTTATTTTGAAATGCAGCCCTTCTTTTCCCTAAAGAGTGAAGAAAATAATACATATCCACAGTATTGCATATCTGTGTAATTAAATGTTAAGTGATAATTATTGTCAAAATGTTTTTGAAATGTTCTTAATTTGATTTGACATCCAGTTCTTGATTACATGCAGACGTTGATACAACTACCAGGCTGCTTCAATATATATCACACTGATTCAAATGTGGAGACTGTGCAATAGTTCAATTGAGATATTAAGTTGACTGTGTTAAGTGTGTAATAAATTTTATTGTTTAATTTGTCAAAATTCATTGATATGTTGTCAAGTTTCATTTTGTTAAATGTGAAGACTGTTCTTGTGGAGGCTTTTTGTTGAAACAGGAAATTATGATTATATTTATTTTATTTATTATCATAAGTTGTAACAAGCAGAGAAGAAAATAAATTTGTCTTCCAGTTCGGTGCATCCGTAACCTAGTTTGAAAAAAATGGTCCTGGTTCAACCCGAGTCTGTTTGTCGGAGTGGTGGACGGGTTCCAGTTGTTCTCTCTGTGATCAGATTTCTCAGGATGGATGTTGGCAGCAGGTGTAACAGAGACTTTGTGATGAGGAGTCCTACGAGCCGGTCTGTTGTAAACTTCTCAGACCATAGTGACTATATTTTACTGTCTTCATTACTCTCGGCAGTCCTCGGTCGGTGATATCACGGCTCTTTAATCCAGCTGAAAACACCAACAGCTGCCTGAGCTTCGACGAGCCATTAAACGTACGTCGCACAAGGCTCGACATGAACCGAGGAGTTGGTGAACTTGTGTTTTTATTCGTGCATGAAGGAATTACTGACAATTTAATGTTTCACGTCAGGCTGCCAGAGAAAATATGTTTGCAATCTTACAGCTGAGAGGAGCAATAACCGCAGGACGTTATTAAAGGCCACTTATCAAGCGGTGAGAACAACGCGTGGTCGCTCTGGAGGACCGAATGAAAAGTTTCTTCATTTGGTCAACAACGTCACAAACAGCGAGGGAACAAGTTCAAGATGTCTCTCTGAACAATCTTCTCTCAGACGTCCATTAACCAAAAATCACTCGGACCGGGCTGCACCAGGCTTCCATCTCCACAGAATCAGACATCTGGATATTAAAGTAATAAAGTGAAGTGAAGTGTACTGGAGGAGTGTGTGGAGGGAGCAGAGCACCATCAGGAGGCCCGCTTTGATAAAAAGCCTCACTTAAGTCCTGTGAGTGCAGAAAACACCTTTAATCTAGCAAAGAGCTTCTCTGCCACGAATGCATCCGTCACGTAACGCAAACTATTTGACATTAGCAGTCTTCTGTTATGTGACACATAAGCAGAAGAAGAACATCTGACCACATGTTTGTACGTCGACCTTCAGTACTCATCACGTTCCCTCGTGTTTCAGCACAACCTGCAGGAAAACGGTCCCTCGGTACCTCGTACATGTGATCCTATAGCACGATGCATCTTCAAAGATATTTCCATGATCACACACAGATGTCTTCCATCTGCCTGGAATGATAAAATATATTTGCCTCGAGCCAAAGCAGGATTTTAATTCAGTGTTTCCACAGACTGAGCTGCTCCAGTCTGCCGCTGCTCTGCTCCGCTGGGGGCGGGCGGAGGTTTGTTTGGCCGTTTAAAGAGGAACTGGATTCAAGGCTTTAAGAAAGATCCACATTCAATTCACTGAAAGCTGCTCAACATGCGGGAACACTGAAGGAGGGTTTGTTTTGGCTTCCTCTTGTTCCTGCAGGAGAGTCGAGCACATGAACCGCTGCGTTCTTCAAGACCTTAAATCCTAATTCATTAAAAATGCCCTAAAAAGAATTGGCTCAATTTTGAAGTGGTTTCTTTTCCAGACGTACTTTTTCTGCCCTGACTTCATACGATCCTTAATCTCATCACACTGGCTGAAGCTGCTTTTTTTAGAAATCCATTAAAAACATTTTTTAAATCATTTATTTGATCATATTTTGTCAACTGCACCTTGTTTCTAAGTCACGTTTTAGTCGACAACAAGTGTCTTTTAGTCTCACTAGTGCATTGCCCGTAGGAAGTATGTATTCCTGTAGAAAAGTGGGAGGTTAAGTAGCTTTATCATGGACGGCCAAATGAGGCTGTTTGAAGCTGGGACAACATCGTTGTGAAATTTGATATTCCAGGGTATAATTGGCCGTTTTTGACCACTTTTGATTTTACCTTTATATTTCACCTTAAAAACTATTTACCTTGCCTTGCTTGGTGTCATTATTTTCAGCACAACCTCACATGTGTGACTGTACAGTTATTTTTTCATTTTGACACACAGGATTAACACAATGGACCTAAAATCACAAAAAACATAAAATCCGGGTAGGAAAAAGTTAGATTTTTTACTGTGAAAACCACAAATATGTTTAATGAACCATTTTTAATACTTACAATGCAAAAATAAATTGTTGTTTGCTAAATTTGTGCATAAGTGTTTGAAATTTACAAAATTATATGCAACTATTTACATGTAAATGCAGGCAATGCCTCAGGCTCAGGCCTCCCTCAGCTCCTTCCTGCCTGCTCCTCATTGCAACATAAAAAAACAGTCCACTAGACGCTAAACACGCTAAACACGCTACACCAAACACTGCATAACAAGCTAACTATACACTCCAAACACGCTAAATGTCACAAATCTCTCAACTCTCAAAACTCACTGTCTCTATCTCCGTCACTGTGGCTGTCATTGGGATCATCCCTATGTTCCCCGCTTTGTATGGAACCGTTGGGGGTTAGGGTTACATAGGAACATAGGACCCGGGGAACATAGGACCCGGGGAACATAGGACCCGGGGAACATAGGACCCGGGGAACATAGGACCCGGGGAACATAGGTACGCTCCCCTGTCATTCTTTCGCCGCCGTCCCTCCCACAACTCCTCCTGTTCCTCAGCAACCAAATCACGTGTTTTGCCGTATAATTTTGTGATTGGTTGGTGTTGTGCCTTTTTCCACCAATAGGAACGTGTTTTCCTGCTTGCGGACACTTTCGTGACAAAAGCCCGTTTTTACCGTTTCTTCTGCACCAGACACAAAGCAAACGTGACGACAATGTTCGCGAAAAAGTGTGGCGGACATTATTTACTGTAAATCTGGTTTTGGACGCGCCGACGCATCCGTCGCCTCAGGAGGTGGGCCGTGGGGGTGGGCGAGCAGCTAGCTACACACGAACATCCACAGATTCCGATTCCAGTTTGTTGTCCTCGCGTATCCAGATCTCCTCAGGCTGGAACAGACTCGGTCCGGACTCGTTCAGTCTCATTAATCCACAGCAGTCAGCTTACAGTCGGCCCAGCTCGCGTGCTGCAGGTATAAATCCGCTTGTTTCTTAAGGTGTGTCGTGGGGATGAGCTCTGCAGTGATTGGCTCTGGTACACACGTGGCTACGGTGGCTATGGTTGACAATGCTAGCGGAATTCGTAAAGCATCTATTAAATAATTTATTCATGGCGTCTTTGTAGTCCAAACAAATCCGAGGTTGCACACCCTTCAACCACGCAGCAGCCATGTTGAAAATCTCAGGTCAGTCTGATCCTGATCTGCAGAGATATTTGAGGCACACACACACACACACACACACACACATACACACACACACACAGACAGAGATTCCTTGCTTTTATAGAGAGATGTTAGTTTTTTTTGTAGTCATCAGGTTATAATAAACATTTCAGTGAATCTAGTCGAGACAAAACCACAAATACTTTGTCATTTAATCATTTACTGCTATGTAAAGTAGTCACTCCTGCACACGTTGTTTACGTCTGCACTGATTTATTAAAAAAGAAAATGTAATTACAGTCTTATTTCAGCTCTGTGTCACTTTGTGAATGCTGAGAAAAGACTGTTTGAATAAATCACTGCAGAGGTAACAACGTGTGCAGGACTAACTTTGTTTCACTGCAGTTAGTTTTGGGGGGATTTTTTGCATCATAGATGATTAATGGTGTGAGTGACTGATCTCACATCAGATTTTACCTCATCATTATCTGACGAGTGTCTGTGAAGCAGCATGATTCAACACCTGGAGCCCGACGCTCTCTTTAAAGCATCACAATGTGAATCAGTCTCATCGTCATGTCGTCACATAATGACGCCGTCTTTCTCCAGAAAGTCACATTTTGTTACTTTCTAAACTCTGATGAAATAACGAGAGAGAGCTGGAAGAAGACAACGTGTTGACGACCATGTTTGGGTCGCCCAAAGTGTCCAGACTGTCCTCACCGTATATCTGCTGCATTAGAAAGAAATATTCTGCAATACTGCGTCTAGTTCTGTTTATTTAATTCTTTATTGCCAACCACATGCTGGATTACAGTCACAGGTATGTTTAGTGATGTTTGACTGCACTTGCTGCTCCATTTCTGCTTTCATAAATCCAGAGAGGACTGGAACCGGCTACAACTGTACTGTGAAGGTTGAGAGTTGAATTAGTCCGTGAACCAGAGCTCAGCAGGTGAACACTGCTGCCACTTCAGGAGATAAACACTGACTCTAATACTGCAGCCGGCTGTGGAAACAGGGACCCTGAACACTTCAGTTATGTCGAGCACTTTTCTTGATCTTGATCTCAGGATGCTTCAGCTCACAGTCGTCCATGAAACCGGTCCTTGGACCTGCTGCAGGTGAAGCATTAGCTGTAGCAGCCGGGAGCTCCTGTTTCAGTGCTTCAGCTCGCAGCTCGTCGTTGTCGCTGCACTTTCTGTTGGATTGTTCGTGTTTTGTGGATCCATCTATTATTAACACTCACCGCCCTTTAACATCCTCATTCAGGCGCTTTGATCATTTTGTTAGCAGGCTAATCGGCCCGTTCGTTAGCTATGGCTGTTGTTGAGCACAAAAATACTTTAACTTAATGAAAAGTTTTAATCCGGGCTGTTTAAAATGTATGAGAATCAAACTGACAACCTACTTTAGAGATTATTTAGTTTCATTTTTCTTGTAACAAATTTTCATTTCAAGCATTACAGCTCAGAAATAAAGAATATAAAAGTCTGGCACCATGTTTGTAATATGATAAATTTAAATTACTGTCACGGTAAATGATTTGATTTATATTTTTAAGTAGTTTGACGGACAGATGAAGGTAGAATGTGTAAGCAAGTAACTGTAGCCACTTTTAGGTTGTTAGCTAAGTTAGCCGTGCAGCTAGCGGTCTGGACTGAGAGCCCAGGGACCAGGAGAGTGTTTGGAGCTTTGGACCGGACACGTTGGAGCTAACTGGTTAGCGTGCTAACTTCAGTAGCTCTGCCACACAAAGATCATCATAACTGTTATTTCTGCACATTGTGTGGATCATTTTAATGAAGTTTAAACTCACATTCTTTCACATCGGACCTGTAAAGCTGCTACGCTAAAGTTCTTCTACTGTTCTGCGTTCAGTAATGACAGTGAAGAAGTCGGACTCCATCTGACGGTGCTGAACGACAAGACTGGAGGATCTGGATCAGGAAGAATGAATTATCAGCAGGGCTTGATATCAATCAATAAAACTGATGTTCCAGTCTGAGTCAGCAGATTATACAGAACTCAACATGTGGTTTTAATTCACAGCTCTGGTTCTGTACTCTCGTCCCTCCTGGTGCTGAATATATGAATCCTGATTCATTTGCATTTACAGACTTAAATCCCTGTCGTCGTGTTTCCAGCAGTTTCATTCTCATATAACAGCTCACCTTGTTGTACAATAAAGAGGTGCCATTCACGACTTTACTCACTTTGTAATTGGTACATTAACATTCACACAGTGATGTCAGTGTTCGTAAAGCTGCGAGAGCCTGAAGCTGTTTTAGCTGCAGAGACATTCACAAGTCCTCCTGATAATCCTGTTTATAGACGAGAGAGTCCAGAGGAACCTCCAGGGAGTCCAGAGGAACCTCGAGAGAGTCCAGAGGAACCTCGAGAGAGTCCAGAGGAACCTCGAGAGAGTCCAGAGGAACCTCGAGAGAGTCCAGAGGAACCTCGAGAGAGTCCAGAGGAACCTCGAGGAGAGTCCAGAGGAACCTCGAGAGAGTCCAGAGGAACCTCGAGAGAGTCCAGAGGGAGTCCAGAGGAACCTCGAGAGAGTCCAGAGGAACCTCGAGAGAGTCCAGAGGAACCTCGAGAGAGTCCAGAGGAACCTCCAGGGAGTCCAGAGGAACCTCGAGAGAGTCCAGAGGAACCTCGAGAGAGTCCAGAGGAACCTCGAGAGAGTCCAGAGGAACCTCGAGAGAGTCCAGAGGAACCTCGAGAGAGTCCAGAGGAACCTCCAGGGAGTCCAGAGGAACCTCGAGAGAGTCCAGAGGAACCTCGAGAGAGTCCAGAGGAACCTCCAAAGAGTCCAGAGGAACCTCGAGAGAGTCCAGAGGAACCTCGAGAGAGTTCAGAGGAACCTCGAGAGAGTCCAGAGGAACCTCGAGAGAGTCCAGAGGAACCTCCAGGGAGTCCAGAGGAACCTCGAGAGAGTCCAGAGGAACCTCGAGAGAGTCCAGAGGAACCTCCAGGGAGTCCAGAGGAACCTCGAGAGAGTCCAGAGGAACCTCCAGGGAGTCCAGAGGAACCTCGAGAGAGTCCAGAGGAACCTCGAGAGAGTCCAGAGGAACCTCGAGAGAGTCCAGAGGAACCTCGAGAGAGTCCAGAGGAACCTCGAGAGAGTCCAGAGGAACCTCGAGAGAGTCCAGAGGAACCTCGAGAGAGTCCAGAGGAACCTCGAGAGAGTCCAGAGGAACCTCGAGAGAGTCCAGAGGGAGTCCAGAGGAACCTCGAGAGAGTTCAGAGGAACCTTGAGAGAGTCCAGAGGAACCTCCAGGGAGTCCAGAGGAACCTCCAGGGAGTCCAGAGGAACCTCGAGAGAGTCCAGAGGAACCTCCAGGGAGTCCAGAGGAACCTCGAGAGAGTCCAGAGGAACCTCGAGAGAGTCCAGAGGATACCTCGAGAGAGTCCAGAGGAACCTCGAGAGAGTCCAGAGGGAGTCCAGAGGAACCTCGAGAGAGTTCAGAGGAACCTTGAGAGAGTCCAGAGGAACCTCCAGGGAGTCCAGAGGAACCTCCAGGGAGTCCAGAGGAACCTCGAGAGAGTCCAGAGGAACCTCCAGGGAGTCCAGAGGAACCTCGAGAGACTCCAGAGGAACCTCACTGCTCACACTAAATCTCTGCTCCACCTGCCGACCGCACATCTGATCTGACTTGTATCATAACTGCATGTTTTTAATCTGATGAACAGAACTTGTGTTCCTCTCTTTAGGTGACATGATCTCACTGTTTTATTGTTTATTCATCCAATCAGAAGGCTTCGTGTTCTCAGTACAACCTGCCTGTTTTCTCCTCAAGTTTACCAATAGAGTTGGAGGATCTTTTGGATTTACTTTCTATAACTCCATTCAGTCTTTCAGATTGACACACTTCGTTCATTTATCTTATTTCATGTTTGTCCCAGTGAACCCTCAGCTTTACTTCAGCAGTTCGCTCACACGACAACGATTGAGGTTGAGCTTCATCTTTTAAAAAACGCTGCTGTGATCGTCGTCATGTAAACTACAAATGCACAGTCTAGTGAACATTGTGACGGTTCTGTCTGTTATCTGACTCTGAGGTCAGAAGGTCCCTGATCATGACTCTGAGCTATCAGCCGTGATGACTCCATGGAGCTGCTGCAGGAACAGACCCATCCTTCAGTTTAGATTAGATACTTCAGACATCTTAAAGACTGAATATTCAGCTTTATAACATCTGCATTGTATCAACAGTCATTAAAGTAATGGTCAAAGTCGGGGTTGTTTCTTTTGTTAGACGTCCTGACAAACTGATTGCAGAGTTTCCATCACACCTCATAAACAACACAGTCTCTTGTAAAAGTTATTCTGGGATGTAAACAAAGATTCCTCTCAGGAATCTGAATCATTCAGAGGCTCGTTCAGTCTAAAACATGCAGCACACGTTAACACGTCGTCTGAGACGCAATGCGACAGGCGCAGCTGTGACAGGCTGAACTGTGGACACGGCTGGCGGCCATATTGTTTGTTAGCAAAGCATCTCTTCCGTTGCTTTGCCAGAAACACACTCTGCATCTCATCGTGGAGCTGAACAGTCCCATTAAGCCGTCAGCTGCTGCCTGCTCACGTCCGGCTGACGAGACGCTGCTGCTGATCGTTCTCCTCAGAGCCGACTGTTCACGGTCAGGATCTGTTTCGAGTCAGAAGACTTTGAATCGTTGAGTCGTGTATGTTGCATGTGGAGTGACGAGATGTCACGACTGCGTTTGGCTTCCTGCTGCCGATCAAAACGTCACTGGCTACATTTGAAAACGACCTCGCTGAGATGGATTAAACAGAACGAGAGGGACACGACAGATTTATATTATTTTGGTGAAGTATTTTCTGATCTGAATTATTTTCCCAGATAATCTTTTAAGTTTCTTTATTTTTCTCTCTGTGTTGTGAAACCAAATGAAAACATTTTTTTTAAGTCAAAAACAAAAAGAAATCTGTAAAAAAAAAAAAAACATTTTTCTGGAACATTTCTGTCAAAAATAGGAAAATGAGCCAGAAAATGAAAATAAATCCTGAAAAAAATGTTCTACTGAAAAATATAAATATTTGCACACATCACCCTCAAATCTCTGCTGACCACTGATCTGTCTGAAGGTTTATTATCAGATTAATCTTTAATTCCTGTCCAGTGAAAACCACGATCCTCCACGTGTGTTGATTACTGATGACAAGTAATCCTGTTATTATTAATGTCAGAACATTACAGTATTTTATTGCCGCTGTGACACTACAGTACATTGCAGGCTGAGGCCACAGAAATACCTGGTTAGTTTTTAGGACAACGTGTTTTTGTTGAGTTGAAACTAAAAAGGTATCCGAACACAAGACACAACAATGCAGGTTGAAACTAAAAGCTTTTAATACAAAGGCTGTTAGTCCAAAGTCCAAAACTTAGGATGCAAGAACAAAAGCTAGGAATAAAAAAACACTGTTGCAGGAAAATCCAAGTATAATTTAGTCTAAAATGACAAAAACTAAAAGAGCAACGAGGACAGAAGACAGCACGAACTCAAACCAGAACATCTTCAGGTTAAATAGACATTTAACGACGTCAAACACAGAAAGCTTCTCCCACGTGATATGTGGGCGCTCACTCCTGTGTGTTTTTCTTTATCACGGCTGGACGCAGGTCCTACTTGTTCAGGAAATATCTTGCGGGGAACATTTTTCATTTCTTTCATGTGTGTTTTCATGTCGGAGCAGCTTCCTCGTGGTCGCTGCGGTACGAGCGGGCGAGGAGGCTTCATGCTGAGCAGCTGCAGTCAGTGTTCGTGTCGAGGACGCTCAACAAATACATGTTGAAACTCCAGGAGTTTGCGAGGAGCTGCAGTGGATCATTTTGCCGGAGCAGTTGGAGAAGTTTCTGTGGACACTTTGACATGTTCTGACACGTTGTGCTGTGTATCTGGGTCACCACGCTGTGGGTCCATGTGGACTACAGCTGCAGGTTTCTGTGAAGAACGGAGCTTCAAACATCTCACAGCCACTTTTCACGCCTGTTCCAGAGGCTGTTCTGTGACGGCGCGGCTCAGACGATGGATTTTTGGTGGTTTATTCCTTTAAGCCATAGTGAGCTTTCTGTCAGCACACAGCAGACGTTACATTCTGTCAGTGTGGATGTAAAATCTGAGGCGTGGATGCTACAGACGCTCCGCTGGACTGCAGCGCCGGCTGGTCTGTCAAACATGGATCCCAGCGAGGCTCCCGCAGAGCTCCTCTGATATGACATCGACTTGGCATCCAGCTCAAACGGAGGAGATGAGATGGGCTCAGTGTTTTCTTGATGATTGATGATGCAGATAACGGCGGTGGCAAGCTGGCACATGTCAGACACTCTGGAAGCACTCAGAATTTACCTGAGGGGCGTCAGATCAGTTTGTGTTGGATGAAGGAGACAGCAGCCGGCTCCCAGTGTCCCCCTGAACCCCCCGACCCCTGAACTCTACACTACATAAGAACAGGACGGTTCTACGTGGAGTGAATACTTTCACTAAAGTCCAGCAGTCCTCTTGAAACTCAGAGATACCAGCGACCTGAACACGCCTGATCCACAAGAGATTAATGAAAAAAGTCACAAAACAACTGATCTCAGAATTTATTCCTGGATCTGTCCCTTTATCTGGATCCACACCAGAACTCAGGGAGGCCTGTTCTGGGCCCAGACTCATCCTCCATCCAGGTTTGTGGAAATCTGTTCTGTAGTTTTTGTGTAATCCTGCTGACAAACCAACCAACGAGTGCAGGTTCATCACTGAGGTGTCAGTATCTGTTGGTATATGTCTTAAAATGTCCAACTTTCTTTTTAGAGATAATAATGCAGAAGAGAACGTCTGATCGTTTATCATCATTACATTTCCAGTAAGTTTACTGTTTCAGTGCTGATGTAACTTTTAGACAATACAGTTTCCATTAACTGTAAAATATTCTGCCTGCGGTTCATTTTTTTTATTAATGTGGCGCCTTTAAAAACACAGTTAACAAAGTGCTCTGACAATCAAGAAAAAGCAGGAAACTCAGGACGACGATATTACAAAATGATCTGTCAACAGTCGTGCCAAACACACACACACACACACACACATACACACACACACACACACACACACACACACACACACACACACACACACACACAATATCACAAAATCAATATCACAATCTTTCCTTCCTAATTCAGTTTTTGTCGTTGGACCAAAAACATCAGTCTTCTCTAATAAAAGTCTCCAAATGTCTGTGAGACAGCCGGACAGGCCCGTGTGTGCAGGCTGAGGCTGGGATTGGACCCTGGTTTCGTCACATCAGCAGAACTTCAGGACATTTTTACCTTCTCGTTGAGAAGATGTTCTAATATCACCCTAACCCAGCTGCAGGTCGACCTGTTTGTCTCCTGAGGTCCAGATGTTCCTTTCAGAACCGGTGTGCCGGCTCACAAGTGGCGGCTGGCTGGTTCACACCGGCAGCAGTGAGGGAGAGGAGGTTTCATTGGTACTGATAGCCTCGGTGTGGGCAGAGAGCCACGGGTTAATGGAGATTGTTCTGCTCGCCTGCAGCCGGCCGTGGCTCTGTGCTGCAGCGGGACCAGAAGAGAGGACATATTTCATTATTTCATCCTCGGCTGGAAGGCCTCGCCTGATCACCCCGGCCCATGATAGGATTAATTTGAATGCAGCGGCGCTGGTTCGTGTCATTGATACTATTCAAAGAGCAGAGGCCCGGACCACAGAGTCTCAGTGTGCAGGTTTCTGACTGTGCCCCGGAAAATTAAAGAAATTATTTCAATGCTCTGGGACGGAAAGTCTCATTTTCTTCAGGAAATGTTGGATGAGGACGAAGAGACGGTGACATCTGGGATTACCAACGTCAGCTCAGCCGTAAGCAGTGTTGTGCCTGAACGCGTTCAAAGAACGATCATTCAGGAACTCGTTCATATTTTGGGCAAACGTGAACTGAACATACTGTTTTCTGCCTGATGAACTTTATTGTGAACGCGTTCATTCTGGCCTTTGTGAACGGCGCGTTCTCTCAGTTTAACTTCGTTCAAGACAGCGCCAGATTCCCATCGAGCCTTCCAGGTGAAAACCGGCTAAAACACACCGTGAACAGGCCTCAATATGTCACGGAAAAACACCCAATCTGACTGTTGTGTGTAAAAAGGACGCTGGACAAGAGGTTTGTGCAACTCACTTTACTTTCTACCAAAACTAAACTTAACTATTTCAGACAGAAACAGCTGCATACCAAACATGCAGTGAGGCATTACCAAACGAACACAGATTAATTCGTCCTGAACTGACAGAAAACTGGCAGCACCAGCCAGCACTGAGTCGCACCGCCGCATGGAGGCATGGAGGCATGGAGGCAAAAACAAATGACGGCCGCAGCAATAATACCTCAGACTCTGCCTACCATCAATACGGCATCTTCGTATGATTACTTTAAACTATTTCATGAAAAAGTCAGTGATGATCCAGATGGGAAAATCTGACCTTTTTGTGTAAACTTTACCCGCCAGGTTTCAAGAAGCATCAACGTCAACAGCGAACCTGAAACGGCACATTGAACTAAAGCACCCGGCGAGCCTGTCAAGGTCTGTGAGAGTGAATAAAAAATCAAAAGACATTGCAACAGCGAGCCAAACAGATCCTCTACCACCCAGATCACATTAACAGCGTACAGCAGCGGCTCCGCTGTCTTCATCTCCGGCCGCAGCTGGAACACCTGGTTTAGCAGAATATTGTCAGAGCTGCAGCTTCAGTGTTAAAACTGATAGAATAACTGCTGTCTGTGCTTCTATATGGGCTGTGGCAATCACTTAGAAAAATAATAGCTCGCATCAACATATTGGAAAAAAAAGAACTGTGAACTAGTTCATTTTTGGAACTGTGAACTTAGTTCAACATTTTTAATTATGAACTCTGAACTGAACTAGTTCATTTTAAAATTTGTGAACTGAACTCCGAACTAGTTCATGTAGAAAGTGAACTTTCCCAACACTGGCCGTAAGATGTATATAATATATGATACACAGAGAGCAGCTGATAGTCAGGCACTGTTTCACTTTGAATGCTCTCAGACTACATCTCAGAGGAAATACTGTAATCTGTCACCTCCGCAGCTCAGACGGCATCCTGTCATCCATTCTCATCCGGTGAGAAAACATGTCTCTCTAAGCACGCTGATGATTTAGATGTTTTAATGTTTGAGATGAACTGAAGGATCCAGCGTTCCTTCAATAAACTCTTTCAACCCCTCTTAGATCAGCTGGCCGTCTTTATGACACCTTAAAAAGTTGAACGTGTTTTGGTCACATGGCATCTGCCCTCAAATGATCGACTGACTGTACTGGTGCTTCTCTGAACTTGGGGATCTGAGCACTTCTTCCACCACTGGAAATGATTCTCAACACCTGGAATCTTTCACTGGAACCAGACGCAGCTACCTGACAGAAATACTTTGTTACGTGTCTCCACAGGATGTACTTTTAGTTTCCAGAAGGTAAGCTGAGAGTAAAAGTGTGCTTGTGTTGTGATTCAGAGTGATTGTTGTGTCCCTGCAGCTCATTGTGTTTCAGCAGAGTCGGTGCTGAAGGCAGATGTTCGGCTGCTGGATCTGTTGTCTGTCGGTGCAGCTGGTTTCCTTGTTCTTCTTCCTTTTGTAGACTTTTGTTTGTACAGTTCGTCAGACTGTCCATCTCCCGACACTCGCCGTGTTTTTCATTTGGCAAAAAAGAGCCGAAACAGACAATAAAGATGAATTTGACAAAAAGCATTTCTTTACATATTTCTTCTTCGCAGCGATAAACTGGATCCTCGCTGTTTGAACAGCAGCCAGGTGTGCACAGGTGTAAGAGAGGACGGAGCTCCGAGCTCTCCTTCATCTCTTCTCTCCACATTCTTCACATTCCTGCGTCCATCACCGTGTTGTTGCTCAACTGAATCACGCCTGTGTTGACAGAGATGGCGGTGGCTCGCGCTCAGGAGAGAGATGTGAACAAAGTCCACAGATTCACAGAGAAAACAGAAGCATGTGCAGTGAAGTAGAGGTAGACCCTCCAGAGATCAGATCTACATCTATAACCCTTACTGAACGAGCATCTGTTGACATGCACTGAGAAATATATGAAAAATACATTCTGATATATCCACTACATCAGCAAGGTTCAATCAAACCACCAGTGTCTGGTGTCTGTGTGTTTCAGTAGGTCATCAAACTCCAACAAAAACATGGCAAAACATGCTTTTAACTATGAAAGTCTCCTCTCATTTCACAACAGACACCATCTTCCCTCCTCACCGGAGATCCAGAGACAGCAGCCGTTTGTTGTCAGCTCATTGGAGCAGATATTAGCATCTAAGCCCGTCCTGAAGCCTACAACAGCCAATGGCTGTGTCTCAATTCAGGATCTGCATCCTTCGAAGGAAGGATGAAGGCCAATTACAGCACAACACTTCATGAAGTCTGTCCCAGTCTGAAGGCTCCTCCAGATGCTCCTTCTTCTCCTGTTTCTGGAGGACGCACCGCTACGATCCTTCGTGGCCTCACATATCCCAGGATTCTTTGTGCGCCCGAAAAGACGAAAGAAAAAGAGAAAATGGCGACATCGCGTGGCGTAGATCGTCACTTTCAAATCATGATTCAAGGGTAAAACATCTGGAGACGCAACCAGGAAATGCTCCAAAGGCGAGACCGTCCCATTTAACAACGGCTGACGAGGTTAACAAGGTCTCTCTGAAGGACTCGCCTTCAAAGACCACAAAGGCCGAGTCCTTCAGAGGACGCAGACCCTGAACTGAGACACAGCAACAGTCGACCTTCAATGAGTGATGGTCTCTTCTATCTCCTCTCTCCTGAGCCACTCACACACCAGCCTCTGGATGATTGACGCATCATGTAGCCAATGAGATTTCAAACCCAGTAATATACAGTTTATATCAGTTTTTTTAAGCCATAACATTTTAAATTATGCAAGTTTCTGTAGTTTTAAGTGTTTTGCTCTTTGAGAGGCTGTTTTTCCACCTCAGCACTTCTTTATATTTCATAAAGTTTGTGTAAATAAGGACATAAAGAACTATAATGAGTTTTGTGCAGGCTGGAGACTGCAAGTGGATCTTTGCATTAAAAGAAATGTAGGCAAGAAAAATGTGAATATACAATTCAGTGTTATAAACTCTCAAACATCCTAAAACCATCTCTGCACTGTGAGCGGCTCAACAGCTGCTCTGAGGATCAATACTGAAAATATGTCTAACAGACCAAATACTTCTGGAGGATGTATGCTAATGTCTTTAACAATGTGAAAAATAACTGAACATTGATTTGTTTATTGGTCGATGCGTAATGAATATATGATTTGATGTATTATATAACACGCTGCATTTCAATATATTGAACACACTGATTTAAAAACAGAAGTCTGTCAGCTCCTCCTGTCAGTGATTAAAAGGTAACATGATCTTTACTTTTTAATTTATACAAATTATAGAAATGTTCATAAATGAACTCTGTTCCTTAGAGAATATTTCTCTTGCGTGAAGGACGCACCTGCAGCTGCACCTGTCTGACTGTCAGCTCAGTCGTTCACTCTGTTTCCTGATCGATCGTGTCGAGGTCGCTGCTGCTTCATCATTCAAGGTATCGTCTCGAGCACACTCCACAGGACTTCTGCATTGTGTTGTCTCGACCTCCTGAAGATCAGATTCACACATCATGTGTGAGATTCATCAGTATTCAGGTGTGGCTGTGCTGAACGGTGACACTTCAGTTTGTTATTATCCACGTATTCTGTCACATCCTGCACTAACTGTCGCCTCCTGATTCATCTGATCTACAGCATCATAACTTTGTGGTTCATAAAGTGCTTCAGTCTTTGTCGATTGTTCAGGTTCCAGGTGTGTGACCTGCTGCTAATGATTGTTTAACTCATCATTCGAGGAAATCGTCCCTGTGAAACCTCCTGACGGAGCAGTCTGAGGATTATTACGGGGAAAGTGTTGCTGTCGAGATTTTTCAACGCTGTGAACACTAAAACTAAATTGCACTAACTTTCATTGTATTCCAGTGACGGCAGATATTTTACAAGCCCGATCAATAAAGTCTGAACTGCTTCCAAAGCTATAACCCAGTCGGCCGGATAAAAAGCACAGAGCAATGTGGCAAACCACAGATATACCAAGAACTGAACATGTCGAACATATAGACACAAGTTTATATCATGTTCGCAGTATTTGAATATGAGCTGACTCTCGTGTCTGGAGGTGAAGGTGTGAGTGTGACAGTGAAGAGTCAGAGATGGTGTGGAACCACCGGACCGCTACCAGCTGTGAGGGACAGAACCTGGTACTGAAGCCACAACATGAGGCTTTCTAACCAGGTGGTTTCTGGGCCTCATCTAACTAACACACACACACACACACACACACACACACACACACACACACACACACACACACACACACACACACACACACACACACACACACACACACACACACACACACCACACACACACACACACACACACACACACACACACACACACCACACACACACACACACACACACACACACACACACACACACACCACACACACACACACACACACACACACACACACACACACACACACACACACACACACCACACACACACACACACACACACACACACACACACACACACACACACACACACACACACACACACACACACACACACACACACACACACACACACACACACACACACACACACACACACACACCACACACACACACACACACACACACACACACACACACACACACACACACACACACACACACACACACACACACACACACACACACACACACACACACACACACACACACACACACACACACACACACACACACACACACACACACACACACACACACACACACACACACACACACACACACACACACACACACACACACACACACACACACACACACACACACACACACACACACACACACACACACACACCACACACACACACACACACACACACACACACACACACACACACACACACACCACACACACACACACACACACACACACACACACACACACACACACACACACACACACACACACAATTAATAGTTTGGATGTTTGTTGGTGACAAATCTCTTGAATTTATTATTCAGGAGCATCAAACATTCATCTCCACGACGCGTTTACACGACAGCCGACAGTTTGAATATTCTGCCGTGTTGATGCAACAAATAATGATCATCACTGCTTTAATACAACTTTATATTTATTGGATTTTAATAATTTTAACACTCAATATCTTTCAAACCATATTTTGTCTAATTTCTTTAAATCTTTTTGGTTTATTTTAGTTTTTCCTTTTGCTGTTTTCATTTTGCTCTGCACGTCTGTATAAAAGATGCAGTATAAATAAAGTTGAGTTTGAACAAATATCTTATGTCATTGATTATTATGTGTGAAATATATTATGTGTGTCCTGCTTGTATTACAGAACTGAACAGCGATAGTTTTATAGCCCATCATTTACAGGTTTGTATTATTACATCTGTCATTTTGAATAAAACGTGATATTGATTCAGTTATTGATTATGTGTCAGTTTGTGAGTTAAATGGATCCCACATGAGTTCTGGTTCAACCTGTTGTCAGAACCGCACAGTTCTATTATTCTTATGTGAACTTGAACAGCCTGCAGACAAACAGTCAGGACTCTCCCAGGCGATACGGATCAGAAGGCACTTTATTGTAATCTTTTATATAATCCATGTTGCCTCGGTTGTTCTGAGCGTTGTAGACAGAATGTAATTTAGTTCATCCTGCTTTATATTTTATTTAGGTCATAGCCGCGGGGTGAAAAGAGAAAAACTGTTCTGACTGAAGTAACTGATTAAAAACATGTGGTCTCTAACGTCAGATTAACTTCCATCGCTCAGCCTCAGATGTTTTTTATTTGAGCAGCTGAAGATGGGTTTAATGTTCACTCCGTCGGTTCTGATGGACTGTGGTTTGTGTGGTTCCGCTCACTTCCAACTGAGGGCAGCAACACTGCTGAGAGTGATCGGATCTCCTTCAGATGAAGATGCAGAGGAAGAAGAGGAGGATGGACATGAAGACCTGAGTGGGACCAGAAGAAGAACGAAGCCTTCAGGTGCAGCGTGTAACTACCTGATGTAGAGGCAGAATATCAGGAGCTGCTTCTTTGTGGTTCATTAAATATATTTCTGTTGAACAGAGGAAGTGATAGTGCAGATATGTAGTCAGTGTAACAGTTCAGCTTCATTAATAAAACAACCTTTCACTGCCACTGAACTGCTCTGTGGGCTGAAGGGGGTGTGACGTTCTGTCAGTATATTAAATATATTATTAGATATCGAAGTTAAAGAAATATCATCATTCTGTGTAAACAGTTAGATTCTACTCCTGTGCTGTAGAGGCACATATCTTTCATATTTCTACTTCTCGTAGTATTTTTATTTATATATGACAGAAGTGTATCATCGCCACAGCGGAAAAAAAGGAAATGTAACAAAAAAATGTTTTTATCATAATGTATTTTCATGATTTTACAACACGGGCTGCAAACGTATGTTATAACATTATTGTAATAACTTGGTAAGTATGTATTAATAACGTGTAAATGTCTTGATACAACAATAGAATAAAAATGATACAAAAGTAAGAAAATTACAATAAAACATGTGATAGTTGTGTTTCCTTTCTTCCAGTCTTGCAGACATGTATAAGTTGCATTTTATATGTATATCGTTTTTTTTTTTTATTTCCTTTCTCTACACTGGCATTTCTATTCTAGCAGGATCAATAAGACATTTCCGATTCTGTTTATCTTTATTTCTTTTGTGGCTAAAAGTTCCCATCTTTGGTTGGTTCCCTCAAACGTGCCGTGATTGCGGAGTTTCCCTGCGGTCCCTGAAGGCAGCACGCAGAGGAAGGAGCCGTGGCAGCGCTGCTGTCACAAAGCTAACGCTGCTGTCACGAAGCTAACGCTAACGTCCATGAACCGCTGCAGCTTTGTCAACATGCTCCTCCGTGTTCACCCAGGCTGTGTGTCGACCGATCGTAGCTCTGTAGCTTCCTCTAAAGCCTGTTAACACTTTCACGATGGAGTGTTTGAACGAGCCCAGCTAGCCCAGCTAGCAGACTCTTTCTTCGTCGTAGCTACAATCGTTGGAGCAGCTAGCCAGAACGAGCTGTTGTTAGCTTAAAGCTGCTGAACATGGCGATTGTGTCTGGGTCCTGTGCCAGGGTGAACGGCTCCAGGAACGGGCCGTCGGTGTCAGCTACACCTTCTGGATCTGTGGGGCAGTCTCAGCCCATGATAGCGGTGTGGGAATGGCAGGATGACCTGGGGTACTGGCGGCCTTACAGCGGCCAGGTGAGCGCCTACATCGAGCGGTGTCTGGCTCCGCGGGGCCAGAGAGGAGGGGGACCCGGCTCAACGAGCATCTGCCTCGGACAATCAGACCCCAGCCTGTCGCCTTACCTCATCGACATACCGAGCCTGAAACAGTTCCGGCAGGACACAGGTGGGCCTCCGCCACGTCATCGTATCTAAATAATCCACGCTGATCGATCATTGTTAATGTTGTGATTTGAATCCACACAGTCATCAGGCCAGGCTATCAGGTGACGCTAGCTGCTTAGCATTAGCTTCCAGGGCGCTGTTGTTTTGATGAGTGTTTACATAGCTGCTAGCTAAAGATTAGCCAAACAGCCAGGAGGAAGCTCCCGAGGTGACCGTCTGAGAGGCTCCTCTGCCAGCCGAGGTTAGCTAACGAGTCCGTGTGACCTCCATACTGCTCAGTGTAGCATGTTGTGTAGCATGTTGTGTTTGTGTAGCATGAAGTGACACAGTTATCTTAACAAACAGCCACACAGTGTTCATGAATGCTTGTCAGACTAAACCTAAAAACTACAGTATTAACCTTTACTGACTGTGGGGATGGATTAAACCTGCACCAGGGCAATTATTAAGATGTTGACCTTACTAAATTATTCATTAGGGTTACACTGGTGTGCTAACCAGCTCAGAAAATATCACAGATTTACACAATTATCATCACTCACAAGCCAGCTGGATCAGAACCTTCAGGGGCCCCTGGTCACTGGACTCCGCTGGGCCTCAGGGTAACACCGGGGGCAGTTTCCCACCAGACAACTGGTTGTTGGTCAGGTGAAAATCAACACTCCTGATTTTAATCATGACTGATGATGACCTGCTCCCGGTGCCACCCCACCTGGATTATGAGCCAATCAAAACACTACACAGAAGCATATTCACCAAATGCCACTTGCACCCCGTTCTCACCAATTAAACAATCAATCAGACTGAAATTTCTTGGAAGCAGCTTCTGTTTTATTCTGATTGGTTAACGATCGTGTGTCTGTAGTGTGACAGAAAACAATGCTAATAATCCCGCAGCAGAGGGCCCGTCCACACTCAGGGGCCCCCAGGTTATCCATATGGATGTTGGATGGTTACAATAATCCTTCAAGGAATTAAAACAAAAGGGATTTTTTTTAAATAATAATTTGAATTTTGCTCTGACAGTCAAAAATCTTGACATAATCCTGATGAGCGTCCTGTTACGATGGAAGTCGTTGGTTCCAGTTAAACAACAGGACTCACTGGAAGTCGTGCACATAATAATTAACATTATGCATCATTAAAAATCTTTTTTCCAAGAGAGTCTTGAGTGAGACAGGAAGCAGACAGCACAGTAACACAGCTGAGGACATAAAACAAACATAATGAAAGCAAATTATAGAAACACAAAATATCTACAAGTCATTTAGAAAAGGTATGTTTGGGATTTGGGCTGAAAATGTGGATTTATTTTTATATGCAGTGAAGCTTTAATTCAGTTTATTCATAGAAAGTCGTCTCTTTGAATTCCAGGAAAGACCCGGTCCGTTCGCCGCTCCCTGTTCGCCCAGTCCTCGGGCCTGGGCAGTGGTGTGTACTGGGAATGGGCCAACGATGAAGGAGGATGGACTCCGTATGAGACTCGAACCTCCATCCTTCTGGAGCACAGCTACCAGGCCCGCCAGGGTACGGCAGACCTGGGTCCACATGGATACAACTACATCGTGGATCTCACATCTTTGGCACAGGTCAACAAAGCGACGGGCTTCAGGCGGCAGGTCCGACGGCAGTGTAACCTCCCCTACCCGCTGGCCTCTGCCGGGCCCCCGGCCATCCCGTCGGGCCCGGCCTGCTCCTGTCAGCAGTGTTTGAGCCACAGCAGCACAGGACCCATGCCCAGCCGCTCACGACACTCCTTCTCATCAGGCAGCCTGAACCGGCCCAGCCTCCAGGGGCCGGGACGGGCTGTAGCTGCTCACCCCACCTCTGTCTACTCCCCGTACCCCAGGAGGCCCCTCTCTGTGGGGGGCATGTCCTGGGGCAGCCCCTGGCCTCCCCCGGCCTCTGGTAGTCAGCTGTCTGCTCCCCTGCTGACCAGTTCGTCCAGTGCCAACGGGTTAAGGTTGGTGTCTGAAGCTGTGTGTTGTATTGTGATTGGTGTTGCTCCATCCGTCCTGTCCAACCCCACCCTGTTTCCTGTCCTCCACCCTGACCGTCCTGTTCAGCAGGAATGATGATAAACCTGCGTGTGGTGCAGCTCTCTCTGCTGTGACATGTTTGTTTGGCTGCCTTCCTGCGACTCGTGTCGTCTGCCGCCTTCCTCTCGTCTGCTCGCGCCGCGCTGAGCTGCTTTCAAAGACAAATTACTGACTTAAGTGCTGTAATGAATGTGTAGTTCACTTACAGCTTCTCAAGGCTCCAATTTTCTTCTACATTAAGTTTCATTTAGTGTTTTCACAGCCAATGCAAATTAATAACATGATAGTCAAAAAGTGGAATTTACAGCATCGTATGTAAAACATTCCGACACGCTGGTGCTGATCGACTCTCTGACTGATGTCTCGGGCTGCGATGATTCATTGATTAGTTGTCAATTCCTAAATTAATGACCAACTATTCTGACAATCACTGAATCTAAATGTGAATGTTTTCTGGTTTCTTCCCTCGGTGACGGTCAGCTGAAGATCTTTCAGGACGTCATCTTTGGAAAACACTGATTCATAATAAATAATTACAGATTTATCCTCAAGAAGATAATTAGTTTCAGCTGTTTTCGCAGCACAGTTTTCATTTTCACTGGAACAAACAGTTTGATACAGCTGATGTCACATCATCAGGATCCAAACCAGCAGGTTTCAGAACATCTGGAGAAGATTTAATAACGTTTTTACAGGTGTTTCTTAATGTTATGATGCGTTGAGCAGCACTCACAGTGGTCAGCTGAGGGGAGTCAGATTATGTTGCTGATCATGGATCAGTTTACTCGTGGATCCGTCCTGAGCGCAGACACGCAGCCTCGGCTTCCTCTGAGCTCAGATCAGCTGATGTCAGAAGGACGTCACACGTTTCCTCCTGTTGTGTTTCTGCGTCCTCTCGTCTGGCTTCTGTTCCACCGGTCAGCGTTCACGTTTCTCTGACTTCACTTTGATCGGCTCTTTCTGTTCTGCACCTGACAATTATTGTAGTTCTTCATTAATCTGTCGATTATTATCTCGATGAGTCGATCAATGTTCCGTCCTCAACACAAAGATCATCAGTTTACTGTCGCAGAAGAGACCAGAACATGTTCACATTAACAAGCTGCCAGCAGAGAATTAGGACATTGTTTTCGTACGCAAACTGATTATTTGATTATGGAAATAGTTGTCAATGGATTTAGTAGCTGAGAACTAATCGATTGTTACTGCAGTGGTCCAGGTTTAGTGCTCAAACATGCAGGTAGTGAGTTCATTAATCAGCTGACAGTAATGTAAACTGTTATGTTGATAATTGATTAAACATCTAACACATCTATTATGAAAAATGTCAACATTTTCATTTTAAATCAGAAGACTTTTAGTTTTATTTTGTGTTTTGGACTTTGAGCCCTGAGACGGTCTGATGAGCACTTTATACTGATCTTTAGTATTTTCTACACTCGACTGTTGATCAGAACATCGGACGGGTTGAAGAGATAATCGTGGGCTGTGAACTGGCCTTTGTTCAGAGCTTTGATCACTGCTCATCTTTCACTGGAAGCTTTGACGTCTTCACAGCGAGCTGATCTGAGAGCTCGTGTTCGTCGGTGTGTCGGAGCTCCTCAGGCATTCAGTTTCCAGCTACTTAAATAAATGTGATTAGATGGTTGCAGTTGGTTGGCAGGCAGGTTTGTGTTGCCAGAGTCGCTCCTAATGTCCACGTAGTTAAACATTTTAATCTGTGAAGTGGAAACTCTTTGTCTTCCTGCTCTGCTCGCCCTCCCTGTTTCCACTGACTGACGGTCTCTGTCTTTGTTTCCTGTCCTGCAGCGTTCCTTCCATCTCTGTGCAGCTGAACGGATCCACCAGCGTGAGCTCTGCCCTGGCAGGTAAACGGGTCACTAACCACCCATCCTGAGCGCCCGGCCTGCTCGGCGCCGGCCTCTGAGCCGCCTGCAGGTTTCATTCACTGTGATGTTGATGTGCCTCTTTCTCCTCTGCTTTGGTCTTGTGAGTGTCGGTCTGTTCAGGAACAGAATACCACAAAAAGAACACAACACCAACCTGAAACCTTTTTATGGTTTAAACCAGCGGGGACGCTTCAATCGTGTCGCGATTTAAAAACACAATTAACTTCAGATTTCAGTCTTCATCCAGTCAACAGCTCCACCTGACGCTGCTGCGACTGACTCACACATTACTGATTAAATGTAAGAGTGTATCAGTGGTGATGCTACTGATGAAGATCCAGCAGTGTGTCGGGACGACTTGTCATACGGTTGATCTATTAAATGAGTTTATTATAAGTTTGGTCCTGGAGCTGAACGTCAGATTTTTCACTGGATCAGGTTGAAACTTGTCCTGAGCATCAAAGATCATTTACAACATGGATCCATTTGAGTTCACAGTCTGCTAATTAATAACAATAAATATGTATTTTATTTTGAAACATGAATATGTGATATGTTAGTTATTCTGTGTATTAATGTAGTTGAGTCACGTCTACGTTTAAGTTTCTCGGTCCTGCAGTGAAACGCTTCTTATTAAAGCTTCAGAGCTGAAAACATGCTGACTCATTGATTTTCACTGGAGATTTTCCCAAGAAGGATTATTTAAAAAAAAAAAAAAAAAATAAACCCATGTTGTCAGTGCTCTCAGCTCGAGGACAGTAAACTCTCAGAGAGAAGAAAGGCACCGGACCATTTCCAGCCTGTAACGGTGAAGTCAGACTGAAGGTTCAACACTTCTGTCGTCTGCCGCTGATGGAGACGCAGCAGTGTTCAGGTGTTAGTTTGATTGCACAGTCAAAGGCTGTAAATGTGTCACGCTCCCTTCAGCCCCTTTGAAAGAATCATTTTAATTTCCTTGAAGGTAGATGTTTGAACTGTAAATGATCTTCAGGGATTCTTGGACGTTCAGGACACATTTCATCCCAGTCCAGTGAAAACAAAGACGCTGGTGAGGCTGAGAACTCACAGACGATCACCAGCATGATGACGTTGAGTTCTGAGGCCCAAACTTCAATAACTCAGAACATATTTGGAGCCCAGCTGTAGGATTTTACAAGGTCCAGTGATTTTATTTACAGGGAAATCTGGTTGGTGTGGAACGATGCTGACCCGAGGCTGTGAGATGGTTTTCTACATCTCCGCTTCAAATCCTCGGCTTCCTGCATCGATGTGTATTTTCACATTTTCCACTTATTACAACTTTGTTGCATCCTTCCTGAACCTTAAATGTTTATTCTGTGTAGCTTTCATCAGCTCGTCCTCAAAGATGTCCACATCCGTCTCAATGAAATGAAAATCATTCAGCAGAACACAAAATCAAATCTGTCTTGAAATAAGAAGAATCTGCTCTCGCTCAGCTTGTTAAAGTCGACGTAAAGCCAAATAATTTCTGTCGTCTCGTCGCGTTTGAATATGAATCAGATCTGACAGGAACTTCAGTCTGATTCTGGAGAATTTTCCGCCCCGCTAAGTCCCGATGATGTGGAGCTGTTGAACACACTGATCCAGAGTCTGGTTATTTATCAGGCACGTCTTTTTTTAAAGGCTCATTTCATGTGAAGCAGGAGAAGAGAACCGAGGTCAAACTGAACCTAAAGCACACTTCACACACGTGTTCACAGCCTCTGAGTAAATGATTTTAAAACCACTGATTGAATTTGAGGATTTCACATTAACGACTGTGACGTTTTTAATTCAGTCATGTGGTTTAGAGCGTAATAATATTCATAACAGCGCTCTAAAATTGACATGCAAAGTGAGCGCTGGTGTTTTTTCACTTCTGAGCTGATAACTGCAGCTGGGCTGTGATTGGTCGACTGAATCAATACAACCATCACGGAGGAAGCTGGAGCAGCAGAACTCATTACTGAGAAGCAGCGTAGCACGACTGTGGTGAACGTTCACACTGACGGTCACTCACGTGGAGTTTCTCTAAATGCACAGACTTAATGATCATTAGTGGTGATCAACTCTGTCGCTGCTCAGCTGTGAGAACACGTGCAGTGAATACTGAAGACTGCAGTGACGGAGGAGGAAGTTTAAAACACCAGTAATGTCGGTACACTTCCTGTTCCACACTGGAAGATGTGACTGGACGTGGGAACATGTTTCAGCTAAACGTCACTAAAGTGACTTCAGTTCTCTGCTCTGATGGCGTCGGTTACTGTTTTTACTTGAATGGTTAATCAACCGTCATCGTGCTCTTCAGTGCTCTTCATATTCCAGATTATAGTTAATCTAATAAAACTCAGACATGTTTTTCGCATGTATTTATGAACCAAACGCTGATTTTTGTAAAATCGTTACACTAGATCAGCGCTGCCAAAACGACCCGCGGGCCCACAGTGGTCCGCTCTCAGGTTCAGCTTTACCCGCCAGGTATTTCTAGTGACAAAAATAATTAAATTAAATTAATTAATATAATATTTTCATGCTGTTTTGTGAAGTAAAAATGCTATTTTAATGTGCAGGATCCTGAATTATGGATCATTCTTCATGATCTAAAGATGGCGGCGGAGCGACACTTTGTACAGGAAGTCTTTTGGATCCTGGTTCCGTTTTGCATCTTGATAACAGAGTACAGGTTTAAGGGCTCGATCATGCTAAATCTGCACTGTGGTCTTTATCACAGTCGGTCTGATTAGCATGGTCACGGCTCCGTCAGGTGTCTGATAGCAGTCAGTGGGCTCATGAGACGGATGCTGACAGCTTCAGTCGTCACTCAGATGAACTCTGACTCTCCGTCAGAATGAACTGAAGCTGATCTTTTCATTTAAAGTACTTGATGTCTGTTGTGTGAATGAGGGACAATCTGCTGCTACATTTCTCATACCTTTGATTTGTTCCTTTCTACTCCTGCATATCTCCACTTGCTCTCAACCCTCACCTGCTCCACTCTGCCCCGCCCCGTCCCGCCTCCACCCCACCCCACCCTCCCCCGCTCCAGGCATGGCCTCCATTTTGATGTCAGCAGTGGGACTCGGCGTGCACTTCACCTCTGCCCCCCTCCCTCAGCAGCAGCAGCAGCAGCAGCTTCAGCAGCAGCAGCAGCTTCAGCAGCAGCAGCAGCTTCAGCAGCTCCACCAGCAGCAGCAACCTGCTCCCTTCTCTCTTCCTCCTCCTCTCCTCCCCCCCGCCAGCAGGCCCAGCAAGCCCCCCACCTCCACCTCCACCAGCAGCAGCAGCAGCAGCAGTTCAGTTAGGAGAGCAAAGAGGCAGCACAGGAGAGGTAGCTACCACGCCACCGGCCCTTCCTCCACCTCTGTTTCTCCATCACAGGCTTGAGGAGCATTTCATCCTGCATCAGCTCACCGTCATCTGTCCTCGTGTGTTCAGGCGGTTCTCACACGGCTGATGAACGTGCTGCTGCGAGTGTCGAGAAGTGTGACTCTAGTACCAGACCGCCTTTTCTGCTGCTACCTGCTCCACTTCCACTTTCATTCCACTGCTTGTCGTCAGTATCAGCTGCTTTCACCACCATGACGTCTGCATCCACCTCCATTTATCTGTCAGCTCTCAGCGACGCCACATTTTTACGGTCTTTTAGGTTCTCCCCGGCCATCTTTTGCTCGCTGCAAGCCACACGTTTGTACAGACGGGTAACAAAGAAAAGGAAAAACTGGAGGAACTTGACAAACACAGATGTTTCTTCTCAGGATACGAGGCCTCTCCGAAAGTTTCAGGGTTTTACTTTGATTTGCTCAAACATCAGTGATCTTCAGCCACTGCTGCAGCATGATCTATTAGTCATTAGACAGGAAACTGATCAGCAGCTATTTCAATAATCAATTTGTCATTTTAAAGGAAAAGTTAACCCAGTCAGCCAGAGCGTGCAGATAACGTATCTTCAGATTAGTTTAGCCTCTCAGGGCTCCTGAAGACTTGGATTACATGTTTGGGTGAACTGTTCCTTTAAGTTGTGTTACAACTCAGCTGATTAGAACGTTTAGCTTCATTTCATTGCTGCTTCTTCTTTTCTTTTGCTTCTCCACGACCATGACTCACCTTCCTCCTCTCTCATTGTCCGTCACTTTAAACCTGAATACCTGCACTGAGACGTTCAGGAGGGAAGAACTCACAACCTCCTTCACGCTCATTCAGTGGAAACGTGTCCTGTAATAAACTCAAAAAGACAAAGTAAAGATTTTAGTTTCCTCAACAGACTCGACACTCACATTAGTGTGTATGACACAGTATAGTGTGTCTGTGTGTGTCCATCAGTCACGGTTCATCCTGTCATCATCAGTCACTTTGTCTGTGTGGGTTCATGGTTTTCATCCTGTGCTCATGTCTTTGTTGTAGGATGTGTTGTCGAGCAGCAGGAATCCAAAGCTTTTGTGTCGAATGTCTGAAATTCTACATTGAGATTGTGAATCATCTCATCTCAGCTCCGTCTCGTCTTTTGTTGGACTGTGTTTTAGTGTCCTGCCGGTCTCGGCTCGCTCGTCACCGTGTGTTCTCTCTTTTTGTCCCCGTGTTAGCGTCGGCTCAGAGACCTGAGGAGGTGATCCAGCGCTACATGGAGGTGGTGGCCGGAGTACCAGACGAGGTAAATGTTTAATGGTCGGGGTGTTTTGTTTTTTTCTTCTCTCAGACAGTCACTAAAAAAAAAAGGTTGTCTGAGGTCTTTGTGCTGGCAGATACGTCCCAGTTTTTAAGGGTCAATTGTGAGACTCTCAAACACAGAGTTCATTGTTTTATTTAGTGAATGTGACACTAATGGTGTTCTCCCTGCTTCCCCTCAGGACTGCATCATCTGCATGGATCAGCTGTCCAATCCGTCTGGCTACGAGACGGCGTCCTCGGAGGAGGGAGGACAGAGCATCCTGCCAGACACTGTGGGGAAGTTCATCAAGTGTGGACATACCCTGCACATGCTCTGCATGCTGGCCATGTACAACAACGGGACAAAGGTGCGAACAGACTGCATGTGAACGGTTGTGTTTCCTCATGTGGACAGATTGTTGGACTGGTCCTTTAACACGTGGCTGTTCTAATGTTTGTTTTTATTGTAGGAGAATGTATTGAAGTCGTTTCCAAACTGAAACTAATAACTGCATCATGTGCCGTCCGTCCGAGCATCAGAGGAGCAGTGACTCTGTGGGAGGGAAACACCAAACTAAAGTCTCATCAGCGGCTGGATCGATGAATATCCGATCAGCTCTACCTGGTTTGTATTGATCTCTCCCTGCTTGTGTTTCCTGCTCAGGACGGCAGTCTGCAGTGCCCCTCGTGTAAGACAATCTACGGAGAGAAGACCGGCACGCAGCCAAAAGGAAAGATGGAGATTTACAGCATCGCCCAGTCGCTGCCGGGTCACCCGGACTGTGGCACCATCCAGATCATCTACAGCATCCCACCTGGACTACAGGTATGTCTGCACCACCAGCCAATGCTGCTCGTTCAATGATTTTTACTTTCCTCCGTCTTTTATTTCATTTATTTTCTACCACGGCTGTAAAATTCGAGCATTAAAATCTGCTTTACAGATACAGAATGTCTGCCCATCATCCTGGAAACAAGCAGATCGTTTTTCATCCAGTTAGAGGAACAATTAACAAAGTTATGGTGGAGTTGATGGCGACCGTTGGCGAGGTGAAGCCCAGCCGACTCCGACAGCAACTTATCAAACTAGTAATTATTACCTGAACATGTAGGTGAGCCGTGTCGCCTCACTGAGGGTTTAATTGGGATGTTCAGCTCCTCCTGCGCCGGCTGCAGCTGCGCTAATTATAGGCTATCAAACACGATCCACTCCTCAGCCGTTAGAAATATTTTGACCTTTTGGCTCGCAGCATGACAGAAATAGACACCGCGGAGCCTCAGCGTCAGTGGAACGTATGAAAAAATGATAAATGTCTTTAATTGTGAAGCTTTAAGTTTCGATTAAAATGAGCTTTTAATTCCAATTGTCGAACTGATAAACAGCATCAGTGATTCCTCCACAGTGGTTTTCTCTTTTTTTAATCTTTGTGTCGAGAACCAAACATTTGAAAGACAACACAGCTAGCTTAGCATTAGCCTGCCGCGTCACTTCCAGACAGTTATCTTGTGTGCAGGAAGACGACCGGCTGACTGGCACCGGAGGAAACCAGTCGGCAAGGTCTTCTTTAAAAGGTCTCTTTCCAGGAACAGGTGTTGAGAACAGACCTTCATCTCATAATGAGATTCAACTTATATTCGGGCCAGTCTGGAAACTTTGAAAGAGGTTTAAAGAGAGAATATGAACATCACTAATGACTGGAGGAGAAAGTGCCGTCTGGACTGAAGCCCGTCTGTAACGGACTGATGTCCGCGGCGTCCTCCTCCTCTGCTCCTCTGGGAAAACTCTCATTTCAGATAAACTGCTTTATGTGTCTTTAGTTTAAGAGAACTGAATCAGATTTCCATTGAGCTGTTATTCTCCAAAAACATCTTATAAGATGATTTGATTGTTCCAACTGATCTCTGGTATTAAACTTTATACGTTTCCATTCATCAGGGTCCAGAACATCCGAACCCCGGACAGCCGTTCACCTGCAGAGGCTTCCCTCGCTTCTGCTTCCTACCGGACAACGACAAAGGCAGGAAGGTAAAGAAACACCAGATATCAGCATCTGTACGTGACTATAGGTCCAAACCATCAGTACATCTGCAGAGACCAGCCTGACCCATCAGGTACTGTGAACACAGGACGCTCCATCAGGACCGTTTCCCAGTGATTAAATTATAAAGTTGTGTTGTTTCCACGGTGGGTTAGCAGCTCGTTTGCTGCTCGCTGGCGACTGCAGCTGCACGCTCGAGCCTCTATAAATAATCTCTGGTGTAATTCACTGATGGAAAATAGGATTAAATGATTCCAGTTGTAGTTTCTGTGCTTCAGTCCCGCGGTGTGATGTTCCCTGTAGAACACGGATTACAGATCGGACACACAGCCTGGCCCACAGCGCAGGAGCCTTTCAGTACTTTGGAACAGAACCAGAACCGTGTTCAGAAAACAGTGATAGTTTCTGCTAATGAGAAGCCAGTCGGTTCAACTCGAGGGACATTAAAGACGAGGTGACGTCGACATTAATAATATGCTGAAATACCAAACATCAGTTTACTTAAAGTCCTCTGAGGCAGTTTTCACCATCCAGCCGCCATCTTGGAAAAGACCCCGGCCCCTTTGTAAATGAATGAGGAGAGACTCTTTCATTTAATTTACCACAGTCACCACCAATTGTTGCCGTGGAGTTAAAAACCCAGAGATGTTCGATATAAAAAGCAACAGAAGTAGTTTGTGGACTGAATCATTTAAACAGTTGTTCCATCTTTTAGAATATTCACAAACGTCTTGTTGGACTTTGCGTTGATGCTTCTGTCCTCGTCTCTCCGTCTCAAAGGTCCTGGAGCTGCTGAAGGTGGCGTGGATGCGGCGCCTCATCTTCACAGTGGGAACGTCGAGCACCACCGGCGAGCCCGACACGGTGGTGTGGAACGGCATCCACCACAAAACAGAGATGATGTCCAACCTGTCGGGCCACGGCTACCCCGACCCAAACTACCTGGACAATGTTCTGTCTGAGCTGGCCTCTCAGGGCGTGACAGAGGACTGCCTCAAACCTCCGGGCGGCAGCGGCGGCGGCAGCAGCTAGGTCACAGCTCCGAGCTTCACACGCTCCCTCTCGCTGCTGAGTCAACCCTTCAGAGTCCACCCGAGTATCCAGGTGGACCTCGTGCACCCTCTGTTTGTTAGTCAGTTCATGTCAGCTCCGAGCGAAGGGGGAAGTGAGCGGGACGGACGTGTGGAAGCGTTGAGGAGCTCTGCTACATTCCTGCTCATCACGTATTCTAGGAGACAAACTCAGAAACGCTGAGCCTCTTTCTCATCCTGGAGATTGTGCTTCTGTTTTATTTTTGTTTTATTTTCCATCAAGAGCCTCATCTGTGTCCCCGAGTCCAGCTCCCACGAGACGGGCAGCTCTCACCGGGGATGAAAATCTCATTAAGCACTTTAGTTCTGACGGTGCATTTAGCTGACGAGATGGTGAAGGGCAGGTAACTTGTTTTCAAATTGGGAGGTTATGCAATTAAAGTGTTTGTGCTGAAAAGCTTTGTGTTGGGCACAAAGACACACTGAAACTTCTAGTAGCAACGTGAGAATATATTAGCCTGATCTGATGAGACGAGGCAATACAGACCTGATGTACATAAACATGAAACAAACGGTGAGGTAAAAAAAAAAAAAAGAAGAAGAAGCTGGTCGGGAGAATAAAGTTGTCTTTTTTAACATTTATCACTAATTTGATCATCTCACTGACGTCTAATGCACTCCTCACTGTTTCATTTCTCATGTCGACTCTGCAGCGACTCGTCTGCAGGCGCCGTTTGTCACTTAATGTTTCTGTTGCCGTGCGAGAGGACGAGGTGGCATCACTTCCTTTTGTCCCAACAGACGGCGAACATTGCTGAGATTAAAAAACAAAGAACATTTTACAGTGTGACAATCAAGGTCATCGAACTCGTCTTGATTAAACAAGACACGTGGAGCCGCGGCGAGCGCGTCAACGCTCCCGCCGGCTGCAGCCTCACCTCCTGTATCCACATGCATTATTCTGCTCACAGTACTGCAGTACAGTCGCTGAAACGACTCGTGTATACAAGCAAAACTGGAAAAAAAAAGTCTGCAATAAAGAAATACAGCAACTGAACCCGACTCTGTCCTCTGTTGGTGTTGCTGCAGTGGCGGTTCAGTCCGGATCATGAGATGCTCTTTAGATGAGCGGGAACGTTGTGGAGTTAAAACCTCAGGCCGCCCCTCTTACAATGACCTCGTGTTACTGTGCTGTTGTTCGGTCGTTCAGAGCTAATGGCTCTCACTAAACGTCTGCCTGTAGCTTTTTAGATTAGTCGTGGTCTTGTTGAGAGTGCTGCGACCTCCAGAGAAGATTAAAACATCACAGATTTAAAAAAGTCTGCGATTACACCGAAGAGAGAAGAAACAATGCAACATGAGGACACAAATCTGATTCTTACTGCAGCTGAAAGATGGAACCCGAATATCCTGAACACAAAACATGGGTTTCATAAGTTTAATATCCTAAAAATATCAACGATACTAAAACTGCTCCAGTGCCCAGAGAGGAAATAATAATGGGACAGTGCTTCAGGTTTTAAAATATGTATCCTCATAAGAACAGAAACATGTTCAGTCAGAAGGATTCAGGGATAAAATGTCCACATTGTTTCAAAAGCGTGTGATAATAAACTGAGCGATTTAAAGCTGCACTGGACTCAGAACATTTGACTGATGCAGTTCCCAGGTCAGTCGCTGCAGCCCTGCCTTCTAAGCCCCTCCCACAGAGGAGCTTGTAACCACGGTAACAGAGGACGCCAGGTAACCAAGATGGTGCATTCAAGAAAACAGCATGATGAGCCCTGATTGTTCTATTTCTGATCAATACAACTAAATTACAGTGAGAGTGCCTCATGCAGATCACTGTAGATATCCAGAGTAACAATCAATATTCCTCACATCGCTGTAGACGAGTTACCAGGTGATCATTCAGGTGATCATCATCACCTGCTGCCTTTCTGAAGCATGAGCAACGTTATTTCTCTAAACCAGTTCAACCACTTCAGAGCGTCCTGAACACAAACTAACGTTGTTATAACTGCCCGCTCACTGAAAGACACTTTTGCTAACCAGTAGCCATAAACACAAAGCTAAACACCGAAATTAGCATACAAGCTCACAAGCTAGATTTAGCAACAAGCTACGTAGCTCCACTGCAGCATCTTATGGAGATATGAGCTATTGTGAGTATTACTGTAACTGCTGCCATCTTAGCCTTGTGGTTAAAACATGGAGTGAAACATCCAGCACGTTCTTACCTGTCCAGCAGAAAAGTCCTGACAGATCTCGCAGCTCCTCCACCTCTGAAATGACTCTGATATTCATCCTTGTTTTCTCTCTGGCTCGGTCCAGTTCTTTCTTTTTACTCAGCTTTTCTTCGTCAGTCGTCTTATTTCTTCTCTTTGTCGTGGGCGATGGTGGGGCATGTTTCTGTTGTTGTTGTTGTCTGTTCTCCGCCATAGTTTACAGTTTGGGCTTGAATGTATCTGCCCAGGTGAGAGCAGACGCTGCACCTGAGCTAACAGTCAGTGTTCAGCAGGTGAGAGTTCAGATGCAGCCGCTGTGACGTCTTCACAGACATGATGGAAGGTTCTGGTGAGGTTTCATCAAACACACTAGATGAATTAAAGACACGTCAGGACGACAAAAAATCTGTTTGTTGGTAAGATTCAGGCTTTGTGTCCCTTCATGGTTCACATCTATGTGGCGGTACTGACAGGAACACACCTGAGAACCCGTCCTGCACCACAACCCAATGATACATGTAAGATACTTTAATAACTGGTTCTGATTGGGGGATGACTGGACCGGAGAACTCCTGACTGGTGTGAAGGATCCATTAAACCGTGTACTGAGTGAGGAGCGGATGATGTCACTAACACATCCACTGAGGTTCAGGATCATTATATCACCATCATGTTTAAACTTCACACAGGTGAGCACACGAGCAGGACACACCTGGACCTAATAATCAGCTGGATCTCTGAGCCCGGTCTCTGTTTCACAGGCTGGAGACTCTTCAACACCAGAACCCTCCATGATGATGAAAGAACTCCTGTTCACAGGAGACCCACACTGAAATAGCTTTCTTTAGTTTCACGATGCTATAGAGTTTAACAAAATAAACTAAAGGTGAATAAAGACGCAGCAGACTGTAAATCTAATCTACAAAAAGAAAACTTTGCAGAGCACTCATGAGTTAAGCATTTTAAACCACTGTTAGACAGATGAGCCTTTAACCTGATAGACAGACGACATCATCAGAAACGAGGTCAGACGAAGTGAAAGTGCAAGGCAACACATTTTATTTCAAAGGCCTAATTGGCGTTAAGGTACAGCATATTAAATATGGTTAGTCCAGACAGTCATCGCAGAATAACATACCATTCTTTCCTTTACGTGATACATTCAGGCCGACTCATAATGATATCTTACATGTTGTTAATGAGACACAAAGAGGCTGTTTGCTGAAGGTCTTGTGTCTCCTGACAGGTGAGCAGAGCCTCCACCTGTCAGGGAAACTTACAGTCCATTTTAATTTCTGATGGCTTCCCGTCGCCACGACGACACCCAATTAAGACACTTCATCGCTGCTGATTAACGTGAGCTCAGCGGTTACCTGTGGTTACTGAGTGACTAGTAGCATCTGTGTTAGTGTTGTGGTGGATCCCGGAGGAGCCGTATAACAGAATTATGTATTTTACATCCCTGCACATAATGTTATATTTCAATAAATATAATAAATAAAAAGTACAAATATCTGAATATTATGGAACCAGGTGGTTATCAAAGACATTGTTTTGTCAGTAATACATTGCTGAATCCGACAGCGTGCCTCTGTGGATGGACACGGGCAGAAACACGGCTGCAGAAAGTCTTCAGCTGCGTAGAAAAACAATATTTCTGTCATGACGGGAACAAAAAGTGACAGCTGTCCTGCCGGCGTGGCGTGGAGGCAGCAGACAGACAACGAGCTTCTGCCCTGCGAACATTTGATCCTCATACATTCTGTTGTTCTCAACACTCAGGACGTCATTCACACCTTCAGCTCTCTGTTCTCAGTCTGTTCAGTCGTAGCACTCTGACAAAGTGTTAGTGTCGCGCGTGGAAGAGTCACGAAAATCTCTGTGACAAACTCCTCCGTCGTCCCTTTGCTGCAGTCCAGCGTCGTCCTTCAGTAATTGACTTTCCCGGGAACCTGCACATTCACTCCGCTGTAGTCCACCATGTACATGGGCCACTGCTGCAGGCACACAGACAATGAGAGAGCAAAGTCAGTCATAATGGACCAGGAAATGTTTTCATTAGCACAAAGAGGTTGTTGACCTTCCCTCAAAACACAGCTTGACTGCAAGGCTTCAGTACTGAAACTCACAGTTATGTGTTCAGGAGCAGATTTGGCTCCGAGAAAGGTAAACTATGATATTTTAAAGTGAGATTGTGAACAGAGATGCTGCTGAACTTGTAAAGAGAAGCATCACTGTTCTGTTGAAGGAGGAATCTGGAGTTATTCTGTCTCTTCTTTTTGTTAACAAATCACCAAAACCAACAATGTGTTTGTGTGTCACAGCTTTCCGACTTCCTGCCTGTCTGCAGCCCTCTGGTTCCTGCTGAAGGTACAGTTTATTTTTAATTAAAAATACATATTGTCCCTCTTGAGGCTCATCTACGCTCCCTTTATGTATGAAAACAAGATACACAACAAGAACAAACATGGCGCCGGTGGGACAGGTTGTGAGGATGTTTTCTGTTCTGATTCTCTTCACTAATATTTCCAACGAGAGAAACTGATGAAGAACATGGTGTCCAGTACTTCTGGATGTCCACCATTGTTCATCGTGTCCTGTGGGGATCTCACTCGTGCTATTGGCTCCACCGCCCCCCCATGATTTCAGGCGGTACTGATCTGCTTCGTCGCATTCGTAAGCTTTCAGAAATCGTGCACAGAGACGGATGAAGTGGATGCAGAGAACGACTACGTATCTAACGCTGAGAAGGAACAAGCCTCGACCTGCAGGGCTATTTGTCGGCCTGCCTTCTCTCCAACAAAATGGAACCTCAGCAGTGACGTCTCTCTGCAGACATCATGACCCGATTACACAAGATAATCCACAGAACTTCTTGTGAGCAGTTTCGTGGAGGAACTATTTTCTCAGACAGAAGCAGGCATCTTCTCACGGACCAGAGACGAGCTAACTAAGCTAGCTAATGTTCCAGCTCAGACGAGGAGGACGTCATTATTGTTTACATCCCTCACTGTCACGAGCACGAGCGCCTCGTCACCGAGTCGGTGCAGGCTCGGTTCTGTCACCCCGGTCCAGATGGATCAGCGCTACTGAGAGAAATAATTTGTATTCATGATTTCAGGGTGAACGTTCTCTTCAAACACACTGAAACCACTTGTGAGATGATGTCACTGTTAGTTCTGACCCTCCTCCTCTCAAACCTCCAGACTTACCATCACTGGAATCTGATTGGTTGATATGCCCAGGTCCGAGGAGGCGGGGACTCGGTTGCTCTCCTGGACTCTCTTGCGCTTTCGTCGATTGGTGGAGGCGTTTGTTCCTACTGGAGACAGGAAGCGAATGTTTTTCTACTCTGGTTGTACTTTATGACACACAGCTCTACTGCATCAGACCGGAGGAGCTCAGACACTCACCTGTGTTACACGCTTGGCTACAGATTTCTGCAAAAGGTCTGTGAGGGAGAGAAAGCGTGTTGTTTTTATTTTACATAAAGAACAATGGGATAATAATTCACACGGAGCGATGTGTTCAGGCTCATTTCTTCATGATCTGAGTCTCTGCCTCCATTCTTTCATCACAGCTTAACGGCTGCGACGTCAAAATATTGTTCACTACTTCACATTATTTACGTTCTCTGCAGAGGGAGATTTATTCTGTGACATCTCAGAGGCTGAATTTAAATCCAAAGCATAAATAAACCATAATGAGCTTAACTACCAAGAGGCTAAACCCCAGATTCCCGGTGGAATATAGAGCTTGGTGACAGCCAACAGGCTGCTGAATATTCAGGTGCCTGCACTCACTGGAGCTGGCTCTTGACGCTGAATGTTACTTCGTCGGCGGCTTGCAGGATTTTCTCCAGGCACACGATGTCGTAGGAGTTTGGGTTCCTGAAGGGGATCTCGTCTGGAAGGCCACTAACCTCGATGGACTCTGGACTGCCTCGGATCAGTTTGTAGGGGACGACGGCGGACTGGTCCAATCCCAGAGCCTCGCCTGAACACACCGCACGGCAACGTGATCAAACACACACACACACACACACACACACACACAGACGTTAAGCTTTTTGATCAGCTGCAGAGACGCTAACACTACGACAGATGCTGCTTGTTTTTCCATCAGCTCAACAACAAAAGACTGTTAAATACGTGGAAATATTCACACACAGTAAATAAAGTGTGAATTTGCGACTGATGAAACATTAAAGGTTCAGAATGTGTTAGAAAGTCTGTGTTTCATTTCAACTTCAACATTTTCCTGTAGGAAACAGCAAGTGAAGGATATATATGTATGAAATGAGTTCTGAAATGTGGTACTGCTCACATATTTGTATTTATTAATGTTTACTGAGTTAATTCAGGGAGCCAAACAGAAGCTCATTAATGTGAATGACAGCAGGCTGAAGGACGGTGATGAAAACATACAGTCACATTAAATACCGATGTTTACGTCTGCAACTAACCATGCTAACGATTAATCGTACGATCATCTTGTCACAAACAGTTTTCTTTTGTCTAAAACCCAACGACTCTTTGTTTCCTGTCACGGTGGTTCGTGCATTAAGGCTAAAACTGAACCAGTACAGAACCACAGAACAAAAAGTTTTGAATCTATTCACCGTATTTCTTGTTGAACAGTTCCTTGACCTGCTCTCGGAGGACCACCTTCTCCCCCATACGGTTGATGTCGTCCTCGTCTGTCAGGTGAGAGAGAATCCGTTAACGACAGCTTTTCAAAATAAAGTTCCTGATGAATGTGGGACTGATCGTCTTGTACTCACCACTGATGGAAGCGTAGGCCTTCTTTAGTAAAGTGACACGTCGAGGTGCTGACAGAAATGTTGAATCAGATGTTAATGTTAATATTACATTAATATCAGGTGTCTGTGCTGCATTTAAGTTATTTAATCAGATTTAAGAATAAAGAAATTAAATTCTGTTCTCACCTGGTTTTGGAATTAGTCCTTGAAAAGGTCTGAAAAGAACAAAATCAACAAGTTTTAAACATGTTTAACTGGTTTTAAATGAGATTTAACAGATACAGACATTTTAAAGACTTCAAATAGAATAGTCTTAATTAAATTAAATCATCAAGTTCATGTTAACAGCTGTCCTTAATATTATGTTTCTTTTAACGATCAACATGAGGAAAGAAACTAACGAGACGTGTTTCAATAAAATGAAATGAGTCTTTGCTACTTTTCTTCATTTATATCATTTTTAATAAAACAACTTTCAAATTTAGCAACGACTCAGACATGTTGTTTTATTTTCTGTCTCAGAGATCCTTTATTGATTTGTTTACGAAGAGGGTTCACTCTGGACGGATTCGAGGAACTGAACTCTGAAAGAAACTGAATTTCTCTCCTGTGTTGTTTCACTGCAGGCTGCTTGTTGTTGAACTCTTGAATCTTTATTTCTGGTGGAAATGATTTGAACTGTGGGAGAAAGTCGAGCTGTTGTCGTAAAATATCTCTTTAAAGACGAGTTTGTCATGAAACCAACGATCTGTTGATCTTTACTGATCCAGATGTGACAGTCTGACAGCGGCAGAGACGTCAGTGCTGAACAAATATTTACATCATTGAATTTGGAGAAACTTACATCCCTGATATTCTGTGACTGATGACCCGTTTTAACACAGATGATTTTTGCCTCAATTAAACATAAATTGCCTCGATGTGAAGGACCGATATAAGACACCGATGTGTGAGTGGTCATGTGACCGGGCGTTCCCACCTGGTGATGGTGAAACTGATTTTGTCGGCGACGGCCAGGATCCTCTCCAGGTTCTGGGAGCCGAAGGTGCAGGGCTTCCTGAAGGGGATGCCGGGGGGAAGGCCCTCGATGATGACCGAGTCGGGGTTGTTCTTGATCCTCTTGTAAGGCACTTGGACCGGGTACTTGATGCCCAATGCCTCCCCGTACTTCCTGTTGAACAGATCCTGGACCTGCTCCCGCAGCGTGTTGGCCAGGTCGATCCTGGACAGTTTGGACTCCAGGCACTCTGGAGACAGAAGACAGAAGACGCTTTGAATTGTTCTGCTTTCTTGTGTTTCTTTAGAGTCTGCTGCAGCTTATTCATCCTTTCAAAGAGCCGAGGGTGATTTATCTTTAAACATTATGAAGCTTCAAAGTCTGCGTGAAGGTGAAACTTGAACCGGAGCGTACCTGAGAATCCAGGTCTCTTGGATATCGCTGCAGTGTCCTCTGTGACGGGCGCTGCGTCCTTGGCGTCCAGCTCTGTGGAGAAACATTGACAGGTTAAACTTTAGTTTGTGTCGTTTCTTTAAGATTTACTGAACACAACAAACATTAAGCGCTGCTCCTTGGTCCAGCAGCTCAGCTTTGTCACGAATAAAAAGCTGCAGGAAATCCCTGCGAGGACTTTCTCTTCCTTCAGAGGAGCTGATTCAGAAATAGAGCCTGAACTGGATCTGACCTCATAATTTCCTGCGGCAGAGGACAGCAGCATCTTAAAGCTGCATTATGAGCCTCCAGATGGAGGAACTTCCTGCAAACTGCCTGTAAAGAAACCAGTTTATCTTCAGAGCTTCAGATCATACAAACACGTGGAAGAGCGGGAGGTTTACATCCGTCTGAAATCTCCAACAGGTCGACAGAAGATTAATTATAAATGACTTCTTTATGTGCAGGAAGTTAAATGTTTGAGACGAGAAGACTTCAGATCAAAGAAGAGTTTCTAATTCACAAAACTATCCCCAAAGCATCATGGGAAATGTAGTGTTCTGACTCAATGTATCTGAACTAAGTGATTACAGTAGAACAAATAATATGGAAGACTGAAACTGACACAAAGAAATTGAGAATGTGTTGCAATAAATAAATGAATACGTCTAAAATTGTATTTAAAATCAATCAATTAAAATGAATTAATTTAGAAAATGAAAGTAAATAATCTAAATTTCATTTGTATTAATTCCGTATTTATTTAATTTCCCATTTTATTTATTTAATTTATAATATGAATTCCTGATTTCGTTGTATTCAGTACGATGACAATAACTTTCTACTCTTCTATTCATTTATTTTTATTAATTAAATGTATTTAATAAATACAATTAATTCATCAAAAATAATCAATAAAAAAAGGACAGCATCATCACAATTAATTAATGGCTAAATACATTTTCATTTGCATTTAAAAGCTCATTAATTTATTTATTTAACCATTATTTTTCATTTATTATTATTTAAGTTTTAGTCCTTAAATTAATGGAAGTAGAAACAAATAAAAACAGACTCATGAACATGAAAATACGCAGTAGCTTCACTTTCTCAGCGGGTTTTTAGGAGACGTCTCATTTTACAGAGTATCAGAATAAAACGACTTCCTGTTCTTGTCGTGATGTTCAGCTTCACTCAGAGAACGAGAGTTTAACGTGGTCTGTCTGTGGTATTCAGGACTCACCTGGATCACAGACGGGGATCGAAGGCATCTCTTGTTTTACTTGATCAGTTAACAGTTCGGGCCTGAAGACAGAGACAAAGATCAATACAGTGTTTATAAAGCAGGGAATCATGTACGGAAGCCCAGAGAGGTCAAAGAGGACAATTTTCTGTCTGATCCAAACTGTTTTCTTTCTTGTGTTTCTGACAAAGTTCGATAAATTTGACTCTATTAATCTGTGAAACAGGTGGACACGTTTTGGCAGAGTAATTGATTTTTTCTTTTTGAACTTCTGTGTTGTGTTTGTTTTTGTTCTGCTCAGTTTGACCACCAGAGGACGACGTGTGCGACTCCATCATCTTCTCAGCAGGACTAGAAGTGTTTCTGTCAAGCACCAAACCTTTGTTCACCTGTTTCACTAAAATAATGAGGAGCTTGTTTTCCACAAACACACTTTGGATCTGACACTGAGAGCTGATGACCAGACTGTGTGTTTGTCACGAGCCTCTCTGGGTTTCTGTGCCCAGATATTCACTGACGGAGGATCTGATCTTCTCACCTCTTGATGACGAACTGGATCTGACTGCTGGCCGACAGGATCTTTCTCAGCTTGGCGGCTCCGAAGCAGTTGGGCCTCCGGAGGGAGATTCCCTCGGGCAGCCCGGTGACGTACAAGTCCTCCGGGTACATCTGGAACTTGGAGTAAGGAACCTTTGCTGGTTCTGGAAGACCCAAAGCTTCGGCTGAGGCAGAGGAGCAACAGAGGCACAGAGTTAACTTCACTGGATTTATGTCCAAAAGTGACTATTTTACTACGTTTTTAATTCAAACTCCAATTAAAATCTGGTTGTTATTTCAGCCGGTCGTTCCAGTCACATCAGTAATAACAGAAACGTTTTCAATAGAATTAATCTCTTCTGAACAAATCTGCACAAATTAAAACAAGCTCATAAAGTTTTATTTCACAATGAGGGAACTTTAATGACATTTCTCAAAGGTGTGAGTCACTTCGACCTCTCAATAAGATCAATATCACGTTTAACGCTCGTCTTGTTTACAGCCCATCAAATCATTTTCCCCTCAGACTGATTTAAAGTAATGTTTCCAAATCTAATCTGTTTCTTCTGAGAGTGAAATATTACTAAAATATTATTATAACAACAGTTAATATGGACAAAACTCAGAAAACAACACAACAGTTGTAGTTTAGTTCGACAGGGTGTCAGACACGTTTTAAACATTTACTACCAAATTTAAGATTTTTGAACAAATCATCTTTTTCTTATTTAATAATGCAGATAAGTATAAATGTTTGCAGCATCTTGTTCTGTGCAGGGAAGCTTCTGTAAGGAGTGAGTTCATCTACATTCTGTCAGGTGAAAACACGTAGAAACAAAATAAAGAAGAGAAGAGGAGAAGAAGAGTTCGGCTCATTTAGACAAAAATACATTAAAAGAACAATAAATAAAATCATAAATTATTTAATGACTCATTATTATTAATTAAGATGAATTTGAGGCATTTTAAGTCTTTTTAAGAACTTTATTACAGCCTGGCTTTTCAAAATAAAAGCATAGTTTAGTGTCAGAAACAAATAAACAAACTAATCAGAACCACAATCAGAAACATCTGGTTCTGATGACAAACCTACATTACAATGATTCTGTTCAACTTTTAAATTAATCACCACCTATTCTGATAATTGATTGATCAGTTTGAGTTGTCAGCTTCTGGTTTCTTTCCTCTGTGACAGTAAACTGCTTGTGAACAAAACAAACCATCTGAGGAAGATCGATAGTTTTCACCTTTGTATCACATATTATTGACCAAACAATCCATGAACACAGACAGTAATCTCTTCGCAGCACCACTCAGTGTGTAATGAGCTCTGATCCTTGTGAACAGGATCTAGTTTTCACTGTTTGTGGTTTGAAGTCGTTGTTCAGACGTTTCCTTCACACAGAAACTCAAACTGATTCTTGGAAACTCTTCGCTGTAGCTCCTCCGACATTAAACGGAGATTCATCCTCTTCATCCCCTCAGATTTGCACGGAACAGACTAATTCTTACGTGTTTAAATATTTAAAGAAACTTAAAAGTTACAATTTGAATATTCAAACAGACTATAAAAGCTTAAATGTCCCTTGCTGTACACTGGTAAAGGGTGTGTACATGTGGAGGAGCTCAGAGTCTTACTGCAGGATTAATGGGCCCGCCCTCGTCTGAAGCTCAGGTATCTTACCGTACTTAATGGTGAAGAGGCTCTCCACTTGTCTCCGCAGCTGAAGAATCATTTCACCAATGTCCTCGACCAAACTCCCTGCTGAAGAGTCAAACCAGAGAGAGTCATCACCTGAGGGCAGCCGGAGCGGTGGGAGTCCTCCCACCTGTGAACATGAACACTTCTCCTGTGTCTGACTTTATTCTGATGTATTCCTGTTGGCCCACACTGACCTCCTAACGACAAACTGACTGTGTGCCGCATTAATCACTGAAGAAAATAACAAATGCACACAGAGAAGAGGGAGGTAAAGGTGCAGTAAATGAGGCTAATAAAGTAGGAAATGTTTATCGGGGTGGACAGATGAACTGAGCTGCTCCTGAAATCAATGCAAACAATATCTCTTTAAAAACGTCCTGCTCTATGTGAAACAAACCCGTCCATCACTGAGACAAACAGACTCCATGTTTCTACTCAAAGACAGAAAGAAGTTCATGTAGAACATTTGCTGAATTAACAAGAAGGTCCAAATAATGCAGAATGAGTCAGAGACAGAGTTTCACAGAGTTTATAAAGTGTCTCCAACTCAACAACTCACTAAACTGACACATTTGTTAAGGGAGTCTGGGGACTTTCTCCACGGGGACAAAGAAGGAGCCTATATTGTTCCTGTTTAGTGTCTTTGTAACATGTGACATGTTTAGATCAATAACATGTTTCTTCTTTCATAAATGGAGTGTAAATGGTGAAATCAGTGTAAACAGTGTGTTCAAACAGCTGATCAATGTTGGCAGGTAAGACTTTAGCACTTTAGACACAGAAGCAGACAGGCTGGTACAGACATGCTGCCACAAACTGACACTTTTTACAAGGAGACAAACAACTGCAGCTGAAAGATTTAATGCTGAATTTACAACAAGGACACAATGAGTTACAATCTGTCGTAGATCTAGTTGCATAATGTTTATAAAGTGCTACACTACTCAAGCTAAAATTAGCTGATTTGTTAAGGGAGTTTGGTGATGTTGTGATGACAGTTGGCTTCATGTTCTGATTTAATGCTGAATTTACAACAAGGACACGATGAATTAGAATCTGTCAGAGACACAGTTTCACTACGTTATGAAGTTTGTTTTAACTCAACAACTGTTAAAATCACTACATTTGTTAATGGAGTCTGGTGATGTTGTGTTTACTGGTTTAATGATCTGCTAACGAACTCCCTCTTTATGATCCTACATTTGTTAGATCAGAAAACAGAAAACCTCAGTTTATGTGCACTTCATCACCTGAAAAGCCAGAAGCAAAATCTGATGTTAAAGAGTATGAAAATAGCTTCTGTGTTGAACAATAAAGGATGTTTTGTAAGAGCTAGTTTCTCCAGCAGTATTTTTTTGTTGCGCTCGGTGCAGCAGAGTGATGAACACAGTGAGTGAGGCGTCTCTACCTTCAGAGGATCTTCTGATGCTCTGTGAGGCGGCGCTGGGTGACAGAGCTTCAGCTGCGGGATGAAAGCAAAACATGAGAGGCGCAAAAACATACAGCAGCTTTCAGACATTTAGACAACAAAGAGCTCGAATATGAGATTTATTCTTCAGGTGAAAAGATAAAAGACGGAGACGTGTTAACGTCTTTGATGGTTTCCTGTTAACTGAGCGCTGGCTTCACTACACAGCAGTCGTGTGACTGAAACAACTGCAGCTATTATGATATTTGTACAACTTCAACTGTTTATTTCAACGCTCGTGACTGGAAAATAACAGGAGCAGGAAACAACACACAGCTGCAACTATCCAACATCACTGCCCGTCATCTCCTGTCGATGCTTTACAAAACTGTTTAAATTTAAGTCCAAAAACTGTTTCAGTAAATCCATCTCTTCAAGAAATTGTTGTAAAAACGTATATGAAATTCTTGGGATCTTGTAGAATCCTGCAGCTGAACTCTGAAATGTCGTCACCAGTCTCACCAACGTCTTAGTTTTCACTGGGCCGGGTTGAAATTTGGGACTCGAGGATCATTTACAACACGGGTTAATTTAAATAGTTGATGCAGAATGTTTCCGGTAGAGCTGATGATCGTGGACAAACAAACTCACACTGACAATATCGTTATTCTCCCCTCATAACTCTGAGTGACGGGAGGTGGAGACAGTCTAACTTTAATACAGTTACACTCAGGTACGAGTGAGAAAACAACCAGACAAACTCATTAACAAAAGGCCGAACATCTCCGCTGTATTTTTCACACAATATCAATATTTCAGTTTTTAATATTAAGGTTATCGTGACCTTAACTTACAGTCATTTCCAACCCTGATGAAACATTTATGTCTCCTCTAGTTTCACTGCGCTCAACCAGCTGTTGATTCTGTGTTAATGTAGCTTTATTCAACATCGAGCTCAATAACTTCAGAGCAGAATGTGTCTCACTTTACCACGTCCTGTATGATGCAGAATAACAACTAATTAATATGTTAATAAAGAGCATCAAACAGGAAATAATACTAAATGTGACATTTGCTGCACTTACCTTCACTTTGGTTCCTTTAGTGGTCATTTTGTGAAAGAAAAGAAAACTTCAACAGAGCAACAAATTTCAAATCAACAAAACAAAACCAAACAAAAACGCCTCCTGCAGGCCGAGACCACACTGAGCAGACTCCTCGTCCTCTGAGCTGACAGCGCTGCAGTCAAATGTTTCATCAATACGTTCATTCAAGTTATAAAATAATCCAATAAAATCACTTTTGACAGGATTTTTACTGATGTGCAGGAATCTGTGCTCAGAAGTAACTGTCGAGTTTTTAGACTTCAAACAGAAAGATGAAATATTTTGTACACAGAATCTGTAAATGTTATTTATCTTTCACACAGCTTAAAGGGGCAGTTCACCAAAATCAGAGCAAACATGTCTGCTGCCAATGAGGGGAAATCTTAATTTGACAGATTGTAAATCTTTAAACCATCTGTGTGGTCAGATACCAGTCCAGATATGTAAGAATAGACATTTGTAATTAGGTGAACCGACCCTTTAAGGTGAAGTTAACAGAGAGTCTACTCAGGTGTCTCGGGTCAGCTGTGTCTTACTGGCGTCTCAGTCTACGATGGCGCCGTGTCAGGCGGGAGGTTTGGGAGCTTTAAAGGATCTTTGAGGAGCAGTTTGGTCTCTAACACGTGAACTAACTCTAATCATTGTGGGCAGCAGGACTACAGGACAGAGGAGCTCCACATCTGTTCGCACACACAATGCATCACTTTCAATGATCTAAATGTCTGCAGCTGATGCATGGTGCTGGTCACAGATGGGAGCTGGTGTTTGAAGGCTGGGAGGAGAGAAGAGCTACAGTAGTCGGGTGTGGAGGATCTGCAGGGGTTCATCTACTGGTGTCTGGGGAGGTTTGGTGGTGGGGAAGTGGAAGAAATCTGAGAAAAGTGTTTTCATACGTGTGTTTTTAGCTCCCTAACAAGCAGCCGGAGCGAGCCGGCATCCCAGGAGCTGCAGTGAGGAGGAGGTGGAGGAGGAGGAGGTGAAGGTGGCTGACGGGGCTGAGGTTACCTGCGAGGTTCTCCAGCGGGTGATGGGGAGCAGAGGGAGCTGAAGGAGCTGAAGGAGCAGAAGGAGCAGAAGGAGCAGAAGGAGCAGAGGGTGAAGCTGTGGCTGGACACACTGCGGCTGCCACCGGCTCGGCCACAGGCTCACTGGGCTCCTCCACACCAGAACCAGCGTCTGTGGGACAAAGAGACAGACCTGTGATGTCACAACCCTCTGATGTCACAATCCTCTGATGTCACAAACCTCTGATGTCACAATCCTCTGATGTCACAAACCTCCGATGTCACAATCCTCTGATGTCACAAACCTCTGATGTCACAATCCTCTGATGTCACAAACCTCTCATGTCACAAACCTCTGATGTCACAATCCTCTGATGTCACAAACCTCTGATGTCACAAACCTCTGATGTCACAATCCTCTGATGTCACAAATCTCTGATGTCACAAACCCGTCTGACATGTTGGGTCACTGAGACATTTTTTAAACTCTGTTCCTAGACATCTAAAACAAAAGAATCAACACAATAATTAAGTGTTTGTGCACCAATTATCACCTCAACACATTGTTGTTTCAGGCTCTACAAGTTTAATTTAGTGGTTAACTACATCTCATTTTAACAGAATAAGCTCATTAAACACTACTAATCGCTGTGGCAGACTTTATTGCCTCCTACTGACCCGTCATGCCTGTTCGAGTGCTGAGAATTATTTGTACAAAGATATTTAATAACATGGAGGTCCATTTTTTAAATGGAGGAGGAAAAGATCTGATCAGAAAAATGCAACGTCTCCAATTAAACATTTAGGGAATCAACGGCAGCCTTCTTTTATACCAGATTTGGGGAAGTTTCCAACCAACAATCAGTTAGTCGTCATCGTCTTTGATTGTGTTTAACTGAAGCATGATGTCTGAAAACACTTTGGATGCACACAGAACTCAAACACTTCTAACATGAAGCACTATTTATAATTTATGGCATGGAAAAGGGAAACATATCATCTTCGTCGTGGCACGTCGGCCTGAGCGATCACATGTGACGACTGTGAAGCACAGCTGTGACTAACGGTTGTTTTCATTGTACATTTATATTTCGACTATTTCCTCAGTTAATCAGCTGCTGGTCAATAAAATGTTACAAAATGTTGAAAATGTGGATCAGTGTTTCGTCCTCTGAGGAAAAGAAGGAGGAAGGAAACCAGAAAACAGGAAAGGAGGAGAAGAAGGAACAAAGAAACCAGAACACATCCACATTAACAGTCAGACATCAGAGAGTCTCCTCCACATCTGCACCACCTCCTGCAGGAGGACGTTAACTTCCTGCTGGAAAAGTCCTGTTTGTGTGGACTGAAGTGTGTTTTTGAGTCAAACACACTTCAGTCTGCTGATGAATCTCACAGTTCTACAGTAACCAGTAACACTGTATCACAGACCCGCGATCTGTCAGGGACCATCTATGAAAACACATCTCCGGATTCTGTTTATGATTTAAGAAGTGAAGGTGTTTCTAATCTGCCGGCGGCTGGATGTGTGCACACTCACCGGGCACCGTCACTTGAATGATCTCCCCATCTGGAGGCTCCGTTTTAATCCTTTTCAGAGGAATGCAATCTCCAGAAGGACCTGCGGGGATTCAACAGTTCACTTCCATCAGAGCGTCGCTGTGTTTCATGGAGCTGCTCAACAGATTTAAGTAGCTGATCGAAATGACGGGACGACAAATCATGATGGGACATTTTCTTCAGAGACTTCTGAGGACTGTCGATATCAAAACTTTAATTACAATCTTTTGTTGCTTCAGATTGAAAAGAATCAGAACAAAAAGAAGTCGTTTTTATAATGAAGACGAGGTTTTTAATTAAACGTACCTGCTTCACAGTCAGCCAGAGGACTCACACACGCACTGGTCGATCTGTGGAGGAGTCAAAACACAATCAGCTGACGACCAGATTATTACAAAACTAATTCATTTAAACACACAAGTGGATGGAAACAGACCTCCAGCTGAAGATCATCATTCTGTTTGAATCAACCTAAAAATAAAAAGCTTCATTCTTTCTGCAGGGGAACAAAAACGTCTTTTGCATCATCACGTGGAACGACTGTGATGCAGCGCTACGTTACGTAACGTCTCAGCAAAACATGTTGACAACAAGACGTCGTGTTGCAGGAGGAGACGAGGAGCAGGTCGGCTTCATCATCAGGCATCGCTCTTTATCGACTTCAAGACTTTTAGCTTAGATTCTACATATTTTAGGGATATGAAGCAAATCATACCAACGTAGACTCGAGGACCTGTCTTAATTTGCTTCTCTATTTATTTACCCTTGAATTTATTCACCATTTAATTTTCAATTTAATTTATTAATTTTGGTTTAAAACCATGTATTTATTTTAGTGTTATTATTCTTAAGCTTTCAATAAATGTGATAAATTAATTGAAAATTAATACATTTATAAAATAAACATGGAAATAAACTGAATAATAAAATGGAAAATTAAAAAATAATACAAAAGCAAATTAAAGGATAAATATACATTTATGTTACATTTTATAAATTAACTGATACATTCTAGTGTTTAAATGGCTCATTAATTATTTCTTTAACTATTTATTTTGATTGACTTTTCTTTCATCTGAGCCACAAAGTAAAAAGCACAACAGGCTGCATTAAATCTGAGGTAACGTGCAGGATTTATAAAGTCAGCTGATTCATATTCATGTTGGATAAACACGATTCTGTCACACAAACTGTTATTACAGAGGAAACACTGAATGAAGAGTTCTAACGTCTCTAACATTACAGTACCAACGATAAACTGTATAAAGAGTATTTAAAGTGTTTAATTGGGAGCTCATTGTGAGTTACACATGCAGGACGGTTGGCTGCAGCCCAGCAGCTCATATTTCCTGGTTATAAACAAAGTCTGCGGGGGTGAAGCTGAACCGTGTGTGGGCCGCGCTCTGACCTGCTGCTGTGAGGATTGCTGACCAGCTCGGCGGCGGTGGGCGGGAGGCTCAGATTGTCGGGGAAGCTGTCTTCAGGCGTAGAGCCCAGGTCGTGCTTCCCCTCCTCTCTCGCCATCTTGCCAGCAGCTTGAACAAACAAGACGCAGAAGAAAAACACACAGAGCATCCTGTCAGTGGAGAACGTCTGCGGGTGTTCAGATAGAAACACAGAGCTGACGGAGCCGCTTCTGTCGGTACTCTAATTAATTGTAGAGATTCTGACAAATATTGTCCGGCTAAACGCCGGGCTCACGTTCCACGAGGTGGAACCCTTCCAGAATAATTACCCTTTACCCAGAGTTCCCTCTGAAAACATGGAGATCGTTCTTCATTCTGATGAAAACACAGCCTGCACTCGTTTTAAGAGCCAAATTAGCTGTGATTTGATCTAATTTTCCCCCGATGCTGTAAAGTCGAGGTTTGTGCACCAATTATTACCTCAGACAGTCAGCTGGCAGCTTATAGGTCCATCTGGACACAACCAAGTAAGTGAGATCCAGCAGTCCGGCAGTGAATCCTGTAATATTCAGTTTATTTCTTCAAATGTTTAAAGGCCCGGACACGCTGAGAGATAACAGGCTCTCTCAGTTTGACGCTGCCGCTGTGTCACGCTGTGTGAGGTGTGTGAGGAAGTCTGTAAAAGCATCTTTGATGTTTTTGCTTTACAGATAAAGTTCGGTGTTACTTGAATGATGAATTTAACCGAAACATTCAGGTCAGTAAACTGTCAAATCGTTCCTCACAGTCTGCCAGCGTCACTTTTTCCCAAACAGAAACCTTTAAATTCTACTGACACCAGAACTCTTCAATTATAATTAGTGAACTTGGCACGAGAAGTCACAGAGAGGAAAAGTTTCATTAACGAGGTAAACTGACGGCTCACGACAGAGAAAGGTCTTAAAACACAAACAGAGTAAATAAAGTCTCACCGGTGAAAATCCTCTCATCAAACATTCTGCAACAGAAGAAGAAACAAGGCGTCAGTGAGCTTCAGCACAGACCATCATGCAAACACTCCACATGTGTCGTTATCAGCACATTAACGCTCCTTCAACAATCCGTCTGACTGACTGAGTCGTTATCCTTGATGAACTAAAAATAACTGTGTGGATGTGAACTGACGCTCCCCTCCTGCTGAGACCTTCATGAATCTTTACACACTTTAACATTTGTTGACGTTCGTTCACTTAAATAAATCTTTGAGATTAAGACTGAATCTCTGAAATGTCCAGCTGGTGAAGGAGGGAACTGTTTGTTGGTGCTTTCGTCTATAATTACTTCACCAGCACGATGACCTCGTTTCATATCGAGGTCGCTGCTGAACAAGACCGAGCGTACAGTCCACAGCTGTGACACCGTGTTTACCACACCACAGAACAAGAACTGAGAGTCAACACCACTGTTATCAGATCTGCAGCTTGGTTCGAGGGCGGTGCTGGAGAAAAGGCAATCAAAAGGCTTTATTCTCTGTACGGTGGCCCTGCTGGGACATTTCAGACATTATTTATTATACATTTTCTACACATCCAACCTCATTAGGTTGTGAATGAATGTGCTGCTGAATGTAGTCCCCAACAAATAAACTATTTACTCTAGTTTGAGGATCTTTTGCTAAAAACTAGAGAGTCCAGCTGTTTTTGTAAATACTTGAGCTTTTAATAAAGTTGAATCTATGTATTTGTAATGAAGGCTGAACGGGCTTAGAGCTGCGTGGCAAATGCAGCGTAAGGAAGATGTAAAGTATTGTTAGATGGGCGAAAACACTCGTCATCTTTCCTATCAAGCGAATTTGAAACAAACCTTTGCAATGAGTCCATCGACTCGTCTGCAGCGGATGATCTAAGCTACGCAACGTGTAGCTCTGTGTCGGCTAACTTAGACACGGCTGCAACATACTAGAAAAGTAAAGACTGTAAATATGGAAGAAGTTAGTTGTAGAGTTTTCTCTGTAGTTGCAGGATTTGTTCCCTGTTGGTTTGGTCGTGTTGCAGCGATGTTGTTTCTTTCAGCCGTCTGATCATGAAGGAGATCAGCTGAGTCTTTTGTTTCATTTTAGAGGACGAGGAGGAAACGAAGAAGAAGAGACACAGCTGTTGTTCATTTTGCTCTTTTAAAAGGTTTGTTGATAAGAAGAAAACTATTTTTGAGGTTTCTTTTCATTACATGAACTGTTGTAAAAGTAAAGCTTGTTGATTAAAAGTCATAATGATTCATCCTCTGGTGACCATGAATATCTGTGAGTCCGTCCAGCTGCTCTCAACTTATCTCAGTCAAACTGACCACACACATCGTCGTCCCTCGAGTGTAAACCTCTGCTTTAAAAACAAAGCCAGCTCACTCTGATGTATTTACTTACATTTTGACATTGAACAACTTAAAACAGAATGAAATTAGTTTGTTATTATATCTAACATCTCTGTAGCAGCTTTAAATGAGAACAAACTGTGTGCAGTTGAAGCGGCCGAGCGACTGAACCAGCGGTCGCTCTAAAGTCTGTCAACACTGAACATCAGGACCCACATCTGGAGCATCTCTCAATGACAATGGCAACGTGATGTAATTCTGAAGTAATCCCATTTTCAATCTTTCCTAATTGTATTAACACTAATGAGCCGCTGCCTGCAGGATTCGTTAGGAGATGTGTTATCTCAAACAAGGCATGGCGGCTCGTTTAAATTAGCTTAAACAAATGGATGGAGGCGCAGCCGCGTGGTGCTGCCAGGGGAGAGTCGTCTGGGCGCTGAGCGGAGACGGTTTAGCAGCGAGTTGAAGGAAGCAGACGTTTAACTGACAGATGGTTGAGGCTGGCTGCTCACTGAAACCTTCTCTAAGTAAAGTTTGAGAGGCGATGCCACGCCGCAGTGTGCTGGAGACGAGCTGGACCGTAATGAAGAGGCAGTGGATCAACTAAGATCTGCACTCAGTGACTAAATTAAACCTAATTAGACACCGAAGCGTGCATATAATGTGTTTCCTTAGAAAACTACCCTGTGAATCACATCAGCCTGATTTATCTCAGAGATTCACGTGTGCCTGAAAAGCAAACCGCAGGAAGTCGGAAAGGATCTGTTACCGCTTCACGATGAAGCGGATTCCGTGGCGTTCGTCAAGGATGCGTTTGAGTTTGGGGACTCCGTAGGTGCAGGGTCTCTTGAAGGGGATCTGGTCGGGGATGCCGATGATCTCCACAGCTCCGGGGTCGCAGGCGATTTTGCGGTAGGGTACAGGCACCATGTGATCAAGACCCAGGGCCTCAGCTGGAGGGAAGAAGACAGGAAACAATCAGGCTTTCATAACAACACATGAACCGCTGCAGGAACGAGTCCTGAAACCTGGAGGTGAATCAGCATTTTCACACTTCTGGTACTTCTTCACTTCAGTTACTCGCCTGAATAAGGTCTGTGGTTAACACACAACTGACAGTTTGTTCCCACAGAGACAGAAGCAAAGTTTTCAGGTCAAAATAACACGAAATTCAAAACAAAGATGCGAACAGACACAAATTCACTGCTGTGCACAAACTCAACCGCACGTCGAGTGTAAATAACATCATCTCTGATCAGTTTGTGATGTCGAGGCTTCTGCAGAATCTGATCTCAGCAGATGAGCTGCACGGAGACGTCTGAGGTTTAAATCAAGTCTGCAGAAACTCTGTTTCACTGTGAAGCTCCAGAACTGTTCTGTGGACTACGACACTTCACCTGACTTTGTATCACCAGGAGGAGGAGAGGAGGACTTTATATCATCAGGAGGAGGAGAGGAGGACTTTATATCATCAGGAGGAGGAGAGGAGGACTTTATATCATCAGTAGGAGGAGAGGAGGACTTTATATCATCAGGAGGAGGAGAGGAGGACTTTATATCATCAGGAGGAGAGGAGGACTTTATATCATCAGGAGGAGGAGAGGAGGACTTTATATCATCAGGAGGAGAGGAGGACTTTATATCACCAGTAGGAGGAGAGGAGGACTTTATATCATCAGGAGGAGAGGAGGACTTTATATCATCAGGAGGAGAGGAGGACTTTATATCATCAGGAGGAGAGGAGGACTTTACATCATCAGGAGGAGAGGAGGACTTTATCATCAGGAGGAGAGGAGGACTTTATATCATCAGAGGAGAGGAGGACTTTATATCATCAGGAGGAGATGAGGACTTTATATCATCAGGAGGAGGAGAGGAGGACTTTATATCATCAGGAGGAGGAGAGGAGGACTTTATATCATCAGGAGGAGAGGAGGACTTTATATCATCAGGAGGAGAGGAGGACTTTATATCATCAGGAGGAGGAGAGGAGGACTTTATATCATCAGGAGGAGGAGAGGAGGACTTTATATCATCAGGAGGAGGAGAGGAGGACTTTATATCATCAGGAGGAGGAGAGGAGGACTTTATATCATCAGGAGGAGGAGAGGAGGACTTTATATCATCAGGAGGAGGAGAGGAGGACTTTATATCATCAGGAGGAGGAGGAGGACTTTATATCATCAGGAGGAGGAGAGGAGGACTTTATATCATCAGGAGGAGGAGAGGAGGACTTTATATCATCAGGAGGAGGAGAGGAGGACTTTATATCATCAGGAGGAGGAGAGGACTTTATATCATCGGGAGGAGGAGAGGAGGACTTTATATCATCAGGAGGAGAGGAGGAGGAGGGAGGACTTTATATCATCAGGAGGAGAGGAGGACTTTATCTCGGAGGAGGAGAGGAGGACTTTATATCATCGGAGGAGGAGAGGAGGACTTTATATCATCAGGAGGAGAGGAGGACTTTACATCATCAGGAGGAGAGGAGGACTTTATATCATCAGGAGGAGAGGAGGACTTTATATCATCAGGAGGAGGAGAGGAGGACTTTATATCATCGGGAGGAGGAGAGGAGGACTTTATATCATCAGGAGGAGGAGAGGAGGACTTTATATCATCAGGAGGAGAGGAGGACTTTACATCATCAGGAGGAGGAGAGGAGGACTTTACATCATCAGGAGGAGGAGAGGAGGACTTTATATCATCAGGAGGAGAGGAGGACTTTATATCCTCAGGAGGAGGAGAGGAGGACTTTATATCATCAGGAGGAGGAGAGGAGGACTTTATATCATCAGGAGGAGGAGAGGAGGACTTTATATCATCAGGAGGAGGAGAGGACTTTATATCATCAGGAGGAGGAGAGGAGGACTTTATATCATCAGGAGGAGGAGAGGAGGACTTTATATCATCAGGAGGAGGAGAGGAGGACTTTATATCCTCAGGAGGAGGAGAGGAGGACTTTATATCATCAGGAGGAGGAGAGGAGGACTTTATATCATCAGGAGGAGGAGAGGAGGACTTTATATCATCAGGAGGAGGAGAGGACTGAGTAAGTAAGACTCTTAGTGGTGGTGACGATGAAGTCATGTGACCATGATGTCGTCTGTTTGTAGCCTAACATTAGCTTCTTACTGCTACACATTTAATTTATGTTCATCTGTGGAGATTATCTGGATGAACAGAACCAGGAAGGATCAGAAACTCGGAGCCAGCCAGAGCGATGCTAACTTCAGGGTTGGATCCAAGAATACATCATCCCTGCAGAACTCCACATGACGCTGCTGACAGAACATCGTACAGATATTGACTTTAACTCAGAGTAAAAGTAACTCAGTCTAACTTGTTGTTATTCTTCAGCAGCCAGCAGTCGGAGACACGCTGCCTGTAAAGTAATTCCAGCTAAATGAGGAATGAAACTTGGATGATAATCGGAGCAGCAGGCTTTGATATCAAAAATCCCATGAGTCTAAATGTTTTTAATTTGTACGAGCCGTCTGTAAACACAACGGATCCACTGAATCAACACGCTGGAGTCGGGCTGCACGCAAACATCTTCTGAATACTTTAAAACTAATATCTCAGTGTTGGTGAACTCGTACACAGCTGCTGTTGGTTGTTGTTACTAATACAGTTTTGTGTTTCACTGAGGAGAAGACGATCAAACCACAGCGCTGACCTCAATCCATCAACATCCACAGAGTCATCAGCGAGCATCAACAGAAGCTGGCGGAGGCTGAGGTATCTTTGTAAATCTCAGCCTGTATGTGTGACTGGAGCTCAAACGAATTACAAACACGAAGAGCGAAGCTTTTCTCACCGTATCTGCTGTTGAACAAGATCTGAACACACTCTCTCAGAGTGTTGATGTCTTCAGTCTCACGGATGAAAGAATCCCATTTTTCTGCAAGAAACAACTGCCGTTAATCCTCGACGAACAATTAAAAACACAGAGCCGAAGTTTATCAGAGATTTAACATTCAAATGAGCTTTAATTCAAAAGATCTGAAATTAATCTGCTCCATCGACTCCATATCAACTCTGGGAAATGAGTGCAAGCTCCTTATAGGATTACTCTTGACATCTTAGTAGCTTAGCCCTTAATTGCCGGGGGTTAGTATAGTTTAGCCTTTGTTCAGTAAACAATACTTGGCGACTGTACGAGCCTGCAAATCCAACAAGAGACAGAACAAACACAGGAGAAGGTGTTTAAATGAAACGCAGAAAATCCTCCTCTGTGAGCCGAGTTTCACTTCTACTGTTGGTTTGTAACATTTATGTAAGACAAGATAATAAAGCCAGACTGATTTTTATGTGCCTTTGTGATAGGATAATATTGGATAATCAACAAAAAGCAACATTTTGGGAAAAAGGTTTATTATAACACAGATATGAGGAGAAGATGGATACACGCCTCATGTCTGTAAACATAAAAAGTGTCTGAAGGCAACAAAATCCTTTGCTTGTTTTCTTACAGATTAAAATGAGATATAATGCGTAAAGTTATTACAAAGTCCGTTTTGTTTTCTGGATTTTTATTTCTCAGGACAGAAGCGAGCTGGCTGTCCTGTGCAGCAGGTGACCTCGGAAATCTACGTCACTTTACACGGCAGGTGGGCGCTGACGGGGACTTCATGGTGCATTCAAGTGCACCTCGTAAACTCTGAAGTCTTTACTCAAATGGCCATGAAGGTGGTTTCTATTTGTTTATTTTCTTGTTGAAATATATTGGCCATCATCTGTCTTGTTCTTTCACCACAGCACTTTAAAAAATAGATAAGAAAATGATTTCTTATTTCGTTATGAGCAGTAAATTAAATCATTTTAAAATATGTCTCGTAATGAGAAACCTTGACCATCTTCTTCTGCCCCAGAAGCCTCTCTGTTCATATTCATCTGTTTTACTGCAGCATTGTTTGATAATTAAATACTAAAGTTACACATTATACATTTTGCACAGTAACAAACATTTTTGGTCTGTCAGCCTCCAACCAGACAAATAATCACAACCCCAATTAAACCGCTCATGTCACTTGAGCACAGGGAAATAATGATGTACAACATATATATATATATATTTATATATTTATATCTATATTTATATGTAGGATTCTTCTTTTAATGTTACGTTGCAGACATATTTTCGACACCTTTCATCTAACTTTGAGGCGACGTCAGAGGAAATCTGAGGGAACATTCTGGTTTTAGTTGAAATATTTGACATCTTTAAACACGCTCGGTCGTTGTTTAGTGTTGATCTTCAAAGCTCGTGTCGATAAACCAAGATGTGAGGACTCGACCTGCTCAGTGTCGTCTCTAATAGATGTTACACATTTAAAGTGAGACCACATGTTGTTTTATCTTCTTGGTAACAAGGTGAACGTTACCTGATTTTTCGTGCACGATGGAGAACAGCAGCCTCTTGGAGATGTGGATGCCTGGAGGGCTCTGACCCTGATCACCAGGTAGTCTCGTTGTCTCGTCTGAAAATGCAAGAAAATTAAACTGAATCAAATTATTCAGTTTAATTAACTTCGTTTCCAGCCAGAAATGCTCACTTAGCATCCAGATATTCAATTAGCTCCCCTGGCATCCATTAATACTTATCTAATTAACTACAAAGATGCAAAAGCTGCAGAATAATAGGAAGAAAGAATAAAACATTTCTGTGTGACTCGTGTTTTTTCTACATTTCCGAGCTGTGATTTCTTCTCCAGGATTTAAAAATGTAGGTAAACAACTTCTTTAGAGACATTAGTGTAACACGGAAAAGTAAAGGTGCTGCTTTACAATAAATAACGAGCTGAATAATCATCAGCCTTCAGAGCAGCCTGCAGACGGAGCACTTAGTCTGAAACATTTATATATATTCTACCCTTCCTTATTGTTATGATCATTACTTTGTTATGTCAATCTTGAGTTTTACCTCTATTCAATACAGCAATCTGTTCAAATTACCACAACAGAGAAAGAGTCAAACACACAAGTATTCACTGCAACACATTCTCCGTCTCACCATTGTTGGCGCAGTCCTTCACAGACGCGCTCTTGTCCGTCCCTGACGTCCAGGTGGACCCTCTGTCTTTGCCCAGGTTGAGGAGGGACATGGGCTTGAAGTCGAGCTTCCCGTCCGGGTGAGGTTTGGAGGACATGGGCATCCCGTACAGGAAGCTGGACAGGACAGAGTTGCTGGAAGAGGCGGGACTTGATGACGTGACGGCCTGGGCTGCAGCAGGCTTCCCTGGACCGTGGCTGCTCGGTGTCATGGCGGCGGAAGAGTTGTGATTGACATCAGTGCTGGTCTTAGATTCTCGAGACAAATCCTCTGCTGGCCTGAACACAGAGGGCGAGAGGCTCGTTTATACACTGTGTCACCAGACTCGTCTCTTGGCTTCTATTAACAGTTTCTTCTTTTAGATGAAAACATTAAAGGTTAAATGAAATTAGTTGTTTCGCTGTTGTTCCAACTCTTTACTTATGATTATCATTCAGACTATATTCAGTTATAAACTCTGTTTAAGCCTCAAATTGTCACAAAACTGTCTTTTCAACTAAGTTCAGCTCAGTCAGCAGAATAAACTGATGGTGTTGTACGTTTCTGCAAACCACAGAAACATTAGATTTGTATGTTTGATATGAATCATATCATGACTTCTACAGAACATGTAATACAACGTTAAGATGACAAATAACCAGCATGAAACCTCTGGATATCTTTAACAAGATGTTTCCCAGCTAGACCAAAACAAAACTGAAAATGTAACCAAAGACAGATTAAGTTTCAACACATCTGTGCTTTGCAGAACTGCACATTGCAAACATTTATTCTGGTGGTTAAGTTGACAAAACTGCCTCAACAGATCATTGTCAGCAGCTAATTACTGAAGAACAAGTGAACCTTCTGCCTCGGGTTCTCCTAAAGGTCACAGGAAGTCTCTTCTGTTAAATCTTCCCTCCGTGATCTATGGAACAAGATTTGACTCTTGACCAGCATGTGAAATGTTTGCTTGGCTCATGTTTCTAAACTAAAAGCTGAGATGGAGACCATGACGAAGTCTTCCCTAAAGTACAGTCGACCAAGTCCTCCAAGAGGTCTCACTTAAATACTCTCCTTCTCTAAAATGTCTTCCTTGTGATCTTGTTTAGATCCTTGTACGGTCGGGCTCTGGCTCCTTCACCCCGATATCTCTCATAGGACTCTGAGGTCTGATCAGAGTTCAGGGTCGGTCCAGCTCCGAGCTGAAGACATCGGGAGACTCTCGAGGTCGTAGCTCCTAAACTTTTCTCTCCCACTGGACTTCAGTTGTGTCGACACTGTTCTGTCTTTAGCTTGAGTGTTTTATTTAGTCGTACTTGTTTTGTTTGTGTTTAGCTCGATGAGCTGTTGTTCTCTCTATCTGCAGTCTCTTCCAGAGAAAAACACACAAAAACAAATCTGCGTATCTGTCAGTGTTTTCATATCTAACTTGATTATGCAGCTTTGGAGGAAGGAAACTCCCCATTAACTGTAGGCAGAGGCATGTGACGGCTGTTATTAATGGAGGGAACGCGGAGAAGAGAGTCTTTAAACAACTCGTACTCTCCAGAACTAAAACTGAGTTGAGTTCTAAGAAGCCAAAGATGATCAAATTAAGCTTTAACGAAGCGTTCACTTCCTGTCAGTCAAAAGAAGCTGTGCTCAGTCTTGTGAGACTATCTGATGACCAGTGTGACTGAGTGCATATATCTCTCATACCAACACTCTTCCCACAAACAGCATATAGTCCGTAAATCCTCCCGAGGCTCAGCGTCCACACCAGACTGACCCCATCGCACAGTTAGATGTAACTCTGACCCCGAGGCTGCTGACCGACTTCACCCGACATCAGGACTGCGTGACAAATACGCTGAAAGTTAAAGAAGGTCTCTGTCTAAAAAGAGAGATAAAATAAGTTGGTTGTGAAATCCTGTCTCGTGCTTTTCTGAACCTCTGTGGAGACTTCTGGCATCTGATAAGACTTCCTCCATCGTCTCATTGTGCCTGAAACAACATCAGCACACTGGGCTGTTTCAGCCTGAACACCCACTCAGGAAACTATTTGGACTTTGCTCTGACTTTTAAAGAGTGAACATGAAGTCACAGGGATGACGGGAATCTTCCTCACTGAACAATATCCAAGAACACTTAGAAACACAGTCACAGGGAGGAGAACATGGCACGAGTCACTGTTTACTCTGCTCATGAAGCTTTAGATGTGTGTGAGGAGATTCTCTGATAAGCCTCAAGCTAAAAGAAGCATTTCACCATTGGAACAAAACTGGGCTGTCTATGATGTAGAAAGATTAAAGTATGTTAGAGATGGATGAGCAGATAAAACAGAAACGGTCCCACTGATTGGTGATGTACTTCGAGTCAGCAGAGCTTCGCCAGAATAAATGTTCCCTCAGTAAAACCACTTGGTGACGGTTAGAAAACATCGTGTTTGGCTTAAAATGGCTGTTTCTGTCGACAGAGATGTTGTGAGGTTGTCAGCTGGAGCTTTATCAGCACTGCCATGCCATTACAAACATGTGGAAGAACCATCTGTCGTTGATTTAACAGGTTCCAGGTAAAATGCAGAGAAGCTAAAGACTGTGCAGTTGCATATTCCACCTAAATCCTAGTTATACAGTGTTTTCCTGTAACGCTGCAGTTTTAATACATGTTACCAACAGTCTTCTGCACAGGAGGCTGTTAAATCTGACCAGGTTTTGTTAAGAAGCAAACATGCAACCTGAGAGTGGAGACTTAAAGCCCGTCTATCCCTCACTAATACGCTGCAGCCTGTCTGCTACCAACAACGACACAGAGATCCCCAGACAACCCAGCGCGTCTCTGCAAAGCATTACAGGCTTTTGTTCCATGTTCGATGTGAAACAGCTGCTTTCATGATCTGATACGAGAGTTCAAACAGCAGAGCTTCTTCTGTCAGTGCCTCACCTCTTCACTGTGAACTGGATGCGGTGGCTCTGCTCCAGGATCTTCATCAGTGTCTTGGTGTCGTACTCAGAGGGCTTCTTCAGGGTGACTCCCTCGGGCAAACCGTGGGCCACCACACAGCTGGGGTCCTTCTGGATCCACTCATAAGGCACAGGGACCAGGCTGCTCTTCCCCACAGCCTCACCTGAACACAACACAACACATCATAATTACAGCTGGCTACAGAAACCTTCAATCTGATTACTGCAGTCAGTAAAGGGTTATACTGAGTCCAGCCAAGGCTGTGAACCCAGTCAGTATCTCCTCCCACACGCTGATGGAAGCTGGTGTCATGCTGTGACTCTTACTGTAAAGCACAGTGAAGACTTCCTCCACCATCTTCCTCAGGACGAAGATGTTGGACTGAGCGTCTGATGGAGCTCTCGGTTTCCCGTGCTCGCCGTCCTTACTCAGTTTGCTGAGATCGCCGTCCTGGTCTTTGGTATGGGCATTCGCTGTGGTCACGTTTTGCAGACATGGCGCCCCTGAAGCCAAATGATAAAGTCTTAACTCCAGTAAAGTTAAAAGAAGGCCGAGAACATTTCAGACGTGCTTAGTAACAGAGTCAGGAGCAAAGAAACAGAGAAGAAGAAGATTGAGGATGTGGCTCCTGAGACGTAATGACTATGTTACCGTGTGACAAACGCTGCCATATAAAATAAACGACTTGTGTTTCTGAGAGTGTGTCTGGATAAATGTAAAGCGTCTGCAGCAGAGTGATTAAGTCGACAGCATCGAGCCACAATCCTCCTCGTTTGTTAAACCTGACGACCTGAAACTCAAACAAAAGCTTTATTTCTGTTTTCTGTCTCGACTGAACGAACCAAACTGCAGCTCGTGTTCTCTGGAAAAGCTCATCTCGTCTTTTATTAGCAGTCTGATGAAATTAAGCTGTGTAATGGGAGGTCAGCCCTTCAGATCGGAGCATTATCAGGGAAACATTGTGGAGTCTGAAGACATTATTTGCTCTCAAGGTCCACAGGTGAGGCTGAACGTCTCCCAGCTGATCTGTGATACAGAGCTCAGCTTACACACTTGCATACTCGTTTGTTTGAAGGAACTGAAGGCTGAATGAAAGAGCTCATCGTTTGGTTAAATTAATCAGCCTCTCGTCTAAACTTGCTGCAGAAATCCTGCACGTTATCTGGTGAAAATGTTGGTATCTGTTTCTGATTTTGATTTCTACCTCCGACGGGGACGAACGCTGATCTCTGACAGATTACTGAGCTGCCATCAGTCAGGTAACATCTCCAGTTTTGCCGAATGAAACACAACAAGATCTTTTATCTGATATCAGGGAAAAGATGCGAAGCTGCAAACACTTTGTTGCTTCGGTTATTTTATGATGACGATGCAGTTACTGAAGATTTCTGCAGAATGTGCATCTGCGTGAATCCCTGCAGGGGCGAGCGTGAGGCGAGTGTATCGGATCTAACGGGAGTGATCAACGTTACCTCAGAGAGCAGAACTTACGGCAGAACTTGTAGAAGTCTGTCTGGATTTCCCTCCTGGAGTTGAGGAACACTCGGCCCTTTTCTGTGCCGACGGCGATCACGCTGTCCTCGTGTATGGTGACGCACGCCACCTCAGCGTTCAGCTTGGACATCGCCATGCACTGCAGGAGAGACATACAAGCATCATCCACTGTGAGGAAGATGTGTGAGGACAGAAACACAGCGTCCTGTTTATGTTTAAAGGTGGACTGTCACTTATTGGACCGCAGACTAAGATGAATGAGACGACAGAATGTGAGTCCTGATCCAAGACGTACCACTGAGTCCAGCGCAGACACCAGGCTGGTGAGGATTTCCTGTCTGGCCGACACCAGCGGGACTTGCGGCTCGCCGCGGGAGTTGGTCCTGATGCCATCACATGCCAGCTTCCTCATCTGAGCCATGCCTCTGCAGGGACACCGCCAGCACAGTTAGGTCAGCAGCCACAGAGCCATGAAGACAAAACAAGTCAGAGAGCTGCAGCAGTGACCTGCATTCAAAGCAGCTTCTGCTGACATCATTCAGTTTGACTTTAAGCAAATATAAGCTTGCATGCATGAATATGATACTGAGGCCGGAGTCTCGTTATCGCAGAGGAAGGCTCAAGGTTCATTTTATGTTCCACACAACAAGAGCTGCAGCCGCCCTCAGCAACCACACTGCCGATCTCACCAGGAGCTGCACGTCGTTTCAGACAGCAGAACTGTTGAGCTCACGTGTGTTCAGTCTCAGATCTTCACCTGAATGTCGCAGCTCAATTCTTTAAACGATCTGTCCTGCAGACTCAGTAACTTCTCATAAATCACTTCTTAAAGTGCACTTCCACAGAGCGTCTTCTATGTGAAGTCGTCCTTTATAAATAGACTTTTGCACTTTCCATCCTTTTATTCTTCTTTATTTATCTGTTTATATTCCTCTGATGTGATGTCGTCTTCTTCTCGTCTGTTATTGATTGTAATCTTTTACTTATCTCTTTATTTGCATTGCTTTTGGGGGGATTTGCTTGTTCGATGGCTTTTATTCCTTTTACTTGTGCAGTAATTCTTCATATTGACATGGTGTGTTTTGCCTTTTGTTGTTTGCCCACCTCCTCTCAGGCGACGCTTGCTGAGTGTTTATTCTGTAATATTGTCTTCCTGCTTTTGTTTGTCTGTCAAAGCACTCTGTAAACTCGTTTTTTAAAGCTGCGACATAAATATCATTTTTATATAAATAAGACTGACTTGCTTTCAGCTCAGGTCAGAGCAGGTTGGTGATTTGATGAAGGACTCCTCCTCTACATGTTCAACAATCACACTTTTCTTTGTAGTTCTCTACATGAAAAGTTTATTATTATCATTATTATTATTACTATATGTTTTCAGGTATTTCTGGTCATAAAGCGACGGACAGACTGTCTGAACCGGGTTCCATAAAAACCCATCTGGTGGCTCTCATGACATTTCAGGGAGGAACACAAATGTCAGCCTCGTGTCGGCGCTGGAAGGAAAAGTCAGAGGATCCGTTTGTAATCAGGTCAGTGAACCAGAAACGTCTGGACAACGTTTGGTGCCAGTTCGTCCGGCAGGTACAGAGATATCTCGTCAGATATGTCTTTAAACTGCTGCTGACACACGAGGAAAAAAGTCAGACTCTTCCTCTGTTTGTACAAAACTTATTGAGATTAGTCGTTGAGATATTTCAGTCTGGACCAAAGTTGTGGACCGACCAACACTTCCACCCCAGATCCAGAACCAAACCTCTCACACCTCTAGGACAGCTAAAAACCCCAAATCCTTCTGCAGCCTGTGGTTTGCTCTGGTCCTTCAGGTCTAAGTGGGGCACTCAGACGAGATGACGTCATCTGAGCTGCTCATACAGAGTTTTCTCTCCCTGACAGATGGCAGAAGAAAAACACATACTGAGATAAGATGCACAGATAAAGTCTCTCTCTCCACAACGAGGCGTTCACATCGAATCATCGTTTCAAGTTACAAATCACTGGATCAAGTTTATGGTTGGATTAATTTAAGAATGCACTTCCTTCTCTTTCCCTCTCTGTCTGTATCCTCCTCCACCCTCGAGGCTCGGCTCCAACTGTGGATCATGTCTGCAGTGAATCCACCGATCGTCAGGTCAATAACGTGCCAAACCTTTGTGAAAAATGCTCTTCACAACTGAAAGTAAAGAATCAGTTTGAAGACGTCACTTTAGGCTTTAGAGCATTTTACTGACCGGACGATTAATCAGTGGACTGTGAAAATAATCTGCAGATTAATCGATAATGAATTTAAATTTCTTCCTCACTGACAAAGAAAAGCAGCCTCGCATATGAAGAATCTGAAACGTGCAAATGTCTGAACAGAAACGACTGATCAGTTATCAGAATAGTGAGTGACTGTTTTTCTTCCGATTGACTCATGATACTAATTATGCTTATTTCTTTATCATCTTCACTGTGGATTTGTTTTGTTGTTGATCTTATCAATGAATGGATCAGTTGTTGACAAATGTTGATCAGTGTTTCGTCCTCAAAGATCTTCAGTTTACTGTCACAGAAAGAAGAAAGAAATCACAGAGATCAGAACTGTGGCTGCACTCAGATCCATCCGTCATCGTTTTATAATCACAGAGTCAGATGTTGGTCGTGGATCAGCAGGTAAACTTCCACCGCGACACGTTTTAAATACATCAAAAACAAAGTCATGTAACCGTTGACCATCAGTACGAGTTAAAGCGAGGCGACAAACAGGAAGAGGAAGTGTTAAAGACAAACCGCTCGGCTAAAGCCAGGCACTATGTTCTCATGGCAACTGAAACCCGTCTCCTTGGAAACTAATCTCGGGGCATTTGAACAATGCAGCTCTGGCCTTTAATCTCTCCAGACACTGGGAACCATTATACTCGCCTCTGGCAAGCCCGAACCACTGACTCAATAGAGAGAGGACAGAGAGGCAGAGAGGCGGAGGGAGGGTGGAGGAGGGTGGAGGAGGGTGGGTGGGTGTGGTGGGGTTCAGCTGCACCAGTCTGAACGTGCCAACTCCATTGGCCATCTAAATCTGCCTCCCCTGAGGCCGCAGCAAACATTAGCCCCCTCCTAAATGATTGCGGTCTGGAAATAGATGGCCTCTTTCCCTCACATATTCAAAAGGCAGAGGACGGCGGGGATGAGCTCAGCCTCGCCATAACGCCATGTCAACCGCTCTGCAAGAGCGAGAGCGAGCATAATGTCACAGTCCCGTCACGGCTCTCAGTGAATACTGAGCAGTTCAGGCTGGAGCGACAAATAAAGCAGCAAACACGAGTCCATTCTAACGCTCACGGAGCCGAGGAAGCACAAGAGGCTCAGATGTAAATCCTGCTGCTGCTCTGTTGACGGTGAATGACGCAAACTTTGTAGACGAGCCAACACGACTCGCTGTGATTTCATCCAAACCGTCAGTCCGACAAAAGCCCGTTTATTCTCTGAGCTCACAAAAATCAGCCGGCGGGCCTCGTTAGCGGGAGCGACGGGCGTGTTTCAGTCTGACGCCGTCGACTCTGGATGATCAGAGACGTGTTTGCTAAAAAGATGATCAGCAGAAACCAACAGCGTTCATCGAGACGCAGCCAAAGACAATAAGATGCCCAGAATCAATTCATGTTTTCAGTCAAGTGAGTCGAAGATTTTCTGCTTCCAGCTGCTTCGATGTGAAGATTTACTGCTTTGGTTTCGAGTCTTTGGGTTTTGGACTGTTGGTTGGACAAAGAAGCAATATGAAGCCGTCACTTTGGACATTTTATAGGCCAAATGATTCATTGATCGATCATAAAAATAATCATTAGCTGCAGTCCTACACCTTTCTATTGATGTTTTATGTGAAGTCTGCAGGTTGGCATTTTTCCTGCGTGTTAAACTCTCGGCCAAACTGTCAGAGTCGTTTGGATCAAACCCTCGAGGGGAATTCAGATTTCCTCAGAAACTTCATAAAAGCTGTTTTAGAGTCTGTAATATGATCAAGAAGTAGTGAATAAAATCTGTGCGGGACAGTCAAGGTGACCAAGGAGGTTTTTTTACGTTCAAATAAGACTAAAAAATCTTGGAATCAGCAAAAGTAGTTCAGAACTTGGACTTCCTGGAGGGTTCTGGGGGTTCTGGGGGTTCTGGGGGTTCTGAGAAGGAACCAAACGTGACTGAAGGATTCAAACATGATCTGTTCTCCCGCCAAACTTGTGGTTTGTTTGTTGTTTTAAACATGATTGTTGAAAACATTAACAATCAATCGATCGTGTGTGCTGGAACATCGACTGTTTGGTCGACTGTGACGTGTTGCTCTGTGATGTTGTTCTGTTCACAAAGAACTCATTAAATGTATTAAATAACAACATTTGTCCATGATTTCATTTAAATAATAATCACAGTAATGCATTAAAATCAGTGTTGATTATTCTCCATGATATGAAACCATCACATCACTAACACGGACAGTCGAGCTGCAGCTAACTAATCTGTCACTTCGTTTGGATTAACTGATTAGTTGCTCTATTAAAGGACATAAACTGTAGAAAGACTGTTGATCAGTGAACACATTCACATTTAACAAACTGACATCAGAGAAGAAACGCGCTCAAAACAACTGATCGATTATCAAACTATTGATCTCATTAATTCAATTGTTGACAACTATTCGGTGAATCATTGCAGCCGTAATCTAAAGAGAACAAACAACTTTATTATCTCGTTGTTGTTCAGATCACTCGTGTTTTCTCGAGCTGAGAAAAATCTGGTTAAAATAATCTGCAGAAGGTTTAATGAATCGATCCCCACCTGCCTGAACCTGCACACCTGCACACCTGCACACCTGCACAGGTGTTCAGGCTGAGGAGGCTGAGCTGACCAGGTGAGATCTCACGCTTCATAAACCACAATAAGCGCCTGCACTGTGACGGAGCAGCGTGACGTGAACTCCGTCAGCTGAGGTGAGGCTGACGGCGCCCCGAGGAGCTGCAGGCGGCTCTCGGCGCCGTGCGGCCATCTTGTTGTTCTGAGTGGATCTGTTGTGTGTTTGTGTGTTGTGAGTGTGAAGGCGTCACGAGTTCCTTCACACGGATCCACTTATCTACAGGTGGCAGCGAGACGCCAACAAACACTGTTCATGTGTCTGAGGAGGGAAATGCATTCCACACACACACACACACACACACAGACACACACACACACACACACACACACACACACACACACACACACACACACAGACACACACACACACACACACACACAGGATGTAAACAGACACTGTGTGTTGACTCCACAGGGAACGTCTCGTCTTCCTACAGACGGCTTTTTCCTGTTCTGCTGTTTCACAACAAACCTTGTGAAGTTTGTGTTTCTGCACAGCTGACGATCAATCGATCAGTCGTCAACTTGTGAATAAATCCACAACTATTTGTATAATGGATTATAAATAAGTCTCCGTCCATGTGAACATTGTGACAGTCACAGTAAACTGAAGGTCTTTGTGTTGAGGATGAAACACTGATCCACGTTTCGCCGTGATTGACACTAATAAAAATAATCGGTCGTTAATGATGTCGCTGGTAAACTGAAACTTTCTGCCCAGTGGAATCTATTATGGGATCAAATATCCATATTTTTCATGATATTGTACCGAAGTTTGTGACAACAGTACAACCAATCATGTTTCTTCAGGGCTGATACTGACTAGAAGATATCAAGGAGACAGAACTTACAAATATAACATAACTGATATTTGGAAGTTCTGTGCCTGAGTTTCAGGTTCTACACTCAAGTGTTTCCTGTTCTACTGTTCCACTCCTCTACATTTATTAGATAACCTCAGTCACCACTGATCACTGTGATGTGTAATCAATCAGACAGCAGAGCGGTGGGCGGGACAGTGAGCTGGATTCTGCTTCAGAGACAAAAAGCTGGACGTGTTTAAATGAACTTTATCTGCAGTCGGACTGAAGACACACAGAGAGCGATAATAAAGAAACAGCTGAACGTCTGATCATCAGCTGTCTGTGAGAACAACAAGCAGCCAGTCGTCGTCTCGACAAGCCCCAACACCCCCACAGCCGCCCAGGTGTGCAGCACCTCCACACAGACACCTGTAAGTCATAATGTGAACCGGTGCCGACATCACAAACACTTCAGCCACTGAATGATGGCTGGTGTAAAACAAAGTAAAACCACAGTTTTGACGTGTCTGCGACAGTTTCCAGGGTGTGGTCTGACAGCGGCGGCCCAACATGTCATTACGGCAAACAACAACATAATCCTGCTGCTAACACCCAGCGCCGCGGGCTGCGGCCTTCTGGGAACCCGTCAGCATCACCGTATGATTTTTAACCGCTGCGCTGCCAGGAAGGATTGAATCAGCAACAAAGAGCCAGAGAGAGCAGATTAACAGATCTGACAGAGCGTCGGGTCGGACTACATGCTGGATTCAACCTGTGCAGCAAAGAGTTACAATAAGAAGCTAGCTCAGGATCAATAATCTGATCCTGATGATCAGTCCACTAACACAGGCTTACCTGTGACTGAATCAACTCTACTGTCACAAAGGAAAGAAACCAGAACATGTGTGTCAGTGTTAGTCATCAATTCAATAGATGACAGCTAATCTATTGATTGATTAGTTCTAGATTTGACTACATTGAAGTAACATGTCGGTTGATATCACTGATAATGTACGAATCACAGCGATGATGACTTTTACACACTTTATCTGGACAATAATTAAAAAATACTGTGTTTCAGAGGTTTATCGACTATCTGCAAATACATTCAATGAATCTCCAAACTAGTTTCTTCCTTTTAAGTTTTAAATTACTTGACATCAGTTTGTTAAATGTGAATATTTGTGGTTTCTTTCCTCTCTGACAGCAAACTGAAGCTCTTTGAGTCACTGATCGACACTGATCGCCTTTTTATCACTTTTAAGAGAGCAAACAACTGATCGATTCATTGAGCAGATAATCAACAATGAAAATAACTGTTTGATAAGTGTTTCATCCCCGAAGACCTTCAGTTCACTGCCACAGAGGAAAGAAACCAGAAATATTCACATTTTACAAACTGATGTCAGAGAGTGAAGTCTTTTTTTTAAATTAATGATAAAAATAGTTTGCAATTCGTTGTATAGACGACTAATCAATCGATCGTAGCTGCCTTCTATTCGATATGAGATTAGCAGTTAATAGAAACCACACAAACCCATGATGTTAGAAGTTTATACTCATAGTTTACACCCAAAATAAGATACTTAAGTTATTATTTTACTATTATGAGAACTGACAAACATATTAGCAAGTTTATTTTGACACATTCTAACTCCTGACAGTGATTATAGTGTGTTTATAAGAGTAATTATCATCAACACAGCCACAAAAACAGCTAATTAACAGTTGATAAAGTTGATCCCTGGTCATTAGGACACTATAACTAACAGATACCTGGACACACCTGTGTGTATCTGCCAGGTGTGACCTCGCAGCACCAGCTGTGAGTGGATGTGATGTGATGGAGCTTTCTGAGAGTGTTGGCAGGAGCAGAGCTGTTAAACTGGCATCACATGAGAGTGGAGGGGAACCACAGACCTGAGAGCAGGCGGCCATAAACACAGGACATGAGTCCAAATGTGTCCCATGAACACGATGTGGTGAAGACAGCTGACTGACTCTGAGTCCTGTCAGAGGAACAACACCCTCACAGTCTCTGCTGGCACAATAACTCACAGGAAACACGATGCGTGTCAGATTTAACTCTGATTTTAGAGGATCTGGTGTTTTCTGGTTGGACAAACCAGATTATAATCGAATATAACAGTCATTCAGTGATGTGTAGTGTCAGTTTGAGCTCCTTCCTTCAGTGTAACGAGGCTGGACTGAGCTGATCTGAGATCTTTGTGTTCAGCCGGAGTTTAAACGTGTTGTGCTGTTTGTCGTGTAGCTGCTTCAGCTAGCTGCTTTGTTGTGGCAGCTCGGTAACCTTATCGCTGCTCGTTAGCACTGTGAGGGGCAATTTAGCAGCACACAGACGCTGTTTCATGACCATAAATTCAGGCTAACATCCAGTCAGAAGGTGTGAGACAGAATCCTGTCAGGCTCATCGAGCTGCCGACTAACAACGACCTTTCTCTGCCTCTGACCGTCTGTCTGTCTAATCAGCGCTGGCTAATTAGCTAACGGTATCATAATAACGCAGCGCTAGCTCAGCAGCTAGCTTATAGTCGTTAGCTCCGCTGCGTTAGCCGTCTTGCTAGCTAGCGCTTCGCTTTCATCTCCTCCCCCAGTCCAGAAACGAGGTTATAATCTGTAATTTCTGCTCGTACAGTCACAGAAAGCGACAAGCTTCATGAGAAGACACTGCTGAAGAGTTGATGAAGATAAAAAGAGACAGCCAAATCTCACCGTAATTAGCGATTAAATAGCCTTGTTGCTGCTGTCAATCCCGGAATAGGTTTATTCCCCGTTTTAATCCATCAGAAACGCTCTCAATTCACATCCACAATGTCGCCGCAGCGTCTGCTAAAACATCGTAATCCGGATCATCTCACTGTGGACTTCGACGTCCTGACCCACAGTCTCTTATTAGTGTATTTAATCTAAGTTTATTTCTGTTTTTCCCTGAACAGAGCAGGGTGTCCCTTTCCCCTTTCTTTGTTCTGTAATCCAGTAAAATTGAAACTCATTCGCCTCCTGCTAATCCCAGCCCAACTCAACAACAGCATCTATTGGCTGCGATTTACATACAGGATTAACGGAGGAACCTCTGGAAAAACCCTCCGGCTGCACTCTGCAGCACGGAGAGCAAATATTCCCGGAATGATTTTCTTATTAAATCAGCAGAGACTCGGAGAGAAAGAGCTCAGCTTCACTGCCAGTCTGTGAGAATCCCTCTCAGATGGAGGCAGAACACCGTCCGGATTATTTTTAGTGGACTCACAGCAGCTCCACGGTCCTGACAGGTATGCAAAGCTCTGATATCTGAAAATAGATTTAATATAGGGCAAAGTTCAGATCCCAAGGAGGAGCAGACAGCCTGCATACATCCAACACACCTTTATAATACACATAATCCTGTATAATCCACTGCAGCACCATAATCTGGTTACTGTCACCTCATTTCTATTTAATAAATACACTTTATGTATAATCCACCTTTTAAAAAAAAAGTGCTGATGAGAAGGAAACTGAATATAACAGAATCAACAGTCCAGAAGAATCAAATTAAAGTTAGAAAACAGGAGAAAATCAAGAAAGAAGAAAAAATTAAATAAATAATTAAAACAATAAAGGATGTTTAGAAGACAACATCACATCCAAGGAATTTAGAACAGATAAAGAGACTATGAACAGTTAAATGAATAAATGACAATAAATAGATTAAAATTAACAAATAAATGACGTAAGAATAAAAAAGACGTCATAATTAAAACCAGATAATTAGTCTGAGAGCAGTTAAAGGAATGAAAGATGAACATTGCAGCACGATAATCTGGTTACTTTCACCTTATTTCTATAAGAAACAGTCGAGACAAATCACATAAAAGTGATAAAACAGCAAAAATCACAGGAAATCAGGAGAGAAGGAAAACTGTAATAATTAAAAGCATTTAAATTAATAAATCAGTAAAAACAAAGAGATAATCAGCAGTAAAATGAATAAATGACAATAAATAGATTAAATATAACAAATGAATGACGTAAGAATAAAAAGACGTCACAATTAAAACCAGATAATTAGTCTGAGAGCAGTTAAAGGAATGAAAGATGAACATTCAGTATTATCATATAAAACTTGATTAAAAGTCTATAAATCCTATATTATAAATAAAGTTTATTTATGGAACAACTTTAAAAAAACAGAGTTTACAAAGTGCTGATGAAGGAAACTGAATATAACAGAATCAACAGTCCAGAAGAATCAAATAAAAGTGATAAAACTGAAACTCAAGACAGAGAAGAAGAAAAATAATTAGAAGAAATTAATCAATTAAAACATTTAAATAAATAAATCAGTAAAAACAAAGAGATAATCAGCAGTAAAATGAATAAATGACAATAAATAGATTAAATATAACAAATAAATGATGGTAAGAATAAAAAGGCATCACAATTAAAAACAGATAATTATGTTGATTTGTGTTTTCACTGAGTCGTACATCTGATTCTGTGTCAGATTATAGTTCGACAGATGGTTCTGACAGCCTGGTACTGATCCACTTCAGACAGGCTGAGTCAACACCACACATGTGACTCAGGTCTGAAGTCTCGCCTGATCAATCTGATCAATACAGAGAACAGATCAGCTGTTAGTACGTCTCTAATACAGACTTTATTTATCTCACCTGTCAAACAGAGAACTGATTTTGTTTACTGAGAGTTAATTGATTTGTTCTCAATCAGGAAACAATCAGGAAACATTCAGGAAACATTCAGGAAACATTCCCTCTCATCACTTAAAATCAGAGTCGAGTCTCAAGTCTTCGGAGCCTCAGACATGACATGGTCAAAAAAACAAATGTAATTGTGGCCACAATAAGCTAAAACATGCACACAATTCATAATATGAATATAATTCCTGGACATCTGGGTAAACAAAGCAAGCGCACCTTCTCTAGAAACTGCAGCAAGCATCTTTTCTTATTCTGTAATAAATTGATAAACTCATTTCCTGCACACACACATCTACACATTAGCACAACAAAACAACGTGTAAACAGGATGAAGACAAAGAGTTTGTGAGTCGTGTGAGACGTCAGCAGAACGAAGTATCAAACTCAGGCCTAATTAAATACCTGCCTAAATGCAGGTTAACCAGATACTGACTGCACCAGAATAAGAAAAGACTCACCTGAATGACATCACACAGGCTACTGCAGGGTCTAGAGAAGGTGCGCTCGATTTGCTTACCCAGCTGTCCAGGAATGATATTAATAGTATTAATTATTATTTCATGCACACGTTACAGCTATATTGTGGCCACAATTTTTTTTGACCATGTCACGTCTGGAGCTCCGTACCTGTCAGTTATTTTCTGTCAGGTGAAGTTGTAAATGATCGAACTGAGACTTGACTCGACGTCTGAGGTTATTGTTTAATCTCAGCAGCTGCAGGAGACGTTTGAAATCAAGTCTGCAGCTGCTTCAGGTGTTTAGCAGAACGCTGCAACTCTGTTTGACTGTGAAGAAAATGAAATGTTCTGTCTTTCACCATCATGGAGGGATTACTGGTTACTGATTACTGATTAGTGATTACTGGTTACTGCATTTGACTTTTTGGCAGAACTGGTCCTTTAATATTCCATCCTCATTCAAGGTAAATTAGTGCAACTTTTCCTTTAAGTTAAACTTTATTCAATTTACGTAAAGACCTGAACGTGACCCTGGAGAGGTTCTCAGAGAGTACAAGTATGTATTAGGATTCTTTCAGAGCTCTGTAACTTCATGATGATGCTTTATTTATGTTGTTTATTTCGGGCATGTCAATTCATCATCATCACATTTCATCATTGTTCAATAATACAATACACATGGCCGAAAGGGAAAGCGGGAGAAGCCAAAGCTTATCTAGTCCCGCCCCCATCTGATGATTTGGATCAGACGAGGTTCTGAAGATGGAGAGGAAACCATGAATATAATCCACTATCACTGTAATCTGGTCAGTTTCACTTAATGTTTGCTCTCATGGACACACAAACATTATTAAATATTAAGTTAAACTATGATGACTCACACTGAAACCCCTCCTGCACCTTTTCTCTTGTGTGACGACGTTTTGTCATAGCTGGCTGGTAACGTACAGAACCAAACAGAACCCTGAAATGTGTTTGTTCAAAATTAACCTGGACCTTATTGCTCAGGACAGTAAATCTGGTCAGTCTCTTTTACTTTTGCACAGATTTTCCTCCAAACCACAGAGAAACATAAAGTCATCTGCGTTCACCAGCAGCTAAACTACATTTCTCCCTTCCACCTTTCTGCTTCTGCATGTAAATAATCACTTGTTTATTCAGATGTCACCATCAGAACCGATCAGCCCGGCAGCAAACGACCGGGACGAGAGGATGAGACCTGACATTTACTGAGAGCAGCGAGGAGACGAGGAACATCTGCAGGAGACACATCCAGAGCTCGTTAATAAACATGCAGAACAGTTGGAGTGTTTCCTCCTCAGCACCGAGGAGCCCGGCCCGTTCTACACATCGGCCCGTGTGTGTGTGTGTGTACCTGCTGCCCTCAGAACCGAGCAGCGAGGTGACAGAAGTTTGCAGGAGTGTGAAATAAAAACACCAGCAGGCCGAACACACATTGTTAATATTTAATGACTCAATCTCCGAAACCATTGCAGCAATAATCCAAAGGGTTCTGAGCCCTCCAGCTAAAAAGTCCATGTACAAGGGATCCGATGTGAAATGTATCCGGGTCACGTCTCTCCTGTAAAGCGACTGCGACTCAGGACTGCAAACGGTCGACAGATGGATCAAACAATAACTGGAAGACTGACAGTATAAATTCTATACATGTTCTCAAATTAAATCCCGACGTCGAAGCAAACATCTTACATCCGGGTTTGGGTCGGAGCTCCTGTGGCCGCCCTTCAGAACTCAACAACGGGTCGGATTGGGCCGCTGTGTCGCACCACATGGAATGAATTAATACTAGCGTGTGTGGATGGAGTCTGTACGAGTTAAATAAAAGAGACAGTGAGAGGTGTGCTGGGTCACACAGAGATTAACATAAGTCACTATATTCATCATACAAACGGACCTCAGACCTCCAGGCTCATTAATATCAGGGCCTGGAAGGATGTGCAGTGTCTACAGGGACTACTTTCTCAGGAGGTTGGTCACATTAGTCGACAGCTGAAGAGAGGACTGATGGATATCGGCTGATCCAAACATTCAGGTACTCTGTTGTTGTGTAAGTGGAACAGAAGTGTTTGTTTGTGTTCGACAGAGTTCACACCTCATTCCATATTTCATGTTTCGCCTGTTTAACACTTGATTTTTGATCCTGTGCTTGTCTTTGCTCATTACGAACGCTGAGGTCAGATTCCTCCTCTAAATCTGCACAATTTGCTTCTTTTGTCTTGTTCTCTGTGAAGACAGAGCAGAAATGATGATAGTTTTGCTGATTTCACACTGTGAGTAATCAGAGGAGCAGTGAGTGTTGCACTAAATAAACTCAACAAACGAAAACCGAATCCTGTTTTTGATAACCGGCCGTTATGTAAGTGTGATAAGGAAGTCAAAGGACGCCTGCGGGAGAAAACACTCGGCTCTGTGCTGTGAATCCACCTCCATCTTTTTACGGAGGCTTCCTTTTGTGCATAAAGACCAGAACGTAACCCTGAAATGACTAGAGTGATTTGTATTATTGAGAATACTTCAGGAGTGCTTGAGCCTGATCGTGATGACAGACAGACGGAGCCGAGTGCATCACAGGCTTCTTTACAGACGATAAAGAGGGAAAATCATGGAGTATTTTGTTGTGTTCTGGTGGAAGAAAGACTTCAGAGACAAGGTTTAAGACTTTCAGGAGCTCATGGATTCAGGCGACAAACGTCATTAAAGGACTGAAGAGTCAAACAACACAGAGACTCACATCCTCTTAAATAAGTCTTGTTGTGTTTTTCTTTAAATGTCGTATTTTTTCTCCTTCCAGGGTTATCAGACGTGGACACGCACGTTCACTTCCTGATCGGGTCTCATCAGTGTATGAAGCATCGCTGGTATGTGAGTTATGATGCTGTGGAGTATTTTAGTTATATTCTATATTAGAGACACAAATGGACGTCGACCCGTCTCCTCGGTACCGGCGCTGATACCTGACACTGATAAAACAAACTACAGTAGATAACGAGTAAATACACCCACCCAGAGTTTATAAGCTGCTTCCTGAATAAACTGACTCACATTCCCAGATCACCTGAAGGGTCATGTGATCTGATCTTCAGGTGTGTGGACGGAGGTTGTTTCTACTGGTGTGTGTTTGGACCGGGCCTCAGAGAGTGTGAGTGTCTCTGTCACTGAGGTTTTCACTTCCCTGGATTCAGTCCTGATCAGAGGAGCTTTATTTAAGAGGATGTGAGTTATCTGACCCGATGACGACACACCTAAACGTTGGTCCTTCAGTAAAGTTTGATCCGAAACGTTTATGTGTAACTGTTTGAGTTCAGAACAGACTCAGTGGAGATGATGTTGCGGGTTTAGAACAATCCTCTCTTCAGGTATCAACTAAGGTGACAAACGAGCCGAGCTAGTAACAGAAAGAGTCGGAGTCTCACTGGCCAGGACAGCTCAGCCACGGAGGATTATTACAAAGCTGAGGAGCAAAGTAAAAGTAATAAATAAAAACAAAGAAAGCGACTGAGACCCAGTTCTTCACTTCTTCACGCCGTCGTCCGTCAGCCGGATCAAAGTTCTGAATTGTCGCAGAGTTCTCGGCAACTCGAAGATTCAAACTTTCTAACTAGAGTAAAGCTTCAGAAGTTGCCGCCTGTTGGTTCTCTGTTCCGATAATATCTCTTCACGTCCATGTTTCCTGTTTACATCTTATAGTACTTTAAGCGGTCTTCATGATTGGCTAATAGGTGCTTTCTGCAACAAACACATAAATTCACTGGAGATAGAGATTCGCTGTTTTGGTTTTAACTGTAAACTGAAATGTTCCTCAGGCGTCCGTCGCAGGATCGGGAGATGTGGAGCTCTGCACGTCCAGTCCAGTCTAATCTCTTCTGCTCATATCAGTGTTGTTCCTGAAACACAAAGAACAAGACGTCTTTACAGCGACAGGCCTCAGTGATGTCTCCTCATGCATGATGGGTAACATACATTGAAGGTATACCAACATCTGGAGGAATGTCTGACTCCTGGTGGTGGATCCCATTGGATGAATTTGCACCATGAGCCTGAAAAACATGAAAACACATAGAGAGAGAAATAATAAGAAGAATTAGACATTTTGGAAAACAGACACCACTCTCAGGTTGGTAAAGGGAAACAAACAAACAGGCTCCATGTTTCTACTCAAAGACATAAAGAAGTTCATGTAGAACATTTGCTGAATTAACAAGAAGGTCCAATTAATGCAGAATGAGTCAGAGACAGAGTTTCACAGAGTTTATAAAGTGTCTCCAACTCAACAACTCACTAAACTGACACATTTGTTAAGGGAGTCTGGGGACTTTCTCCACGGGGACAAAGAAGGAGCCTATATTGTTCCTGTTTAGTGTCTTTGTAACATGTGACATGTTTAGATCAATAACATGTTTCTTCTTTCATAAATGGAGTGTAAATGGTGAAATCAGTGTAAACAGTGTGTTCAAACAGCTGATCAATGTTGGCAGGTAAGACTTTAGCACTTTAGACACAGAAGCAGACAGGCTGGTACAGACATGCTGCCACAAACTGACACTTTTTACAAGGAGACAAACAACTGCAGCTGAAAGATTTAGTGCTGAATTTACAACAAGGACACAATGAGTCAGAATCTGTCAGAGACACAGTTTCATAATGTGTATAAAGTGTTACGCTACTCAACAACTCCTAAAATTAGCTGATTTGTTAAGGGAGTCTGGTGATGTTGGGGATGAGAGTTACATTTAATGCTGAATTTACAAGAAGGCACCAATGATTTAGAATATGTCGTAGATCTTGATTCAAAACATTTATAAAGTTTCTTCTCATGCAGCAACACTAAAAATTGTGGGATTTGTAAAGGGAGTCTGGTGACGTTGAGGTCACGAGTTCAGCGGTCCGATCAGTTGAAATTGACTCTGTGTTCACAAACATCAGCAGGTTAAGAGAACACAAACATACAAAAATAGATCAATAAAGTTCAGCTTCTTCTCATCTTTACCGGGCTTTTCTCTGGATGCCGGCGCATGGCCTGGACCAGCTGGTCCACCTGCTGGTTGTGCTCCAGGGCGTTCCTCAGGGCGTCCTCGGTGTTCAGCAGTCGCTGGCGGAGGCGGCTCACCTCCGAGTCCAGAGCCGAGGGGTCCAGCATGGAGTACCGCCGGTGGTCGGGTGAAGACCGCTCACGACCCTGAAGCGCAAACAAGGCAGGAAGATAAGAGTTAAATTATTCACACCATGCTCCAGAATATGAGATTAACATTCACTGTTCGCATATAAAGAGCACATTTTCATATCTATATTTCCTCTCGGGGATCTGCTCGGAAAATATACGAACCAACAGCTGCTTTTATATCTCAGTGAACGAAGACTAACCAGCTCCGATATATGACTCTGTGCAGTTTATGGTCCATCTTAACACTGTTTCCTCCCGACCATCATGCTGATGAGGCCTCGTTCCAGATATAAAATCATGTGTAAGTGTGGTGAAATCATGGTTCAGTCGACAGTGACAGAAATGATGTTGATTGGTGGAAACGTAAATGTATTTTAAAGGAAACAATTCGTCATTAGGAGGAAGGAAACCTGAAAGTCTGGAGAATGTTTGACAGGCAGTCTCGAGTTATCGGTGTTGAAACATCAGGCTAAACAAATAGATGCTATCACGTTGCATGATGGGAAATGGAGGAGTGAGCTTTTTGTCGTGCTAAACCAACAATAGGTGTGTGTGGGAAACCTGAGGATTAAAAGGGGAAAGAAGAAGAGTAAACGTCTTGCGCTGCAGATGAACGTCTTCTCACCAGCAGCAGCAGCTTCTCGCGCAGCGTCTTGATGTCCTCCTGCAGCTTCTGCTCCTTCACCTTCCACTCGGCCTTGTGCACCTCCCGGGTCAGATCTTTCTCCATGTCCCGAGAGTGGCGGTGAGACTCCAGCAGCAACACTCTCAGCTCATTCAGACTCCTGGGAGGAAGGCAAACAAACAACCAATTTTCCACGCGTGTTGTTCTCGCCGTGAACTCGACCTCTCCACCGAGCAGCGAGGAGGCGAGTCTGCACAGAGGTCACCATCGTTTCAAAGATACCAGCTCATGTGAATAATATGTGATCCAGTCTAACCGGTGGGGATTGTGGAGGCGGACTCATCCCAGTACATCTCAAACAATCTGTGGGTTTTGGCTGTTTGCCTGCATACCAACATCAGCCACACCACATGTGACCCAAAGAGGTCAGCTGGTATGACATCTGCCCTCCGTTATACAGATATATACATATAATATATATTCATTTCACACACGAGTCCCTCCAGACGGAGCCTCAACAAATATCTTTATATTATTAATGCATCGAATGTAGAAGGAGTTAATATACCAACATCGTGTTCACACCTTGTGTCTGCTGCCCCCAAATGGACAAGTAGTCAGTAACTGCAGCTTTTAAAGGAGCAGTTCACCCAGAAATAAAGTCAAACTCAGTCCTCCTCTCCTCCCCTCATGTCGATGCAAAGTCAGGTGAAGGTCGTCGTCCACAGAACATTTCTGGAGCTTCACAGTAGAACTGAACAACTGAAGCTGCTGGAGACTTGATTTAAAACGAAAACAACATCCCCAAAAACACTCAGATGTCATCATACAGCTCGTATCACAACCTGATCTGAGAACAGACTTTATTATGAGGAAATCTTCACTGGAGCGTCGCTGTAACATCCATATTTGATGGTTTGTCAAGAACTGAAGCTCTGAAAGAAACAGAATCTGATTTTCAGCTCATTGCTACACAGATATTCATATTATCAAACATGTTCTGTAGCAGAACTGTGTGCAGGTCGTTCATCATCTGGAAAAATCATCTATTTTGTGGACTTTTCCACCAGAAGAGGTTTTGTATTGTTTACTTTTTTTAGTGTGTGTGCACATCCTCCACATGTGACACCTATTTTCCTCAGAAACTGGAAACTACAACCCTCCACCGTCTGAATACATGTTTCTCTCTCTGACTGAACTAAGATGAGCTTAATCGCCTCGTTAACTCATCGTCAAACACACATCATTCAAACTGGACTTTGATTTGATTCCAGTTGCACAGATCTCGATCACACGTCTGGGGTTTAAATCTTTCACGTTCTGCAGACTGTGATCTCAGCAGACGAGCTGCACGGAGACGTCTGATGTGTTAAATCAAGTCTGCAGCTGCTTCAGTTGTTTGGTTTTACTGTGAAGCTCCAGAACTGTTCTGTGGACTACGACACTTCTCTGACTTTCATGTTTGAAGGTTGTTAGTTGTTACAGAAGTGCAGAAACGTCCTCCACCTCGTTCTCTGTTACCTGCGGCGCCTCGGGCCTGAGACGACCCAGCTGGAGTCACCACAGCGACTCGTGCAGCGACTGCATCAGTGTTGGTTTCTGTTGGACCACGTGACCTGATAGTAAAACCTTCGTTAATTGTCTGTTTTCCTTAAAGCTCGCCACAGACTGAAGGAGCAGCAGGAACATTAACGGAGCTGATGATGCTTCCATCCAGCAACACCACCTCGAGGGGACACACACTGATTACTGCACCGATGCTGTCTGCAGCATACACACTACTTTTATTACGTACAACATAATTGCTGCGATAATACACAGAAACACATCCTGCTGTAGCCGGAGGCTGTTGTGTTACAGCTTACAGCAGTTACTAACATCATAACGTCAGTAATGTAATAACTGTGAAATGTAAGAAGGCCAATAATGTGACATCAGAGCGGTCTGTTGGTGCATAGAGCTGCACGTCTGCAGCGACACCAGCGACAACCTTCTCTTCACACCCGGCTGGAGAAATAATGACCTCAATTATCAGAGTTTTACTGATTTGGAAGTGAGGCAGCAGGACCTGGGAGGTGAAACTGGGCCAGAAGCACCTGAGTGTATTCTGAGCGGTGGACGTGGGTCAGGTCTCTGCCGGACGTAAACGCCCGGCGGCCTCTGGTTTACCGCCACACTGGTGCAGTGTTACCTGCTGGCCGGTGGCAGTCTGTGCAGAGCTGGTAGTCACAGACTGAGAAGGTGGAACTACCTTAAAATAATGAGGTGCACAGGTTGTTCCTGTAGCTGCCACTACAGCGACAGAAGTGTGATCTATCAGCCGCAGACAGAAACTAATTACCTGCCGCTGCTGACAGAAGCTGAGCAGAAACACTCACCTGTCACCTCAGAGCTGCAGCTTCACACCAACAACCATCAACTGAGCTCCTGTAATGTGAAACTTTTAGTGACGAAACCTGAGAGAACTATTATCCGACTGTATGATGAAAATGTCTTCAGTCTACTGTAACTCCTCAATCGTCTCAGGAATCAATGAGGTGTAAAATGTGTTATTGATTATCGCTCGTGTACGTAAAGCCTGAGAGGAAACTCTGCTCCATCCTCTGTCTCTAATCTGGATGATGTCCTGTCCTGGTTCTGCAGGATTGACTGGGGACAATTAGTTTTACAGGTCTGAACATTTCATGGTGAGTAGGTGGTAATTACCAACATATTAGAGATCATGTTGAGATCACAACAGTCATTACTGAATGTGCCTCAACATGGTTTAAATTCAGTTAATAACCAGCTGCTGATTTCCATAAAACATTTCCAAGAAACTTCCATCTGGTTTCTGCTGAACTTCAGCTGATTATATTTCATCTTCCAACAGAAGTGTCAGTGAATAATCTTCACATTCTTCCATCTGTAAGACAGGTGAGGAATCGAAGTTTGTCGTTGTCATACTCGATTGTGCAGAAGCAGAGCAGGTGTTTCTGGGTTCACCTGGTCGCCTGGTGCACGGGGAAGTCTAAAGAGGTTACAGTAATATAGAACAACCTCGTTACACCGGCGTGCTTCGTCAGGGCCACGTGTTTGAAGTCCACCTCTGTGTTACTGCAGATCTCACCTGCGAGTTAGAAAATTGATCACCAGATCTTCTTCCTCTCTTTCCTCTCGTTCTAATGTCTGTCATGAGTCTGCAGGAGATGCGTTCAATCCATCGGCATAGAGAATAGTGAATATCTGCATTTATATATTCATGTATAAACAGTTTGTCTGAGGACTGAGGAGCTGAAACATGTATATCATATAATTATATACATATATTATATGTATGTTTGTATGTGACGTGTTCTAAATACTCCTGATGTAACTGAAGATATTTCCCAGTTCTTGTATTTCTTGACTTTGTCCGGCAGCTGATCACATCATGACGCCCCGCTGTGTCGGTCCAGCGTCGGCACCCAGGAGCCCCACAGCTCATATGAATAAGTAATCACATGGACAGTGTAATATTCATAATGAGGCTGTTAACGCGTCTGCTGCTGTGAGACCAGATCTCGTCCCGCTCGCTGTGTTTGTACAGTTAATTGCTTCTTTTACATTCGTCTGTTTTTACTGCGAGGTCTGTAAATGTACAGAACTAATTTCCCTTGTGGGACGGAAACGTTTTTAAATTAAAGTGGAAGTTGGTGACGACTTCCACCTGAGCTGGAAATGTGTATTTAAACTCGTTCGAAGTTAAAATGCAGTGAATGCTGACACACTCAGAAGAAAAGTTCTTCACTGAGCGGAGGAGAAGAAGCCTCCTGCTGGTGAAGAAAACGACCAGAACACGTTCGATCCAGATTGAACATTACAGAATTAAACAGTACGACACAAATAGTTCTGTTCAACCTGACACTCTGTGCGATCGGATCAATACTGTGCCTGTAGGCTCCGACCCTCCGTCCATTAGCAGATTGTTAAATGATGTGTTTTTATATAACAGTCGGCTCTAAGTGCTGAGGCAGATTGTAAAATCAATCCTCACCTCTCTTTCTTCAGCAGCTCCTGGCTGATGTGGACCAGCTGCCCCGAGGCATCATGGGACTTCTTGGTCATGGCCTCCAGCTCCGCCTCCACGCGCAGCTTCTCCTTGGCCAGAGCGTCGACTTTCTTCTCCCCGGAGCGAACTTTGGTCTCCAGGGCTGACGAACGAGAAGGAAACAAGACAGTTGTTATCGTACATTCAGCTTTCATAATGTTTTATAACGTAGATTATTATATTTACGGCCATTTGTGAGTGTTTTCTCCTCTTATGAAGCGTTAATAAGTGTCGTATAATCAGATATTTATTCATGAAGGTCAGGAGGCGTGGCTGAGAGCTCCAGGAAGTGGAACTGAGTTCAGTCACAGAGAGAAACTCCAGTTCAGACAGTGGAGGTTGTATTTTTCCGTTTACAAGGAAAATAGATGTCAAAATATTTCCTTTCTTCACATTCATGAGTTTATGTTCTTGTTTCTCCAGCTGACGCTACAGAGGGCTGTTAGGAAGCTAGCTGTTAGCATGCTAACTTCAGCAGACAGCACATCTTTCAACACCTTTATTCTCCTTCTGTGCGTCTCAAAGTGTATCTGCAGCAGCTGGAGTTCCTTAAATCCAGATGGTTTCCTCCAGAGCTGCAGTCTCTTCCTGCCCTGCAGCTCAGCAAGACTCCACAAAGACGGAAACACAATCATTGAACTTCTTACGAAAAACTATAGAAACTAGATTGAAGCAGCGGTGGAGGAAAGCCCGACCTGAACCAGGTCTGAGCTCTCAGACCGCTGAAATCTTATTTTCTAAAAAGCAGCGAGCAGAGAGGACTAATGAAACCATTCTTCACTTTGTGCCTCCCATTGTTCGTCTCTCTGTTTAAATTATTCACAATCTATTCTTCAAAGAGTGTCACTCTGATTATCTGAACTACATGAAATGTGTTTTGGGCTCTTTTGATGTGTTGGAACTTTAAGTTTTCAGAAGACAGCGAGTCGACAGATTTCTCAGCGATGATCAAAGAACGTAACACGAAGACAAACACGATCCACCGAGCAGAGAACTCAGCGCGACGCAGAGGAACACTAACAATCCTGATTATCTGAAGACGAGTTTACAAAGAGTCAGTCCAGAACGACTCGCCAAAACCTCCCCATCATGTCAGGGAGCGTCTCTATCGAGCGTCGCTCGGAGCTAAACTTCATGTTAGTGAGTCTCTGAGTGTGTTTGGATCAGACTGAAATCTGTCCTGAACACCCAACAAACCCTGAAGATCACTAACAACATGGATTTATTTAAATACGTGTGTGAAACAATGTTCTTTTGAGCTGAGGAACGAGACGACAACATCCAGTCTGCAACGAACCAAACCACCACAAGCTGGACCTTTAAAAACTGGCTCAATAGGTATCAGACAGAAAAACCTTGAAGTCAACACAGTACAAACATCCATCTGCTGCCACATCACACTGGAGGAGAGAGGCGCAGAGTTCAGGTCGAGCAGAACTGGACAAACGTGGACCGGAACCTGGTGACAAAGTGCGTCAGCGTGACGTCACCTGAGACTTTTAGAAGATAACACCAGCGCTACCACAGCAGGTGAGTCCAGGTTGACGGTCGTCTGCAGAGCGAACGCTGCGCTTCAGATTCATTATGAGACTTTAACCAACTGAATTCTGGTCGTTCAGCCAACACTTGTTAAATTTACACTTTCCCACAGCTGGAGCAGATTCAGCTGTCAAAGTCTTTCCGGAACTGGCAAAGTGTGCAGCGATAAATTCTCAAACGAACATATTTAAGACCTAACTAAATGTAATTTAAGACCTACATTCAAAATAGGGACGTATTTAAGATTTAATTAAATTGAGATTGACTTTTTAAGACCCTAAATAAAACCACTGAAATATATAAGAATAATATTACAGTGAGAAGGAAGAAACTTCAGCTGTTTTCCAAAATATATTCATTGGTTTTCAGTGGATCAGGTTGAAATCTGTCCTGAACATGAAACAAACATTTACAACATGGGATCATTTAAACAGCTGCTGCTGAATGTTCACAGTCATCAGACGTACTGCAGTAAATCTTACAGCTCGAACACCTCGACGAGTTCTCACTCTGTTGAGGAAACGAAGAAGAAACATTCGACAGTGTGATTTAATATGTTTGTACTGAACTAAAGACTTAAATCTGATATTCAGTCCACAGAGAACGACGTGACATCGTCTGATCTGCGACAAACTGAGACACTACGAGCTGTAACTTTCCTGAACCCGATGAAAAACAGGCTCAATCACACTGAGACCGACAAACGACCTGCTTCAAATATAAAACATGTTTTAATTTTTCATATATATGCGATGAATATTAACTGTGTGAAGAGTTCCAGGTAAATTAGAATAATCCTTCTTGTGAGAATCTCCTGTCAAACTAAAGTTAATAAGCTCTGATGCTTCGCTGAACAAGACGTGTGTCACATCTTCACCTGCAGAACCAGAACCAGAACCAGAACCAGAACAACAGAACAACACTAAACTCACCCTTGTTTTAACGTGATGAGTGAAACACGAGCTGCAGTGAAACTTTACAATCTCTCTGCAGATTTAAATATTCAGAGACGAGAGACTTTAAGAGAAAAGACGTGAGAGGTTCTGAAAGTCCACCGACCGCTGGACTCGTTCTGGAGACGCGGACATTTACCTGCCGTCTGGGATTTGAGGGCTTCGACCTGCGATGTGAGAGTCGAGACCTCTTTCTCTCTTTTCAACAACTTCTCCATCGTTTCTGAGGAAGAGACAAAACATCAGGAAGAGTTCAAGAAACAACAACGCTGCAGGTTCAAGGTCACAGATGAAACTATCTTCAGATTTATGATTATGATTATTATTATTATTATGATTATTATTATTATTCCATAACATGTCGTCTTTATACGAATTGGTAGATATTTAATTTATATATTCAGACATCAAATATCAGAAAACATGCGAGACAAAATAATTGTTTTAATGTGAGGAATGGACTGGGAAAGTGTCAGGATGTTATTAGAATTTTTACTCGATTATCTTCTCAAAACTAGTTTTTTTTATCAGACTCAAACTTTCATTTTGATTTATATTTATATTCTGAATGTTTTCACTGAGGGATCTGTTCAGAAATCTCTCACAGCCTGATTTATTTTTACATTTTACTCATAAAAACATGGAGAAAATGTATTTGTTGTGGCTGCTGACAGTATTTTAGTTACTGTGTCTGTCAGTTAGCAGGAGGTTGTAAAATCTTATGAACTATGAAACAGAAATAAAGGCAGTTCTATTTTCTTCTTCCTCCAAATACAGTTGGTAGATTCACCCTCCCTGACACAGTCTCGCCTCATTAAATGAAATAAATTATTAATACTTTATGATACTGATATTTTGAGAAATGTAGCGTCTCTGCAGCTCAACAGTTAACACACTGTATGCTTGAAAAAGTGAAAACACAGTGTGAATAGAGACAGACGAGCTGTTTCCCCTGCTTCCTGTCTTTATGCTAAGCTAAGCTAACGGATTCAACAGACAGACGGTGTTCTCTAAATGTTGAACTGTTGTTGTTGCTGCTCGGTTAAGAAATATTCAGACACATAAATCATTTGTACAAATTAAACTCTGACAGAATTTTATAAAATCTAAAACTGTTCCTGATTACATCGGTAATAAATGTGGAGACGGACAGGAGAGTCGCGTCTTCATAGAGAGCAAATAAAAGTATTTCTCAAATCAAACTTTCGTCTGAAGAGGAAAAAAAAACAAAACTACTGCTTCACCAAGAAACATTCAAACTGTTCAAAAGAGCTAATTGTTGTTTTCAGTCTTTAGTTTTCTGCAAATTGAACAAAAAAAGATATAAAAGTAAATTACTGAGCTTGAGGCGATTTCCTAAAATATCAAACTCTTCTATTGTTCAACTAAAATAAATCAAGTTTCTACTAAAACTGTAACTGTTAATTTAACAGTTATCAGAGTGGAATTAATCTTTTCATCAAACTCTTCTGAATCAAAGTATTTCACTAAATGTTGAACTTCTTCTTTTAAAGGTTTGCAGTCGGCATGTTAAAGACAGAACGGTGAACTTCTCTCCTCGTCGTGATCAGCTGCTTATTAAATAACTTAAAATCACTCCACTGAGTTTTCCTGTCGGGGGAAACAACGTGGAGCAGAACGTGTGACCATGAGCAGATGTCGGTACCTTCGATGTTCTGCTTCAGCTTCATCTTCTCCTCTGAAATCTCGTTATCTTCTATCACCTGCAGCAGAATCAGAGTCAGCACGGCTGAACCGGAGCAGCATGTTAAATGACTGAGAGGATTTCTTATCGCTGCTCTTCAGACACTCACGTTTGCGTCGTGGGTGGTGTAGCGGTCGGCCTGGATGGCCTGCAGCTGGTTCGCCGTCACCCTCAGTTTCTCCTCCAGCTTCTGGATCTCCTCCTGGCTCTCGGCCTGGGCCTTCTGCAGCGCCTGGTAGTCCGTCATCTTCTTCTCCGACAGCTCCAGTCTCTCTCTCAGCTCTCCTGTGCCTTTCTCCTGCTCCACCTGCAGCTTCTCCATCTCCGCCAGCCTCCGCTCCGCCTTCTGGAGCTTCTCCGTCGCCTCCTCCAGGGCCTGCTTGCTGCTCTTGGCCTCCACCTTGGTCCTCCACGTCTGGTTCCCGTCGGCCAGCTGCTCTTTCACCTCCTGCAGACGGGAGCACAGGTCTTCGCGCTCCTTGGTCAGAATGGCGGCTTCGATCTTGTGTTTGGCCTTCAGGTTCTCCATCTCCAGCTGGTGCTCCATCTTCAGGCCCTCCAGAGTGGCTCTCAGCTCCTGGGGGTCCTGCTCCTGTCCTGCTGGATCTGAATGATCACCGCTCAATGAGGCCTTCAGCTCCTCCAGGGAGCGCTGGTGGTCGCCAACTAAAGTGTCAAACTTAGCCTGCAGAGGGAAGAGAGACGAGTTATCGGACTGAACGGGCGAAAACATTCAACTCACAACACGTCATTTCTACTAGATGTTTCTCAGATGTTGTGTGGAGGGCCGGGAAGACCGGTGTAGATCCAGGACTTCTGGAGGACTAAACACCCGGAGTCACATCAGATTCTGCTCTGATCCCGAGCCGACTGAAGGAGAGCTCAGAGATTTTTATTGTGATCCAAGAATTTTCCCTCCTGAGTTTATGACTTAAGATCTGGAAGGAAAAACGTTTCCTAATTCCAACGTTTCTAAGGAACTTAAACTGTTATTCTGTATTTTTCCTACAAATTCTTAAGTCCTGAACAGGAGAGAAGATCATTTTGATCAGACTTATAAAATGGGTCACCAGAAAAAGATCATTCTCATTTGCCCCTCGGGCGTCCGGACGTCACACACAGATCCAGACTCTCTGCTGAGTTCACAGACGAGTGAATGTCTAAAAGTTTTCCTCTGCTTATGTTTCGTCTCGTTCTCAGACTTCCTGCTTCTCTCTGACTCTCTGCTGAAGGCGACCAGATGAAACTCGTGTAAGAACACAACTCAACGACACGTAGAGTCGTCGCTGAGTTGTTTCTAGATTTTGATGCAGAATTGTTACAGATTGAATCTTTAATTCCCCCCGATTGAAATGTTTGGATTAAATTCAACATTCTCACTGATGTCTGCTTTTCCTCTCTACTGCCTGATAATCCTCACAGAATATTTCAGAATGTAAACTATGAATGAATCCAGCGTGTACTGTCCTCAGTGATCACAGAGCTCTGCAGCGACCCTGCTGAAGCTCTCTGAACGTCTGTCGGGTCACAGAGCGAGTACAGCAGCAGAATACCTTCCAGCTGTCCATCATCTCCATGTTCTCCTTCGTGGCCTGTTGGAGCTTCTGCTTCATGTCACTGATCTCCCGGTTCTTGTTATCCAGCAGCGCCTTCAGCGACTCCACCTCCTGCTGGTTCTCTTTGAGCTCGCCGCCCTCCTTCAAGAGGGTCTCCGGCTTGGTGTCGGACCCCGCCGCGGCCTCGCTGTCGGCGTCCTGCTGCGAGCCGGCAGATCCTCTCAGCTGAGCCTGGAGCTTCTCCACCTCGGCTCTCCGGAGGCTGAGCTCCGTCTCCAGCTGCATGATGCGACTCTGCTCCTCAACCGTGGTTTGCTGATGAGAGAAAAACAACGTCGGCGGTCAGTGCTGCTGAACGATGATCTGACAGAAAGAAGAACGACCTTATTACTGTGACAGGTGGAGCCCCTCAGACAGAATGACGTCATTCAAAAGAAAAGACGACTTAAAGAACAGAAATCAGGAAAAAGGAAATCAGAGGAAAAACCCAGAGAGTCCTCGAGAGGATCGGAGACGGTCAGATGCATTCCAGAGAATAATCAGTCCACGTCGTGATGAGGGACGGCGACACGCTGAGCGACAGTTTGGCTCCGACACACATGAAACCTTTAACTTTCTGTTTCAGGACAAATGATATGAGCAGGATAAAAGGTGTTAACTGTGGCCTTCAGCTGTGCAGGTCGGTGGAGAGAGAAACCAGGTGTGTTTCTGTTGTGACACAAAGAACTCGCTGTCCTGCAGACGAGACCGCAGCTGACAGATCTATAATTCTCACACGGACTGAAAGGATTTCTGTAACCGAGGCTGAACGTCGTCTGAGCTCCTGTTTGTTTCACCGACTTCTGTTAAGACACAGCAAAGATCTAAAACTGTGTGAGATTTCAAAGACAGGAACACGTGGAGAGAAAATGTTCACCTGTCGGGAAACTTTCTGACTTTAACGCTGAATTCACAGAGATGTTTTAGTGTTTGACACCAGCAGAGAAAAGAAACGTGTTCCTGTTTGTGGACATCAAAGTTCACCGTTAACTGAACTTCTGTCCAGATTAACAGCCGGCTCTTTTAAAATCACAAAAGAAACTTGTTAAATGTTTCAGAACACTAACAAACGTCTGAACAGCTTCTTTTAAATCTTTATAAAGATATCATAAATACATTGATTGACTGTTAGAGCTTCACTGAGATTTGCTGCCGCTTTAATAAGTTAATATGTCATTTATTATCCATTAACTACAGATGTGTTGACAGTGAGAACAATGTCTGGTTAATGTTAATAAATCCTTTTATTTACGCTTTAGTCTTTAAAACATGCACATAATTATGTTAATAAGCATCTTATGACGACTCACAAGTGTCTTTATTACTTTAACTAACTGATTAGAATCGTCTTAATATAAAGTGTGACGTCAGCATTCTCTTCTGAATCTCTGTTCAGGTCTAAAACAGAAACGATGTCGTATTAACGTTAATAAACCTTTATTATGCTCTTATCAACAGTTTACTGAGTGGCTGCTGAGCTCAAATATTCCTTTTCCAAAACTGCTTTTTATTTTTGAGGAGTAGCATCAAAGTGGCGACACCCCGAGGGGCTCGCATCTCACAGGAGTCCAAACAAACCATTAGACTCAGTTTACGATGCCGCTGTCGTCTTATTAAAGCTGACAGTCGGCTCTAAAACGTTACAGTCGCTGTATCGTTTCCATCCCGGGTGATAAAAAGTGAAGGAGCCAAAGGATCAACGTGTCACCGTCCAAATGTTTGTGTGCAGAGACGACAGGAGAGGAGAAAACAGCCAGTCTGATCATCTAGAAGCAGCCAAGCAGAGATCATAAAGCTGACAGCAAGCCTCCACACACACACACACACACACACACACACACACACAGACACACACACACACACACACACACACACACACAGAGTCATATCCAATTAAACGAAGAGGAGATTAAGAAAGAGGATCCGCTGCTCAGTGCACAGATGTTAATATCAACCATGTGGGGAAACAGTCTCGGAGGCCGAGCGGATGTTTCCTGCTCGCAGCACCACACGCAGGAGTGAAGGAGTAAAGAGGGAAAGTCCTTGACGACACCGACGTGGATTTGAAGTGAAGAGTTGAGAGAGCTCGGCAGCGGATCAAAGCCAAAAACAAGATCAGATCTTTCTTTTTCACCTTGGTTCTCTTACCCAACCTCAAGGATACCGCGCCATGAGTGCATCGCCCCTGTCGGAGAAGCATACAGGAATCCACTGTTTCAAAGTCTTATGTTATCTTTTGATGCCTGAAAATTGAAAGCACAAGTCTGATGGGTTGATTTGTGACACTGTGGTCTGTTACTGAGGAGGCAGCAGTGGGAGCGCTGCAGAGGACGTCCTCCGCTGCTCTCTGCTGAGAGAAACGGGCATCGACGCACCGATCTGTCTCGACCACTAAAGAGAGAGTCAGCGATGAATCCATTAACGATTCAGTAATGTGTCATGTGTTACTGATGACATCGCTGCACAGTAAACTACAGTGGAGGGATTCATCCACAGAGTCTCAGCGTGCAGCTGATCCCAGAGCAGACCTGCAGACCTTTAGATAAAAAGATGAATCACAGCAGGAGGAGCTGACTCTGTGAGTCCTGTCAGGGATGAACGTCTCAGGGGAACTTCAGGATGTGACGCTGAAGGACAGAGGAATCAGTGGTGGGCTGGATATCAGAGGAGGCTAGTTACACGTCTCACTGTTTAATTATGTTACAGAACATTCAAACTGGGAACTCACAGATTCTGGATTTTTGTCCTAAATGTTTGTATGGAAATGTATAAAAGCTTAGTAACGTAAACACAACGCTGAGGAACATTTGTGCAGGGGAATAATATCTGGACGGACCACGACGTCAGAGGATTCCTGCTTCAAAGTCTTCAGTGTTCACACAGTTTCCCTGCAGCATAAACATCATGAAAGAGACCACAGCAGGTATAAAGACGTCTGGACTGAGCTTCTGTCTCCAAACTACAGAGCGCGCAATCACAAAAGTGTTGCCTTTGCTTTTTCCCCTTGGAGAGACAAACATTAAAACATGAACAAACTACTTTTAGCTTCCACTCAGGTTGTTTCCTGGAGGGACCTCAGCTAATGTGCCACTGCTCAGTCACAGCGTCACTGCAGCAGATATCTGTCGATTAACGATCCTTCGTGACACTCTGAGTTTCTGAGGGAACAGCGACTGTCTCTCAGCTGTCAGGAGGTTTGAGTCCAGGTCCTGGTCCTGGTCCCTGCTGAAGCCTCACTGAGAGCCTCGTCTGAACTCATTAATCCTGCTCAGACGTCTGAACAGACAACATGCAGGTGTGAATCTCCCTTCTACCTTCTCTGGGCGCTCGATACCAACAGCTACACCTCCGTGAGTGTGTGGAGGCCCTGACACAGTTAGTGAGGATGATAAATACCTCCAGGTCTCCTTTAGTGATGCTCTCCTCCTCCACCCTGAACTGGAGGTCCTCCACCTTCCTGATGTGACACAGAGGATCAAACATCACAGTGAATATGAGTCATCAGGACTTCATCAACGATCCGACACACATTAATGTGTTAATGTAACGTGACGGAAGGAGATCCTACCTCTTCTCTTCTTCAAGCTGATTGGCCAGTTCCAGTTTGTCCTTCTGCGTGCTGGCCAACATGGCCTTCACCTGCTGGAGGGTTCCTTCATTCTCCGTCACGTACTGTGGCGAGGAGCACAAACACGTCTGTCAGCACCGTCACTGTCACACGTGGCTACTGTGTGACAGTTTCACCTGGTTGTTACCTGGACGTGCTGCGACTTCACGACGTTCAGCTCCTTCTCCACATCACTGATGTGGCTGGTGGCCTTGGCCATCTCGGCTCGCTCCAGGTCTCTCTCCGCCAGCAGCTGCTCGATGTGCTGCTGCTTCTCCTTCAGCGCCTCCTGCAGCGCCGTGGTGCCCGAGATCTTACGGGCGTAACGTGACGACGTCTCCGTCAGCTGAAGAGGAAGAGGACGTAAAACACGAGGAGAGTTAGTGAGCAGAGAGGACGAGGAGGAAACATCTTCTTCAAATGATCACGGCAAAACAGCTGTTCTGATTCTTGTGATCTCTCAGCAATATCTCACGAATACAGTTTCATGATCGAAAACATGATCGTGTATAAACTATTTTATGATCCTGACAGATTGATTTACTTCCTGATGAATCACAGATGAATTATTTCCTGAACACAAAGTCAGTCAGTCATCTTAGAAATCAAACACTGATTATTTAGATATTTAAAGTTATTTTCTAAAACACTGCTGCATGACGCTTAAACTATAGAAACGTCTCAGTCTTTAAAACCTCTTTGTTTCCTGGAAGATGCAATATCGTGTCTGACCACTAGAGTGCGCTGCCCGACAGGTTTCTGACATGGAACTGTTTATAACAGTAAAAAACAGATAATAAACTGTAAATAAACAACATTTCACACAACAATTAGTGTTCAAAAGAAGATTAATGACCAACTTCTGATGATTTATTGATTGTTTTCAGCTTCTTGAAGGTGAAGCTTTGCTGCTCCTCTTCATCACCTCTGACAGCAGATGAAAACTTTGAGTTTTGGACTGAAGAAACGATCTGACGTCTCTTTGGACGCCATGTGACGAGCATGTCTTACATATGTTCTGATATTTTATAGACTGACTGATCAATGGATGAATCACTGACATGATCAACAGTTTAATGGATGATGACAGTAATCACTAGTTGTAGCCGAGCTGAACGAGCCGGATGATCGATGGCTCTTTCTGCTGAGCAGTTCATCGTGATTCACTGACTCTGCAGTGTTTTGCCAAGCTGCAGCTGAACGAGGACTCGAGCAGCTCGTTCCAACTCACTGCGGCTTTAATACGACCGTGTCAGACGGCTGGCAGCAGGCTCAGATAAACGAGGACGTCGGTTTATCTCTCATTGATTTTAGCTCCTGGTCTGGAGCCAGAGCTCTGATGGAGGACGCTCCCGTTACTTCCCTTAATTGTTGGCAGCAGCAGGTCTGAATCATCACATCTGAATACTCTGATTACTCTGACAAACTGAGTACTCTGACTGTCGTTACAGAGCTGGAGGAGGGACTCTCATCTTATATTCAGGTACCATCAGTAGAATCACAGTGTACAAATACTCTGGTTGTGTATTTAATTGTGTAACAGAACAGAAGTATTTACATTAAAACAGGTTTAACGCACCTGTAAATGTTTCTGATGATGTAAATGTTTCTGAATCGTTACTGCGTTCATCACTTTAACGCTGAAGTTGGTAAAGTTGATTTATCTGTCGGGTAGCTCGTTCGTTTCTCCTCCAGGATCGATACAGTTTAATGTTAATATATAAATACATCATAAATGATTTATTGATCATATTTTGTTTCTGCAAAGTAGCTCAAGTTGTCAAATAAATGTAGAGCAGGAGAAAGTTGATATTGGAGTAGAAGAAGAAGTAGAAAGCAGCAGGAGATGAAAATACTCGAGTACAAGTACAAAACACAAACCTTGTGTAAATGTACTTAGTAACTTTCTGCCACTGGTTGATTTTAGAGAGCTGTGTTCTGATTCTCGACCCGTTTCTGTCCCAGAACAGAATGTGGTCACGTGACATCAGCACCTGTCACTCAGCTGGTGACTCTGAGAAACAAAGCTTACTTACTCAATTTAAAGGAATAAGTTTGGGACATATTCTTCTTCAGGTTGAGAGTCAGACGAGAAGATCAGCATCGATCTTTCTGTCTGACTCTCAGTGAGAGTTTTATCATTTATGTCTCAAACAGTGGAACTATTCCTTTAAACATGGCGTCACGGTCGGTCTTACCAGTCCAGCTCGGCTCGGTCGTCCGCTCACTGAGGAGGCCACCGAGCTGACTGAACTGATGGAGGAGCTGCTGGGGCTGTGGGCCAGAGACGACACGCCCATCGCCACCCGCTTGCTCTTCTTGGCCTTGGCCGGGCTCGTGGAGGGGAAGCCGATCCGGATCACCTTGTGGATCGGAGCGAACAGACCGAACTTGGGAAGACACTGGAAGTATCTGCAGGGAGAGAAGGAAGATGTTAGAGCACAGAACAGCTTCAGGATGATGAGACCAACAAAGTCAGATTGTTAAAGTCTCTGTGAGTTTAGTTTGTGGATCCAGGAACAGATACTTCACTGGATACTTTACTGAACAATGAAAGGACGAAACAGACAATAGGGAAGATCGCCTTGTAGCTGTCGTCGCATCACTTAATTAAAAAGCCAATCATTAAAATCAGAAAACTGCAAAACAAAGTTCAAAGAAACCAGTTTATAAAAGCCACAATGTTAAAGAGAAAATAACGTACACGAGCAAACTAATAAAGAAAACAAAAAGTAAAGTTGAGTCTGAGAAATAAACTCAGAATAAAGATGTGTTGAAAAATAGGTTAAAAATTAAACGAACAGATTTTACTATGAAACTCCCCGTCGATTACTTACAAGACAATTCATTTTGTATTAAAAGTTTTCTGATATTTATGTTTAAATATGTAAAAGAGACGAGTTAATTAATTTGTATGTCCTATGCAGAACAGAAATTATGAATCCATGACTTCGTATTTTGTTTCTTTTCTTTCCACTAATCTGAAAGACGACATGGATGAAAAACAAAATCTCTAAATTTAATTTGTCGCATTTGCTTTTAATTAATCAGTTAACAGAACATTCATTAACCCATTATATATATATATATATATATATATATATATATATATATATATATATATATATATATATATATATATATATTTATATATATATATTATTAAGCTGTCTCTGATTGAGCTTCTGAAGTGTGAAGATTTGCAGCTTGTCGTTGTCATATCTGACAGCAATCAGAGAGTCAGAAGTCATGTGAAGATTTCACTTCCAGGCCCTCAGGAGGGAAATATTATTATTATTATTATATTATTATTAACAACATTTTACTGATAAACTGATGAGGAGATTTATACAGGCGGTTCTGCTCTGATATGAGTGGGTTCTGGTTTTGTTTGAACAGAACCCGTGTGAAGTTTTTCTTCTGTTTGATTGTGTTGTATAGTTTGTTGTGTCTGTCGTCGACGTGTTGAGACGTCTCTGAGCTCCTCTCCTCTCTGCGCTACTGTTCTGTCCCGTCAGGTCGTTTTAATATAAACTTGTGCAAATAAACTGTAACTCCTAAACTGTTTGGGGATGATGTGATGTGGTCTCAAGGGAACAACCCAGACCAAGTCTGCAGTATCAACAGATTAATGCTTCTGGATCCAGACTGTCTGCATCGTATTTCACCAAACTGTTTCCTACTGACACAGGCAGAAGAATGTGAGCTGAGAGGAAACTCTGCATTCCTGGTCAGGTGAAAATATGTAGAAATGACAATAAATTATAAAGTTGATAAATGTGATAAATGTGAAGCAGTCGATGGAGCTGAAGAGTCCTTTTCACTTCATGGACAAACAGAAACAACCAGCTGAACAGACGGATCCTCGGCCTCCACTCAGATCCTTTTAGGGACAAAACCAAAGGAATCTGGGGAACTCGAAGCATGTATGTGTGTGTGTGTGTGTGTGTGTGTGTGTGTGTGTGTGTGTGTGTGTGTGTGTGTGTTTACCTTGTACCAGCCACTGCTCCGTCGTTCTTCCCCAGAGGCTCGTCCAGCTCGACCCCACACCACTCACCCTTAGCGAAGTCCGTCTCTCCCATGTAACGAATGACTCCCATCTTAGAACCCCCGACCTACCAACACACACACACACACACACACACACACACACACACACACACATACACACCACACAAAGAGTTAGTGCGTCTCACAGCTGGTTTTATTTACACCATCAGCTGTTCTTACAGAGCTGAACACACCATCAACATGTTAGAGTTTAGTTGACATTATGGGAAGTTCAGCAGAATGTCTGTGCAGGAACACATGGAGCAACAGCCAGTTAGCTTAGCTTAGCACAAACACTGGGAACAAGGGGAAACTGCTAGCCTGGCTCTTTCGCACAGTTAGAGAATCTGAGCAGCAGCAGGAAAACCAGTGAAGACTCCAGGAAACAGAATGATCCATGAATCCTAACGTGTGTTTTCAGCTGTGCTGCTTAGAGATGATTTAATCTTTCTTTAAGTTATTGTAAACAAACACTGTGATTGGTTCTTTAATGCAGCACATCACCAGCAGGACACTTTGTGTTACACTCTGGTGTTTGTGCGGATTAAACCAGTTCTGGAGATAATTACTGACCGTTAGAGTTTCCTTTTGTTTATCGTCCAGGCAAGAAAATAACTTAGAGGATGTGTTGATCCTGGAGAACGTGTTCATGTTGATCCAGGACCAGCATCACCATCGAGTTATTATTCATAACATAATCAATATTAACAATAAACATAAACAATGACCAATTCAAAACCTTTGAATATGTGAAATAAGTCAGCAGAACAGACGGGTTTCTCTTCATCGTGACAAGATTTTAGCTTTGAAAGATTAAGTTAAAGTTTTATTTAGTTCTGTCAAATATTAAGTAATTAAATGATTGAGAAAACTGTCTGTTAACTAAACAAATAACCATAAACATAAGAGACACACTGAGACGTCCTGGGCTCATCGGACTGCACACAGAACTACATTTAACATGAAGGAAACAGTTTATCTTTCCAGTTTTCTCAAATTTATTAATGTATGTTGTGCAGACAGTTCATTCGTTATGAACCAATTTACTGCAGCACTTTGAAACGATGGATGTTTTAAAACTAAGTTATTTGTAACTCTGCGTGTCATTACTGTGCAAATCAAGTGTTACTTTGAGAAATATGAACTCAGGTTTTAAAGTTAAACTCTTCTGCTCTCGGTGGGATTCCGTCGGTGCCACACAGTCACATCTCACATCTGTGTGCTCTCAGTCAGGAACGCTGGTTTCCTGTTATGAAGACGTCTTTAAATCCACACAGTTTCTGTTGGATCAGCCGACATGTGACGACTCGTCCAGCTGCTGACTGTCCTTCACACATGGCGACCACATGTGGAGGAGACGCACTCGTCCACAACTTCCTTCAGTGAGTCGACGTAAATCATCTGGATCAGATTTCACTTCTCTGGTTGGACCTTCTACTCAACAGAATGTTGTGCTCCTCTTTCAGTCATCATTAAGGAGGTCATAAGATGCTTTGAGGGTTTTGCCTCTCTGTTATTGTGCTATGTGCATTTGTGGGCATGTACACGTCCAAAGTGAGTTCTGTCAGAAAACACTCCTGCACTGCTGACACACCTGGTCTGGACTCACTCTGTCACAGGCGTGATGTAAATATATATATCTATATGTTTATTATGAAACATAAACACTCCAGTCAGTCAGCAGAGAAACAGTTCCTCCTGTTGCAGCAACGTTATTTTAGATCACACTACTGTGCTCGGCCTGACCCGCCCTACTCTGCCTCTGATTGGCTACAGCCTGTGATGTAATGTGCATGTGCAACTCTCACCAAAGATCGAACAGAGGCGAGATGTCTCACTCTGTAGCTAAAATGGAGCGTTCAAGACACAGTGTGAAAAAGGAACGCAGCAGCAACGCAACATGTGAAAAATAATGTGTTTATTGGAAATTAAAGTATGTAAACGTGTTTCTAGGACCGCTGAATAAAGGTATGAGTCTGGGAATTAGCAGAATACGACCTCTTTAATCAATCAATTATTTTTTTAAGCTGATTATCTGACAGAGAGTCTTCAGTGCGCCACAGTGAAAACATCCAGCATCCTTTAAGCAACAGTCCAAAACCACAGGAATATAAGATGTATGATTCGCAGAGTGCAGATGTTTCAGCACCACATCTGCTTTGATTTTAAAAACACTGAAGCTTCATTTAAGAACAAATCAAAGAGTTTCTTATACAAATACTGACTCCTGGATTCAGCGTCTGATGACCACGAGGAGAACAAAACGGGTGTGGCTGGTGTGAGTCATTACTCTGCTTCCTGCTGTTGAATCATCTCCGTCTGACTCGTCTGAGGCCGAGCAGAAGCAACACTGTGGTGTCAGAGGACATTACAGTGAGACGGGCTGCCGTCCTGCTGCCGGTGAGATGTCTCAGTGACTCAGTGTCAGAGCGCCAGCAGAGCCACAGCCACTCAGCACAAACGCCATCTTGGCTCCTGTTAGCGTCACTCTCGTCTAAAAGCTCTGAAGCTCTGATACGACTGAAGCGTCAAACACAGTGAAGACTTTGTGACCACAGCCACAGAAGTTGGTTTGTCTCCTGGCGTCTCCTCTCGCGCCACCATGTGGTTTATATCTGTCGCTCTGGGTGAAATGTTTAAACTCATACTGAATGGATTTACATGAAGTTCCAAAATCACAGGAGCTGCAGGTGTTGATGAAGGTAAACGTGGATCATAATAATGAATCGCTGCAGAGCTGCAGAGATGTCCTGACTTAAATGTTTCTCTCCAGATGTGAGAAAATGTTTCGTTCGACTGCAAGAAGCGTCACATCATCAGGATTTTAGCAGTTTGCTCATGTTGTAATCTCGGTCAGAATAATCTCAATATGATGATGGTGCAGCTGTGATGAGTTGGATGTGTTAGGAGGTGCGATGGAGGATCATCACACTCCAACACACCCAGTGACAACGCATTGGAGGAACCACATTAACCGTCTTCCCGCTAAGCTAACGATGCAGAGCACAGCGAGCCCGGCTAATCAGCCGCCACTTGAGGAGGTGCTGTCAGTTTGTCGTCCAGCTGAGACGTGTGAAATAAATCCTGTTGATGAAGTTCGCTGTGAAAACCTGATTACTGCAGACAGATTTATGGTTTGTTTAGTAATGTTCAAATATCATTATAACTCAGACTTCATGTTCGACCAGCTGTCGCTGCTACAACCATGCTCTGCTCCTTCTAAAGGACACTTTTGTAGACTATTAGCCGTCTGAGAGGATTGCTTACAGTCTGAATAATCAGCAGCCACATCACATGCAGCCCTGCAAGGAAACACTGGTGTAGCCTTTATAAACTCTCCAGGAGGAGACGCCTCGGGTCAGACGGCAGGTCTGCTCACATCACAGGCCGAGCAGACAGAGAGCATGTGTTCAGCTGTGACCTCGACTCTTTCCGCTCGCACAGTAACATCCTCTGCAGGCCGTCTCTGGATGTTTACTCCTCAACATGATCACCTGCCTCCAGCTCCGTACCTACTGTGTGAAAACTCTGTCCACTCTGCTACTATCACACCATTTAACACCCAGCAGAGGAAAACCGTCCTCGCGCTGCGTAATCCGAGTTTCACACTTTGTGCTCGTTTCACCAGATTTCTGCGGCGGCGTTGTGTTTCCAGCAGCGGAGGAGGAGCGTGAGGCGGTCCGACCCCCGCAGCAGGACGGATGGATTACACAGGAGAGGCTGAGGAAAGAGATGGATTCACTGATCAATGTGTCAGCAGTGGTGTCTCCTCTCTTAAGTGCTGAAAGTAATCCGGAGTGATTTACAATATTGACCAGGAGGAAAGCTTCTCCGGCCGCCTGTTTCCACAGAAGCAGGGATCTGATGTAACTATCCCCTGTGCCCATCAGTTAATGGGGAGCAACGTGACCCGGCCCATAACTGTGCTCTGTGAAGGTTGTACGCACTGATCGAGCTCAGTGAGGAAACCAGCGAGAAGGAGAAATAAATGATCTGAATTGCTACGTGATCGTTTTATTGTGTGGTGCAAAGACCGACTGAAGGATAAAGATGTAACAGAGGAAGGCTGAAGGATGAAGTCCGGTGATAAACAGAAAAAGGAAAAGCAGAACTTTCCTGTGGGATCAGGCCCGTCTCACATTACACTGCATGAGTCCGTCTTCGCTGAGGCTCCATAAAGCTGATCAACGTCCTCTGGGACTATAAAACATCACGCTCAGCTACTGTGGATGATGCTGTCCTCAAACATTTACAGAGAATCCTGTTAAACTCTCTGAAAAGATTTACACGGATAATGAAACGATGTGTGTTCGCTCTCGTTACTCTGGAACGCGTTTGGACTCTTTTCACTGGATGAACCTGCAGCGAACGTTCAGGGTCGGGTTTGAGTCTCAGGCAGAACAAGACCTGAGCTTTCATGGATGAGATTCTTCAGGTTTCAGCTAAGTACTGACACTTTATGACTCATTTCTGTAGAAAAATGCAGCACACAGGCTCGTCTAGAACGTAAAAACAGAAGGCTGGCCCGTTTGTACTCTTGCAGAGCAGATCTGCGTCTCACTGCTCTCTCTCGCCGGGTGGATCCAGACTCATTGATTACAGAGGAGGTGTAGTGATGCAGCTGTCATGGCAACAGCAGGACTGAGAGGTGCTGCAGTGATGAACAGTGTGGACGGGCCTCCTGCTGGGCTGGGGAGGTTCTGACCACGTTTACACAACACAGATAAAAAGTTCTGCATGTTCAATTTTATAAATCTGTTTGCATAAGTCTGATAACATTTTCATATTTAAATAATCGTAGAAATAAGGAAGTTAAGTGACGTGTTTGTCTTTATTGACCCAGTTAAACTGATCGTCTGACTGAGGGACAGACTTCAACACAACACATATTCTATAGTGATGGTCAGTGATGGAAGGAGTTCTGATGAAGAGTTTGGTTTGGACCAGAAGATGTGAGACTTCTGGTCCAAACCAGAATTCATTAATACAATTACTTATTTCTTTGATCTGTTGGAGATATGTGAAGATATTTGAAGCTTCACTGCAGTGAACCCGACACAGAACTACTCACCAGAACTCGATCTCCGACTCTTAGATCCTTGTCCCCTCCTTTCTTAACCGAGCCGCTGTCAGACATGTTGGACCCCGACTCGTTTCCTGTTTTCCCGGCGCTGTTGAGCAGGCCCTCTCTGAGTGTCACCACCACCCTCTGGCCAGAGGGGGCGCCGCCCTGCTGGTTCTGATTCTGAACAGAGACTGAGTCAGTGGAGTGGCTGTCGCTTCCCTCTCCGACCGGCTGTCGGGTGAGCTTCGAGGGTCTCGTGAAGATGCCCTGCAGGGGCTGGCACTCAAAGTAGCGCACTCCGCCCACCGACCCATCGTTTTTGCCAACTAGGTCGTTCAGAATCACGCCAGCCCACTGTCCCGGGGCGAACTGGGTCTCCCCCAGGTAGGCGATAACTCCTGGTTTGACGCCGTTGACCCAGACGTGTTCTCCAACTGTGTAGTCCCCCAAAACATCGTCGCCCTCTTCAGAGATTTTAGTTGGAGTGGTGGGCTTCAGCGGGACGTCTGCAGGACAACAAACACATCACACAGATTATCATCTGTCAGGCTGCAGAGACACACTAACAACATGCTGTCAAACGTGCGTGATGATCAATACTTCTTATTGTCAGGAGACTGTGTCAGCTCCTCACTGCAGGCTCATGTTGGAAACACTGCATACATTGTGAGAACATCCTCATTCACAGTCCAGCAGAATCGCTTCACACCATTCATCGCGCTCCACCGCGTCATGCTGCTGGAAAAAAAACTGCTTGTGTGGCAGCACAACAGTGCAGTTTGTGCAAGATTAGGCGTTACTCTAATTCCTCCTGAAAAGTGGGTCAGAGAGACGGTATCTGTGATGTGCCGGTGATTAACCCGCCGTGCAGCCGCCGTGATATCTCATGTTTGACACACAGACGAGCTGCATCTCTGCTTTTTCCACAGCAGCCTGTAAACTGAGCCGGCACCATTAGCACGCGGTCTGCTGCACCGCACCAGTAAAAGACTGTGTTTATCTGTGTGTGTGTGTGTGTGTGTGTGTGTGTGTTGGTGCCAGGGCTGTCTCCCCGACACCCTGTCAGAGGGCCCGGGGCTCCGTGGGCCCCTTCGGTTGGACTTTATGCCTCAATTGCTGCCATATGTTGCGATGTGAGACACATTCTGCAAACGGCTTCGACCTCAAAGACGCTTTCACTCGATGGTGGTTTGAAAGTTCTGAGGAATGTGCTGCTCCTGGTAGAACCAGAACCACTGAGATACTCTGCAGGCTTTCAGGCGACACTTGAAATATTGAGTCTATTTCCATCTGTGTGATCAGAGGACAGGTTTGTTTCTCTGTCCGACACATACTGACCATCATACCGTGGCAGCACTCACGCCCTGCATTAATCAGCGATGTGTCAGAATGAGTGTCGCCTGGGGCGAACTGTCCAACAGCATCACCATCAGCCAGAACTCACTCTGTGTTTGACCCATATTACACTGTTCACTGCAGCTGGAAGCACAGCTGGACGACGGCTCGGTCCACAGCAGCAGGGACGGAAACATACCTGAGAATCCTTCAAGCTGACGACAACGTTCAGTTTGATTTAGATTGTATCATTTAAAGTCTCTGAATAAACTACGAGATATAAGACCGTGACTCGCTCCTTCTGTAATCTACAGTTTAATGGCACATTCATACAGCTTGTTACAGGCAACATGTTTAATTTGATCTACTTCATGTCACACACGTCGCTGTACAAACATGACTTATCAAACTGTTCTGCCACCTGCAGTCGGTTTCAGCTGGTTGTCCTGTTGCTAGTGGCAACCATTACTGTCACACTTCAATGTAATTAAATAACTTTAATTTACTGTCTCCACCTTCACTGTGTTCACCCCACAGCACCGCTGGTGACACAATCATCTGCTCCTCAAGTGGTCGTCAGTTTGGGCCCTAGCTAATGTCGCTAAAGCTAACTAGCTAACATGATGCCGACCAAACACAGACGCCATGTGACTCCAGCGCTGTTATTCTATTGGCTGACAGATGAAACAATCATCTGAGACCTGACAGACAGTTTGAAATGACTGATTCACATCATCACAATAGTTTACAGGACAGGAGAGACTTTAACTCTGCACCTTTCTACAAGCTCTGTCGATGTTTTATTTTTAGAAATGACTTATGTAACAATATGAAAATATCTAAACTCCCTCTCTATCTCGGCCGTACTTCCTGCTCAGCTTCAGGACTTTATGGTCCAAAGTGGTTTACTACAACGTGCCGTCTGAGCGTCTGAGCGCCTGACACAAACACACGACTCTCTGCTTTATCTGATTAACGTGTTTCTGCAGTCTCGCAGTTGTTTCCAGTGACAAACCTTCAGAGATGATCTTCTGTCTCATTGTGTTCGCAGGCGTTCAGCTCTGAGCTCGCTCACAGCAGACGACCTATAATTATCTTTTTTTTTTTTTTTGCGAGGAACACATGAGATCAACCGACTCGACATGTGACCCGGGCCTGCAGACCCGTGCAGGGCAGCGCTTAAAACCTGAGCTAACCCATGATTTGGGTTGCCGGGGCAACGGCAGAGCGAGGGTAAAAGGATCCTCGGCAGAAGGAAACACAGTCCTTACTTTCACTATTGTGCTTGGCCACCTCCCACCACCATCTGAATCCAGCTATTCATCAGCTCGGCACAATGAAACCTCCACAGCTTCCTCCCGCCCCTCCTCCTCCTCCTCCTCCTCCTCCCCCCAATTATCCCCCCATCTCTGCACACACACACACACACACACACACACACACACACACACACACACACACCCCTCTTTCTTTGGCCTCTTTAACTGCGTGTTTATGATCACTTCTACAATGGCTCTCATCTTCCTCTAACTTGCTTCTTTTTGATCCAAACCCGGTGAGTCGGCGCTGACATTGTGCTGCTGACAGCTGTGCTCAGACACCAACAGATGGACCGGGTCGAGCTTCAGTGTTTTGGACTTTTCTTCAGTTGGTTGCCTCTAAATGTTCTGTGTTTTACGGTGATATCATGTCACACATTCGGGGACAAACAAAGTGTCCCGTCCCACATTTCAGATCGTTTCTTTGAGCACAAACAGGTTTTAATGACGTTTTAGGTTCTTTAAACGACGAGTTCGTCACCTCGAGGTCAAACTTTTATTACCTTCCTTTAACATGTTTGTATTTGGTTGATTTGTTTTCATGCTGCAGAGTTTCAGGAGATCTGAGGCTTCACGTGGACTCACATGGTCTCAGAGTTTGTCTCCAGGACAGAGAGCGACGGTCCCTCCAGGTTTACACAAGCACATTCAAGCACTTTCAAGGAACATAAACAAGCTTTTTCCAGCACCTTTCAGCTGCAGTGAATCATACAGAGGAGTGACAAGTTAAATTCATATTAAGTATGAAATAACTTACTCCAACTCAAGGCACCTCTCAAACCTGTAATTCAAGCGTTTTCAAGGATTTCCAGCCCCTGTACAAACCTTTAAGTGGTCGATGAAGTAAGCGAGATCAAAACACACCTGATTTTCATCTTCATCACTTTACAGGTGAGCTGTGAGCCGTCTTTAACATTCAGATTACAGGTCAGCTGTAAACTGGAAGATATCCTGCAGCTTTCACAGCCGTTTGATTATGCAAACAATATTTTTATGTTATAATCTGTGTATCAAATAGTATCTGCTCTCTCATACTGGTATCAGAACCGGCCTGAAGAATCCAGTACTGCTCGGTCTTCACAGAGAGCTGCGTCAGAGCTGAAGGTGTGTTCTGTCTCAAACAAATGGATCAAGCTTTGTGTCTCAAAAAGACGACAGCACTCGACTGTGACTGAGATATTTCTGCAGAGAAAACTTTCTTCAGCGGCTTCCTGGAGGGCAGCACCGCTCACGTTCCTCCCTCCATCCACTCGCTGGCTCCAGACTTCTTCTTTAGATTCACTGAACTCTGCCAGCTTCCGACACAGAGGCCTCTTCTCACAGCCTCCACAGCTTAAAGCATGAAGCGAGCCGAGGGCTGAGATGTGCAGCAGGAGGGCAGGTCAGAGTTAAGACGAGTAATCCCTCCACCGGGTTGTAACAACAACCTCTTATCACTGAGTTATAGCTCAGTCGGATCGATAAGGGCAATGCCACTGAAAATAATGTGACTTACAGCATCAAGGCTGCGAGACAAACGCTCCACAGATCTGTCACAGTGAGAACTAGCAGGCCTTAGAGTTAGCTTAGCTTCCTCGCTTGTTAGCCACCACGTACATCATGCACGCCTGTGACGTCACACTTTCTCAAGGCAAATTCAAGACCCATCTCTGTTTATGTTTACTTCCCCTCAATTCACAAACTTTCAAAGCACCGTGGGAGCCACGAAGGGGCAGACTGGTGGACTGACAGTTTAAACATTTTAAATCCAGACGCTTCTCCATGTTTACAGTCTCTATGCTAAGCTAGGCTAACCAGCTGTTAGCTCCAGCATTATGTCTACTGTGCACACATGAGAGTGAAGTCAATCTTCTTCTCTACAGAGAACAAGAGAGCCAGATTTATACCAGCTGTTCTCAGAGGGTTCAGGAGGTTCCAGGGCATCGCTGGCAAAAAGGTGAATGATAACTGTAAAGCTGCGTTTCACGTATAAAGCAGCATTATAAATAAACAAGAACAATTACAACTTGACCGGTGAGAATCAAAATTCCATATACCTCCACAACCATTAATGAATTATGGATATCTGTGGCGTGACGATCGTGACTGTGTGTTTCCTTCTGTGCATCAACAGGAAGTGAGTGAAGTGACGAGTTCACGTGTGACAGAAACAAACGGTTTGAACCGCAGGACAGAGTTCAGACGTCACACACGGTCAGCAGCTACCCAACAGCTGACGAGCCGGCGTGCAGCACGCAGGGATTAACGTTTTGAGCCGGAAACGACCGAGTTCAGGACGAATCCAAAGACAATCTGAGCTCCGCTGCCTCCGACACCACAGAGACACAAACATCAGCTGCTGGACGAACGTTAAACTACTAATGAAGGAAAAGATTACTGAATACAAACAGGCGTCAGCGATATGTTATTATCACGTCGCTCCTCAAAGTTATGAGACGGTTTTCATTATCTAACAATGAATATTGACATCAGGATTTCCCAAAGTGACGACTTCTAATTTCTTCTTTTGTCCAACAACAGCCAAACATACTTTATATTTACTGCAAACTCACATTTAAGAAGCAGGAACCAGAAAATATCTGATATCTTTGCTTCAAAAATGACTTAAATTATCAACTGATTATCAATAATAGATGGCTTTGCATCTTCTTTTGATCAGCTAGTCTATTAATCAACTAACTGTTGCAGCTCTACACCAGAGAATGACTTTTCACAGGGCTGCGACTAACATTTATCTGCCCCGCTGATTAATCAGACGATCAATTCTCAGTTAATAAAGATACATCACAGTTAAAATATCCTGTTTCCTCTGAGTAAAAGTCCGAAACCCCCAAAATATTCAATTTAAAATGACATAAAAATAAGAAAAGCATCAAATCTTCACAGCTAGAGACGGAAAATAGTCGTCAGCCAAACTATTTCTAGTGATTGCAGCTCTGATTTTAATATGTTGGATGTTTTGTTGCATCTTGGAGGCAGAAACAGTTTAAAAGACAAATATTAAGGATCCTCTCAACTAAAAACTGCCTCTAATCTCACACTCTTCCTGCACTGGAGGATGTTAGAAGCCAGTCGGAGGAGAAAACCTTTAACATGTTACGAGACAACAAACTGTGTCGAGCTCAGCAGAGGAAACACTTCCTGTCGGGGGAACGTATTCAGCCTCAGCTCTGCGTTTTCTCCCGCTGGCTGTCGTGGAATTCCTCCGTCAACATGAACCGTGAACACTCGTATCTGTCTGATAACGGCCTCCCCTAACGAGGCGCCGGCGTACAACGCTGCTCCTCTTCTGTTGTGTTCACTGGGAGCTGTAATTTAGCAGAACCAGAACTAACATGTGCGTGTGAAGCTGTCGTCATGTGAGCTGACGCTGAGGAGGAACAGCTGTGATTACTTTCTGCAGCCGAGGCTGTAATTTGGATTTTCAAACACGTCTCATTTTGGTTTTGAGTCGTCCGTCTTCCAGTAGCTGTTTGGTCAAAGTCACGTGTTCTCAGTTCTACTTTTTCCTCTTGGATTTCTGGAAATATTCTATTTTTTTTTTCCTGTCAACACATCACATTAAAGCAACATTTCTCCAGACTTCACCAGTTCCCCGACGAGGAAACAAGAACAGCGTCTGCCGGTGGAACAACGAGGCTCGACTGCAGAAGATATCAGGCAGATATCAGACAATACTTCTATTTACCATCAATTTATTAGTTTGTGTTTGTTGACAGAAAGAAAATTTGCAGTACCAGATATTATCAGTTAATTATGAAGACACTGTGCTGTGTTGTGTTGTGTTGTGTTGTGTTGTGTTGTGTTGTGTTGTGTTGTGTTGTGTTGTGTTGTGTTGTGTTGTGTTGTGTTATGTTATGTTATGTTATGTAATGTTATGTAATGTTATGTTACGTTGTGTTGCGTTGCGTTGTGTTGTGTTGTGTTGTGTTGTGTTGTGTTATGTTATGTTATGTTATGTTATGTTATGTAATGTTATGTTACGTTGTGTTGCGTTGTGTTGTGTTGTGTTGTGTTGTGTTGTGTTGTGTTGTGTTGTGTTGTGTTGTGTTCCCTGCAAACTCAAGATAATACTTTATAATCCTCCTCATACTTTACAGTTTCATTTTAGTTTTCTTTGCACCTTCCTCGGTTTTTCTCATTTCGGCTGGTTGCAGATGCAGAAACAACATATGCACACACATCTTTGTACATTAATGCAGCGACACCAACATTATTACGCCTTCTCTTATCATGATGGCCCGTAAAATAAGAGAACTGCTCAGTCACGGTCCGTGTCGTGTAACTGTCAAATGTTTCTACAGATATTATTGTGCGTCCCTAATCTGAAAATAATCAATCTGCTCTCCAGTAAATCAACTGCGAATGCGTTTCGAGCAGCAACAAGCTGTAAACACAACGCTGATATATCATCATCTAATAATACTAATATGTTTAATATGTTAGAGAGCAGCTGATTGACGTGAAGCAGCATCATCCTCTCTGAGTCGTGTTCAGCTCCTGAAGGGAACATCTGGATCCTCAGCAGATCATTTTATAGTTTCTGTTGTGACGCATTGATCTTTCATATTTTCTACTTCATTACACAAAAACTACAGAACGGATCCAGTCCAGGATGAAGAGACAGATCCAGATGTTCTCTCTGTCTTGAACATCATAATGGATCCTGATGAAGGTTCAGGTGTGTTTAGGTGTCTGGTATCTATGAGTGAGTACCAGAGGTGACTTCTGGGTCATCTAGTATATTCTTTTCTTACACACATTTAATTATTCTCTCTGACTTTCTCTGTTCATCTGTACTTTTACTGTCCCTCGGCTGATTCTCCGGTCTGGGATCAATGAAGGATCATCTCATCTCATCTTAAACGCTCCACTTTGTTCACCAGCTGGATTCTGACTCGGTCCGTCTCGTTCTCGGCGCCGGACACGTAACATACAGCAGCGTGTTCAATCAGATCAGCAGTGAAAACACAAAACAATAAGCTGAGAGACACTAAAACGCTGCGTAGAGCTGAGTCACGTGATCGTTTAGTGTCGATACATCACTATTGATTCTCTTTCAAACGTCACATTATTCAGTTTTTACTATAAAGAGTTACGAGTACAGCTTTTCCTCGGGACATGAGAGAGAAACTACACGGCGACTGTAAAAAGTGAACATAAACAAAGCTGATGGCTGTTGTGGTCTTTATAAATACACACGATGTTAAATGGAGGCTGCTGAAGAGAATCTGAGTAAATACGGAGTTAGATTACGTTAAAGAAAACACTTCCCAGCCTGTGTGTGTGTGTGTGTGGAATCTGTTCCAGCTGTTCTCCTGAGTCATTAACGCAAATAAACGCTCTCAGCCACTTCCGCTGATGAGAAACAACAAATCCCTCTTATTTTTCCACGGGGTCACAAGCAGGAAGTAACTCACTGTCTTTAGGGACGACCGGGCTGGACGTTCCCCCCGCGGAGCTCCTTCCCACTGGGCTGGAATGTTTGGGCCCCCGGCCAGGGATCTTCAGTCCGCTGGACTTCAGCATGTTCATTCTACTGTAGCAGGGAGACGGCAGCGACCTGAGAGCTCCTCCCGGTGACCAAGGCTTCTGGATCAGGCACTAGACGAGGGAGTGGTGGCTGTCGCTCTCCATGTCGAGCTGTTGGAGGAACGAGGCGGTCGTTAATGTGGGAACAATTACAGAAATCACAGGTGAAGAAGGCAGAATGAGGCGTACGAGTCACTGAGCCTCCAGATGTTTACAGAGAGGACAGAATCTGTGGTTGAGTTCAGTCTGCAGAGCAACGTGAAGCCATCAAACATCTGGAGAGCTGCAACAACCGATCAACTCATCCATTATCATCAGTCATCATTTTAAGGCCAAAGTTATCAGATTGAATATGTTCTGGTTTCTTTCCTCCTCTGTGATAGAAAACTGGATATTTTAAATCAAGACACTTTAGTACCAAACACTGACACTAATCTATCGATCAAGACAATATCATGCCATGAAAATAATCACAAGTTAGCTCTAAATATTGTGCAGTTTCCAATCTTTCCGTGGCTTTAAATCTCCAACTATGTTTTATATTTGTGCAGACTTCAGATGTGATTCACAGCTCGCCAGAGGATCAGCTGAGGACTCGTAAATGTTTCTGCTGCTCACAGAACGTGACGAGAGGTTTGTGAGTAAAAGAAACATTTACTGAGCAGAGCTACAAAGAAGCTTCAGTCCTCTGATATGATTTTATAGTACGTGGTTTCCATTTATATTCTGTTTTACTCTCAACCATAAAGACAAGAGGCAGAGAATTACAGGTCTGCTGGGATCCGTTTACATTCAGCAGCCTGAAACACTCCCACAGTGAATCCCACTAACGCAGGAGACTCGACTGGTAACGGCTGCAGGAGGAATACTGTCGGTTCTGTCTTGGATGTGTTCACTTTGTGTTTCTGGCTGCAGATGACAGCAAACACAGAAGATTAATAAGACGTCGGCTCTACTTCAAAACTGTAACACCAGAACAGCACCAGTCCTCTGAAGTCACACTGGAGTGAAGCTAAAGATATCGTGTTGTAATGTTAGTAAAAGTGAAAGTGAGCCGCAGCCGCCTCAGAACCTGACAGAGTTCTGCAGCGTCACTGATCCTGATCATCACACACCAACGCTTCATCTCTGACTGTTACTGTTTGACGGTTTTAACGATTGTAAATCTCCTTGTTGTTGTTTTTAGATCATATGAAGCGTCTTGCGACTGTTTCATGTTCCAGATGTTGTCTCTGTGTCCTGCTCACAGAATGCAGATGTTCATTAGCTTAAAGCTAACTGTGCTACAGCTAACACGGTGCACTGTCCCGTCACATAAACATTAAACATTACATGTGCTGATAGCATAATGTCTAAGAATACAAGTCAGATTCAAATATAGAGATATCTACATGCGTGCACATATTGTTACTGTGGGTTGATTGATTATTGATCGATTATCAAACACGATATTCAACATTTTTTCTGATTATCAATCAAACAATCTTTATTTGTATAGCGAAAACAGAATCAGTGTTATTTTTTATCCAAATGCTGATAAAATACAATCATTTAAAAAATACATGACTCAGCAGGTAATCTGTGAAGTAACTAGTTACTCAAGCTGTTGAGTAAATGTAGAGGAGTGAAAGAGAGGCAGAAAATACAAACAATCAAACTGAAGCTGACACAGAAACGTGAAAAACAACTGAGTGCCTCAATACTCAGCACAATACTCGATTAAATGTATTAGTTACTCTCATCAGTGGCTGCAGTGCCCCTGAGCAAGGCAGACACACTGTGGTAGGAACAGATCTGACCTGGTTTTAGTGTAGGTGTGTTACAATAACCCTGTTAACACCTGGGAAACATCTGGAGCCTTCACAGGTTAGTGATGACGACAACAGGCCTGTTGTTACAGTGACGATCAATCACAGTTAATCTATCAGCATCATTATAATCAATAACACGTCACTGCTTCACATATTCCTCATGCTCCATTCAACTTCTCAGTGTGAGCAGAGTGATGAACGACAGAGCTGATGTAGGCCGGTGCCCAACTGGAGCGTGGCCTACAAATCCGGCCCAACAGCCACCATGAAGATATGATTGTGTTAGAGCCACAACACACACACACACACACACACACACACACACACACACACACACACACACACACACTGGACTGTGTGCTAACAATCATTTACATCATGGAGAGATGAGCACTGATCATTTCACGCTGTCGACAGTGATGCTCTCTCTATAACTCCAGTCGGAACCAGGCCTTTGGGTTCTGGGTTCTGTGCCTCCGTCCGTCCTCAGCTCGTCTTCATTTGCACCTGATTTCATTGTTTTCACCTGATGTGGGTGAAAACAGGGTGAAGCGGCTGGAAGATGCTGCGCACCTACACAACATGCAACACAACGCCAGTTTGATCCATTGTTGTAGCGACTGCGGCAACGTGCTCCAGACCGCCCTGCAGATCCAGACCCGGTCCCTCCCAGAACAAACCGCACAAAAACACGTCAACACGGGGAAATACTCACCTTTCTGTGTGAAATGAGAGCGTCCGAGGGGGTCTGTCCGCCGGCCGGACAACTTTCTGCTTCCACCCCGCAGACGGACCGCGCTGCCACTCCCTGGGATGCAAATATGGATGCTGAGCAGCAGCGAGAGGAGAGTCAGCGTGGATCACAGGGGGATGGACCGGACCGGTGCTGTTAGCGGCTAGCCTCGGTGTTCAGGATCACAGCTACACAGGCCACCAGACAGCCGACACGGTCGACACCGATCGATGCTTTAGCAGCCGAACTCTGGCACGCGCACGTCCGGACGGGTTTCCCAGACGAACCGCAGCATCAGCAGCAATGAAAAGCAACTTTTCGGCGTCTGGTTCTGATTGAGCAGGGTCGGTTCGGACTCGTCAGCTGTTTTGCTGGGCCTCTCCTCGCTGGTGTCGGTGTCCCCGCTGTGGTGTGTGGGTCTGCTGGGTTAGCACAGCCTCCCTCTGACTCAACCCACCGGCGAGACTGAACAAAGGGGCTGGGAAGCAGAGCCTCCTGGGGGTATGATGAGAGGCAGCGGCAGTCTGGCTCATCGACGTGGCGATCTCCCTTTGAAAGCATGGGAATTTACACTGGTCGCTGCTCTTCAGTCAAAATACGTGACTCAGAAATCATGACTCAGTGCCACTTACTATCAGTGGTGCTTCTTTGTGATTCGGCTTCAATAAAATCGACAAAATATTTTTTTAGCAATAAAAGACCCCGATTAATGAGGCGGGTCCCAGTGTTTTACCAACGCCTTCACTTGTGTATCTTCACCTGGAAAACATCTGGTGTCCTGATAATAAAATGCAAAGAACTACACAAATACACAGTGTTTAAATATTATACATACGCCGAACTGAGAAGTGGTTTATGCTGTTTCATAATAAAATCTTAAATTACGTAAAACGACAATATACTTTCGTCAATAAGTAAGGAAACATTAAATATAGAAGATTCCAAATGAAGTCTGGTTTAATGTTCTCTGAGCCCGAACCCTGGTTAGATTCAGCTCGCTTCGGGCCGAACCTGAGCTGTCAATCATAGTGTATATGTGTGACACAATTAAAGGGGCAGTCTGCAGTTTATACTCAGTGGTCACGGTGAGCACGTGAACCCACAGACCCGCGTGGGAGCTTCATTCTCTTATTTCTCTCATAATGTGGGCGGAGCCAGCCAGGCCCGTTCGTATGGATCATCTCTGCTGTTCCGGCTGCGTTTAAAAGGTTCTGATTGGTCAATGGAGCCAATAGTCGACACCGGGGAGCGCTGTGATTGGTCAGCTTGTGTGCTTCTGGGCGTGTCCCGGTTTGACAGCTGTGCCGCGAACTAGAGAGCTCTGCTGCTGCAGGACGCACCGCACACACTCACCTGATGTGTGACGTCATCAGTCTCAGAACAACACCTCCGCCTGTCTGAGCTGACGTCATCAGTTAGTGTCAGTGTTGTTGTCTTTGTCTTTTTATCAATTTATGGAGATACAGTTAATTAAAAAGCTACAACTCTCATATAGTGTTTTTAAAAAGTGGCCAAAAGTCACACGAGTAAAAGAGAAGATACGGTGTTAAAATATACACAAGTACAATAAGTAACATAAGTCTTAAAGTATCTGATATTAAATGTGTGTAATAGTATACATATTATAAAAGTGTAAGTAAAAATAAATTACACACAGTAACAAAATGTACCTCAGTACATTCAGTCATTCTGTACCTCAATACAATTTTGCAGCACTGTAGTATTGCTACTCTACTTTATACTTTAAACTACATTTTAATAGTCAAATATTCAACTTTTTACTCACTAAATACTTTATTTGATAGCTTAACTTACTAATTATGTTCAGATTTTATCCAGAAATGTTTTAAGTTCATCTGTTTTATCAACAGCTGATAAAACAAAACAAAAAAAACACTGATTAGGATAATCAATAAAAAATATCGACAATAATCTGTAACAACGATAATTTGTCAACCCAAAGCAAACAGTCTGTAGTTACATATTAAATATATGTATAATGTACTTTTATTAGTACTTTTAATACTTACTATGATACTGAAAGACTTTAAAGTGAAACTCTCGCTAAAATGTAACCGAGGCTTTTTTCTGTGAATGTATACGAGTCGAACCTTCGTGTAAAAGCATAATTACGATGAAAGAGGCACTTTTAAGATTTACCGTAGTTTCGTTTTCGGCTGAAACTCATTTTCAGTGGGAGTGCTACGGGCACTTTTACGCTAGCATCAAAATCTCTATTTTTAAAATTCTAAGAAGGCTCGACACAACATGAAACTTTGCTCGTCTGCACATCTTTATATTTGATTTTACTGATTTTTATACTTTATATTCACGTTTTTGTTTTTTTTTTTTACAAAAAATCAGCTTTTTTGTCAATAGGATCCATGTTCTATACTGGACAGGTTTTTCAATAGTTCCAGGTCAACAAAATGACTATATTGTATAAATATGTTAGGATTTTCATCTTTTGTAATACTTGTTTATATTGATGTTCATATTGATACTTATATTGTCAAAAACAAAGAGCTGCTATCTGTGTTTCGTTGTGTCTGAAACAATGACAATAAGCATCTTCTATTCTGTCATGTGACTCATCGACTCAAAATAAATGCCGAAATATCTTCATATACTGGCTAAATGAGACATACGTCTTTATAATTGATTTTACAGGTTTTCATATTTTTTATTAACATTTTTTTTAATTCAACATTTTTGCTAGGAGGTTCCATGTATACTCTGCAGTTTCTTCAATAGCTTTGAGGTCATGTGACCCATCGCTATACTGGTTGAATGAGACGCACGTGTTTATATTATTCTTAATCATTTTTCTGTTTTTTATTAACATTTTAAATGAAAAAGTACATTTTTTGTCATTGGGTTCCATTTATGATCCACAGGTTCTTCAATAACTTCTTTAACACGCCTCTTTTTGTTGGGATTTAATGCTCCTTATGTTCTGCATCAGTATTTTTATTGTAAACAACAACAGATTTTTCATTAAAAATAGCATTATGAATAAAAGAGGCGTGTCTCATCCAGCCAGGTGTTTCATTCTGGTGTAGTTATCGAACAGCATGGAGCTGACACTAATAGAGGAGCAGGTTGTTAGACAAACATATTGTCACGTCTCTGAACGCTGCAGGAAGAGAAGGTGAACAGATTATTTACCATCAGAGCAGCAGTGCTGGAGCATTGATCATATGATTGATGAGATAACCAGTAACATTTAGAAAAGCAGCTGCAGTTCTGCACTTTGACCACTTGGTGTCGCCAAAGTTCTGTGAATGAGTCAACACAGTTGTTTTTGTGAGTCTGTACATCTGACTGACACACCTGAAGATGATGAAACAGCCCACTGCAGCTCAGAGAGGAGGAAGGAGACTGATTCTACACCTTTAAACATAATTATCAACGTGTTTGTCTCCATATCAATAGATGAGAAACAGAACCTGGTCCACTGAAGGCTTCACATTGTTACCAACACTGTTACCTTGTTGTTCTGAGTCTCAAATAACAGCAACAGCTCCTGCATGTTGTGTTCACCTGCGTCCTTTAACATCTGCTCTGTTTCACATTCCACTGAACAAACTCTCTTTGTCTCCATCTAGTGACATGAGACGCAAACTACAGCCTGATCACACCTGATCCAGAATCAATCAATGCAGACAGGTAAACGCAGAGTGGAATATATGAAGTAGTTGATAATGTTTCCAAGCTCACTAGAGGCTCAATATTAATCATGCTTTAGCTGTTGATCAGATTATAGAACAACACTGAAGGCTGACAGCTGCCAATCAATAATCAAACCCGCTGAATGGAAAACATCTCTTTGGTACTGAGACTACAAACTTACTGAGAGATGCTCAGTTCCATCTCTCACCTGAGGGTCCGGCACACCTGCAGCAGGAGGCTGTGGACATGAACTAACTACAGAATCCTCGGTGACTTGGTGTTATTGATCCGCAGTAATCCTCAACATCAAGATGATTGATACGTGCAGTATATTGCTCAGGTACCATTCCTGCACGTATGAGCCTGAGATACAGACAGGTGAACGTCCTCAGGTGTGTCTGAGTCTCCTGTACAGACTGTATGTCAGCGTCGGACAGCTGAGAGGACAAACCAAGGCTGCAGTGAGACAGAAGGACAGACGATGATTAGAGGAATAAACGTAACATACAGGATGTAAACTGAAACTTCACGTTGCTGTTTGTTAACAACAGTTATATTTCCTTCTCTCCTCGGGCTCGAGGTGTTTCTGTGAGTCATCTCAAAGGTATTCAGACAACAAGAGGATTGAGAACCGTTCACCTGAGACAGATTACTGTGAACTTTAGTTTCTGCTCTCTGCACACAGCAGCTGTATGAAGACTTGCTCCCAGTTTGCTGCGGAGGAACCTGATTGGCTGCACGGTCCTGACCTCGGTTGGACCTCAGCACCTTTAGGTTGGGCTGGCTGCGAGCCCGGCCTCGTCGCCCAACACGATCGCTGACCTCATTAATGCTCTTGTGACTGAATGGGAGCAAATCCCAACAACCACCTTCCTTAATCTGGCAGTAAGCCGTCCCAGAAGAATGGACGTGTTACAGCACCGGGTCAGAGCCCGTGGTTCTGCAGGGACGTGTTTAACGCTGACTCAGGTGTGATGTTCACCTGTCCACACACTGCTAGAGAGCTTTAGTTCCTCCACCATCAGTCTGTGTGACTGCTGATGTTGAGGATGTTTAATATTCTGTGTTTGTCTCACTCAGTCACACTGACGGGCAGCAGTCCGCCTCAGCAGAGGGAAACAAAGGCTGGTTAACATGCAGCAGGTCCAGATAAAGCCCCTCTGTGATTTATAATAGAGGCTCAGTGTTTGGGAGTGTGGACGTTGCCCTCTCAGTCCACTTCATGTACGGGAAGTGACTGGATTACAAGCTAATCCCATTATGATGCTGCTGCTATGTGAGGGCTTAGAACCTAAAGGCTCGGGCTTCAGGACGGGATCAGCTGCACACTGGAGGACCGAGACCGCTGACACTGATACAGGTGCTGACGGAGCCGCTCGACGGTCCAGGTGACGCCTGACGAGGGAGACATGAGTCTGTGTCCGTCCTCTGGAGACTCGCCGCCGTGGTACGTAGGACCTGTTGTGTGATTGGATGATGTCGTGGCTCTCAGCAGCAGCAATCTTTAAATGGACGTCCGAGGAAACGGATGATGGATGAGGACGCACGAGAGGCGGCCAAGTGTGCTGTCACAGCAGCGAGCAGTAAATTCACAGGAAGTGATGGCAGATTAAAAGTGTTGATGTACGGAGGCTGGAAGCTGCCAGCAGAACGCCTGCAGACGCTCACTGTGTTTGTAGAGAAGTCTGGTGCAAAACCTGTTCATTCAAATAAGTTTTATTTCATGTAATCAAACATATGAATCAATGTGGCTGAGTGATTTTTAGAAAGTTGTGTTTATAACTCTTAAACACACTTTATATGATGAAAACTGTTACATTTTCCAATTTGATTTCCTTATTTTGGTTTTAAATGATGAAGTAATGATCACATTTTTAAATTGAATAGCAAAAATAATTAAAAACATATTTTTTCTCTTTATTCCAATAATGTATTTGTTTCCATATTTCACGTCACACTTCGTTTGTTTCCTTCTTTAATATTCTGACACTTTAATTTAAAGGCATGTAAACAAAAAGAGCAGCAGCAGCAGCTGTGAATGAACTTTATGTCACTTTATTACTTAATATATTATTTAAACATGTGACATCACACAGACGGCATAATTTGAATTATTGGCCTAATATAGAAACTATTAACTTTGTTTTCATGAGTTTTCCACATCAGCAAATGAAGTTTTCTGCAAATAAAGTAAAATAAAATAAAAGCTGGTGGAGTTTGTGAACATGTGTAGAGGCAGAACTGTTTAACTGAAGTCATGTCATTATTATTTTATTATGGAGGAATTAATGGACATATACGTACTAACTGTGGTGGGTTTAAAGGCTGATTCTAATACATTTCTTTAAATTCTAAATATCTTTATATTTGACTGTTTTTAGGCAAAAATACAAGAATCTCCCACACTGGCAGAGTAGAAAAAGGCTTTGAAATATTTCACAGCATCAAAACATTAACAGGAAAAACAGCAGGACAGATAAAAGAAAGAAGAATTAAATAATTCAAAGTAGAATCATCAGAAATGTCTTTGTTAGCTGGTTGTTTGTTGCACTGATTTCATCTCTCCTGTCTGCTTCACACGACTGTATTCAACATCACAGAGTTCAGTCCACATTATTTTAAGTATATTAATATTATTATATCATTATTCACATTATTCTGGCATCTATTTCAGGTAAACAAACATTTAAGTCAGTGTGAAGGAGAAAAATAATCCACAACACATTTACTTCAATTCCCAAAAAAATCAGGGAAAGTAGTTCTTAAAAACATTTTGAAATAATAAAGATTTCAATAATGTTCATGTGCTGAAGTTTAAGAAATGTGTAAAATAATATAACCTTTAAACACAGTTCAGTTTGTGATCTGAGCTGAAGTTCAGCAGCTTCACTTGAAATAAACCAGAAACGAGAGAAAGAACAAAAAAGAACCGAATCAGCGAACACAGTCGGAGACAAAGAAATAAAGAGAAAGGAGGAAGAAGAAGAAGAAGAAGAAGGATATGAAATAAAACCAAACAACTGATTAAAGGAGTCTAAAGTAAGATAAGAACAACAGAACCTCTGTCGGGCCTCGGGCGGCTTTATTCACTCGCTCATTTTAATTAAAAAGAAAAAGCTTTTTTTTTAGGGTTTCTGCAGACTAAACGAGTCGTAACATGAAAGGTTCTGCTCTTTTCTTTCCACTAAAGTGACGTGAAGCTCGCTGAATTAAACATTTCTCACTGATGTGCTGAAATATTCATACGAGTCCTCTGAATGTTCTGTTCTGCAGGACCGAGCCGCTGTGGATGGAGCTCCGTCTGTTCTGGAGAACTGACCGATGAGACAATGATTAACCTGCTGCAGCGATGATGCATGTGTGTGTGTGTGTCACACAGCGTCAGTGTGTGTGTGTGTGTTCATGACAGGAGGTGAAAGTCCAGATGAAGGACAGAGATCAGTCAGAACCAGCAGCTCATCAGACAGACAACATGGATCAGGACCACAGCCTCTAACTCACTCTATTGTCCTGCCTCATTGCTCTTTTAATTGGACCCGCTCCTCCAGCAGGCAGTAAATCAAACTTAAAGGATTGTGTTTCTTCTAAAAGTGTTTTCTGGCTGGCTCGGTCCGATGCAGCCGGCACCACAGTCTGAGTGCCATTTACAAGTAGAGCAGCAGCACAACAGCTGCGACTGTGTCAATGTCTGAGGAGGCAGTCAGAGTCTGATCCAACAGTGGAGAACACGCTCTGTACACACTGCAGGCTTCATCCTGCACCTCCAACTGCTCCTCCTCATCCTCTGCTCCAGCTGCACCTCCTCATCCTCTGCTCCAGCTGCACCTCCTCATCCTCTGCTCCAGCTGCACCTCCTCATCCTCTGCTCCAGCTGCACCTCCTCATCCTCTGCTCCAGCTGCACCTCCTCATCCTCTGCTCCAGCTGCACCTCCTCATCCTCTGCTCCAGCTGCACCTCCAGCTCCTGCAGCAAACCAACACAATCACACCCTCCACCCGTCCAGCGTCTGGCTTGACCACAACCTGCGGCACTCTCAGGTAATGCATGCATCTGGGCTGTGTGTTTGTGTGTGTGTGTGTGTGTGTGTGTGTGTGTGTGTCTAAATGTTAATACTTTACGGAGCAGGACTTTGAATTAACAGCGATATGCCTCCAGAAAGTGATGGATGCAGGTTTGAGCCGGCTCAGTCGCCAGAGTAAAATTCGGGTGTGTCCGTTTCTTAGCTGGGTTTCATGTGAGGAGGTGGAGGAGGTGGAGGAGGTGGAGGAGACGTGATGGTGCTACAGCTAGGCTACCAAGCCAGTGATCACTGTTCAAGACTCTTATCCCAGTTCTGTTTGTGGTGACAGAACCAAGAATATTTAAGCTAAAACGTGACTAAACAGGACCAGACCAGTGTCAACATGTCTGTGGTTTGAACATTTGTTCTGCAGATTTGGTGGCAACTGGCAGCATTTAAATAATGTTGAGAAGCACTTGAGTTATTAAATCCACATCAGATAGTCTCTCACTAACAGAGTTTAAAAAGGCTGCAGCTGCACGGCAAAATTTGAGGAACAATCTTGAAAATAATCTAATATATAAAACATAAACTGCACTCAGAAACTTAAACTAAGCAACAGTGATTAGATAAACACAGTAACATTTACCTTCAGCATGTGACCACTGTCCTAACTCTGTGACAGTGAGCTAGTTATCCAGTGTTAAGATGATTGTTCCTCTTCATGAGAAGCATCTCACCTGACATCTAGTAGTTAGTTCATGTGTGTTAGCTCAATGCTAACGTTAACTGGGTCAGTGGGCTCAGACGGGTGGACTTTGCCAGATTAAACAACACAGAGCCTCTTCCTCTTCAAATACTGACGCTCTCCGTTTCACTACTCGTCAAAAAACTGCCACTTTAGGACCCGTCCTACAATCCCAAGTTGTAGAGAATGAGACTCAAAAAATGTCCTTTAACGTGATATCGTGCAGACCCTGACCCTTTCACAGAACCTGCTCGCTGGATCTAAATCAACCTTCATGTGAATACTAGCAGGCCTACAGGGAGCTGAACCGACTCTAAAGGAGCTACATGTCAAAAGCGATTTTACTGTAGCCTATTGATAAATGTCCTTTAGCTTGTTAAAGTGAAACTTGACAAAATGCAACCTAGACTATTTTCGTGAATGTATATGTGTCAAACCTTCGTGTAAAAGCATAATTAAATGCTTAAAAAGAGGCACTTTTAAGATTGACCGCATTTTCGTTTTCGGCTCAAACTCATTTTCAATGGGAGTGCTACGGGCACTTTTATGCTAGCATCAAAATCTCTCATTTTAAAACAGTAAGAAGGCTCGACACAACATGAAACTTTGCTCGTAGTATCTCCAGGGTCTCTACACATGAACACGAGCATTGAGAACATTGTTTGTGTACACAGAGTTACTAAAAAGAAGGTTTTTGAACAACTCACGTTAGCAGTAGCTTGTTCCGCTCGCCGTCGTCATGGCAGCCCAGACGTACTCGGTGATCGACAGAGTGTATGTGGTTCAGTTGAGCTATGTGTGACCCAGTTAACGTTAGCATTGAACTAACACACATGAACTAACTACTAGACGTCAGGTGAGATGCTTCTCATGAAGAGGAAAGAGGACAAATGAACATCAACACCGCGTGAACTGTGGATAACTAATTCACTGTTACAGTTAGGACAGTGGTCACATACTGAAGGTTAAAAGTTACTGTGTTTATCTAATCACTGTTGGTTAGTTTTTTGAGTGCAGTTTACATTTTAACTACTTTAACTAGCTAATGATCTTGTAAACATATAAATCAGTTTAACATCAAAACAAAGCCACCAGTTGCTAGCCTGGGTGACAGTTTAGCAAGCTAACAACACCAAAAACCAGCTGCTAGTCAAGGTAAGCATTTAAGTTAGCATTGATTAGCGTTAGCTAACCTTGTTCACGTTTAACTAACGACAGTTTGCTAAGAAGACTTACAGAAGCTAAAATCTAGGTAAATGCTAGCTTGACAGTTAGCAAACTAACAAACCAGTTAATTCAGGTTAACACTGATGTTAATGTTTGAGGATGTTTGTTGTCGTAGTAATTGTAGTTTTACTCAATTATCCGGCTTAACAGTCAGCGAGCTAACAAAGCCAAAACCAGTTGCTCGTTCAGGTTTATGTGGAAATTTGATGTAGCAGCTGCTGGTTTGTTAAATTCGCCTGCTTGATAGTTAGCTAGCAAGCTAACAACACCATAACCAGTCATTTAATTGTTCAGGTTAGCCTTAAAGTTAGCATTTGGGGTGCTTGTTACGGCAGAAGGTGGTTATCTAAACCTTTAGCAAGTTAACGAAACCAAAAAACACTTTCAGGTTAGCGTTAAATTAACGTTAGTTATTACTGAAGTTAGTGTTTGGTAGCTAGCTAACCGTGTTCGGGTTTGCTGACTTTATTCTACAACTTGCAACAGTTTTCTAAATACCTGTACGCTGTAATACTGTAAAACTGAAATGTAATAGCGGCGCAGGTCTGACGGGGTCACTGTGTTTCCTGATCTGTGTTTACTTCTTGGTGTCCTCCATCACAGTTGTTGCCATGGCGTCAGCAGCTCTGGAGCTGATGGGCTTCTTCCTGGGCCTGCTGGGGATGCTGGGTACCCTGGTGTCCACAGTGCTGCCGTACTGGAAGATCTCTGCACACATCGGCTCCAACATCGTGACGGCGGTGGCCAACATGAGGGGCCTGTGGATGGAGTGCGTCTACCAGAGCACGGGGGCCTTCCAGTGCGAGACCTACAACTCCATGCTGGCCCTGCCCGCCGACCTGCAGGCCTCTCGAGCCCTCATGGTCATCTCCATCGTGCTGTCGGTCCTCGCCATCGCCGTGGCGGTCCTGGGGATGCAGTGCACGCTCTGCTTGGAGGGTTCAGGTGCAGTTAAGAGTCGTGTGGCTGGAGCCGGTGGCGGTTTATTCCTTGCTGCGGGCTTCCTGGCACTCATACCTGTGGCGTGGACCACACACGAGGTGGTCCAGACCTTCTACCGACCAAACTTACCCTCCAGCATGAAGTACGAGCTGGGGGAGTGTTTGTACGTCGGTCTGGCCTCGGCGCTCGTCTCCATGCTGGGAGGAGGGCTGCTGTGTGTGTCGTGCTGCGACCAGCAGGACGGTGGGCGTGGCCGACGGCACGGCGGGGGGTATCCATATCCTGTAGGAGGCGGCACGCTGGGCGCAGGTGCACGGACGACCTCACAGACCTACCGCAACCCCACCCTGCAGGCTGGAGGCATCAACACAGCCAGCAGGGGGGCGACGCTGGTCCGCAGTGCCAGCGGCAGCTCCCAGGGTGCACCTGGAGCCCAAGGGGCCAAAAAGCCCACTGCGGCAGGATATGACATCACAGGATACGTCTGAGGTCACTCCGTCGTTTGGTTCAATATATTTAAACAGTGTATTCAATCGAATGTTGTCGCTCAACTCAAATTCTGGAAAGCAGAACAGCTGGAGGACAGTTACCATGACGACCGACACAACAAGACTGCCACAAACTGTCGGACAGTTTTTCTCTCTTCAGATGTTTTTATCTCTTCTTATGATTGTATGTTTATATGATGTCACACGTCACCATCACCTCAGGAGCAACACACACACGCAGAGGAAGATTAAAGGAGCAGTTCACCCGTTAATGTAACTCCAGTCATTATCTTCTCCTCCTGATGATATAAAGTCCTCCTCTCCTCCTCCTGATGATATAAAGTCCTCCTCTCCTCCTCCTGATGATATAAAGTCCTCCTCTCCTCCTGATGATATAAAGTCCTCCTCTCCTCCTCCTGATGATATAAAGTCCTGCTCTCCTCCTCCTGATGATATAAAGTCCTGCTCTCCTCCTCCTGATGATATAAAGTCCTCCTCTCCTCCTCCTGAGGATATAAAGTCCTCCTCTCCTCCTCCTGATGATATAAAGTCCTCCTCTCCTCCTCCTGAGGATATAAAGTCCTCCTCTCCTCCTGTGATATAAAGTCCTCCTCTCCTCCGATGATATAAAGTCCTCCTCTCCTCCTCCTGATGATATAAAGTCCTCCTCTCCTCCTCCTGAGGATATAAAGTCCTCCTCTCCTCCTCCTGATGATATAAAGTCCTCCTCTCCTCCTCCTGAGGATATAAAGTCCTCCTCTCCTCCTGGTGATATAAAGTCCTCCTCTCCTCCTCCTGATGATATAAAGTCCTCCTCTCCTCCTCCTGATGATATAAAGTCCTCCTCTCCTCCTCCTGATGATATAAAGTCCTCCTCTCCTCCTGGTGATATAAAGTCCTCCTCTCCTCCTCCTGAGGATATAAAGTCCTCCTCTCCTCCTCCTGATGATATAAAGTCCTGCTCTCCTCCTGATGATGATATAAAGTCCTCCTCTCCTCCTGATGATATAAAGTCCTCCTCTCCTCCTCCTGATGATATAAAGTCCTCCTCTCCTCCTCCTGAGGATATAAAGTCCTCCTCTCCTCCTCCTGATGATATAAAGTCAGGCTAACACATTTAGCTCAGCAGCTACAGTGACGATATCAGCTGTCACATCTTCTCAGATTAATTTGGGGATTTTGATTTTGACTTCAGTTGTTTAGCAGAATGCTGCAACTCTGTTTCGCTGTGAAGCTCCAGAGCTGTTTGAGGAGACGATGACTGGATATTTTAATTAGTATTTTTGGGTGACCTGTTCCTTTAATGTCAGCAGCCATCTTCTTTTTCTCCATTAAGCATTGATTGTTTCTGATGCGTGATCCATGCAGACATCAGCTGTTGATGTAAAGTAAATCTCGTGGAATTGTTTTTAAATTGTTTGAATTCAGTCTTATTGATTCTCGGACTTTCTGAACATTTGGACTCTCGGTTGATGTTTGGTTGCACTTCTTCTTCTTCTTCTTCTTCTTCTTTATTCGGACAGTCCGGTATTGATACTCAGCTGTTTGCTGCGTCTGTGAATACTTGAACCCAAACTGTCATTTCCTATCGGAACCTCACAGAACTGAGCCCTCACTCTGCGGGACCACCTGAGACTCTGACACAGTACAGTCTCAGAAACAAACGTCTTCAAACTGTTTACTCATATACATTAATATTGTGCCTTATTATCATATTGTAAGGTGTTCTGACAGGAGAGTGTTTGTAGTTGGTGGGTCTTCATCAGCAGTGGTGGTCCGTCTGAACCGGGCCTATGTTAGCTGAGAAGTCACACACAGTGTCAGTCGCGTAAAGATCACTGGTTTCACTTTCTGTACCAGTCTGAGGACCAGAAACCTGAAACCATTCTCACCAGGTGACATTTAAAACTCTGACTTCATCTCCAGCTTCATCCTCCCTCAGCTGATTGTTCCTGACTGCTGACGTTTCGGATCAGAAAACTACTTCCTGTCGACTGAATCGAACACAGACACAGTTTTCAAGTTTATTTTTTATTTGGAAATAAAATGCAAACTTTTCTTATTGACATTTTGTTTGATTCTTGACTTTTAAAACCAGATCAGTGAATCTAGCTGCGTCCCAGTTTTTTTTTATATCCGTGAAGTGTTCACACCAAGAAACTGATAAAAATAGATTCAGAGTCGGCAACGAGACACTTTGGTCTCAAAATGTCATTTGGAGACACAACAAGCTGCTCAAATAATCTATAGAACCTGCAGATGTTGGTGAGAAATGTGCAAGAATATCAGTTATGAGATCTGAATCGTAGAAGATTAAACAACTCTGCTCATAATAACAGAAGAACTGGAACATGGAGGCTGTTCTACTGAGCAGCTGTTAATAAATACACTGAGCTGAGTTTCTGTTGATGTTTCTCACAGTGCAGAGCGAACGAGAGATCACAGCCCTGAACCCGAGGCAAACAGAACATCCACACAAACAGACCTGAACAAACAAAACAGAACCGCTTCAGTCCGATCGATTCCGTTTGACCCACGGACCAAAACTGCTCACTGGGTCAGTTCACAGTCACAAAACTCTCAGAGCTCTTTGAGATCTTTAACGATCTCAGAATATAAAAATATTCTCGGTGCTGACTGGATCTTGACCCGCTCTTCGAACGTGAGACTGGGACTCACACTGCAGGCAGAACACGGGCTTTTAGTACCCGTGTGGTACTACTGGTAGTCAGGCAGTGAGGGGAACTGGAACCCGGTCAGGAAGTGAACTGGTGCAGCACACACACACACACACACATCTGACCGAAAGAACACCAGAGATAAGTGGATTATGCACACACACGCGCACACACACACACACACACACACACACACACACACACACACACACACACACACACACACACACACACAGTCTGTTCGACCAGCAGAAACACGTGTCGTCTCACAGTTCAGACAAAACAAGGTCAACAGAAGTACAGAAAGTTTAATAACTCACCTGCAGGAAACCAGTTTCTGGTCTAAGAATAGAGAAGTTGGTCTCCAGCTGAGGACAGGTACAGGAACAGGTGTGCTGGTGAGGTAATAGATTACTGCTGCAGCTGCAGACACTTCAGACGAGCTGCAGCACACATGAATCATTGTGAGAACATGGTGTAGTGGTTTGTACTGTTCTGTGAGGGGCATTAGACCACCAGTGCACGATCAGCTCGTCATCGGGCTCCTGGTACCGACCCGTTCGTTTGAGTCAGGCGGGTTGGACCAGGAACAGGATCAGAAAACACAGCACTAATAAATTAAGATGAACGATTCAACCAAAAGTGTGTTTTGTTGAGGAAATGCTTCACAAAGACATCCAGCTGTCAGAGAGATCGACACATTTCCTCAGGTGTGCTCCTTCAAAATAAAACTCCTGACATCAGCTTCCAGATTATTGTTTTTGAGTTCTTGTCTCTTTAGTAATGTGACTGTATGAATTATATGGAAGATGATGAGTAGAAACACAGAGAAAGTTCAAGCGGACATTTTCTTGCATGACAATTAAAAATGCAGCGCTCAGTGTGAGGACAGAGAGTGACATTAATGTGATTTTATACGTGTTGTCAGTTTAAACAAACTCTATTTGACACGTGGAAGCTGTTTTTTGGGGCGAGTCTCCTTTCAGAAGTGCTCTAAATTGAATTTCCCTAAAGAGAGTTAATAAAATATGTTCTGACTCATGACGGCTGAACAGCTCCACCCAGTGTTCACAAGAAGAGTAGCACCAGATTTAAACAGACAGCAAACTGTACACATTCATCTGACTGCAGATGTAAATGCCTGCATTTATTGATTACATAATTAATCTGATTAGAATGAGGTCAGAGGGCTCTGGGATCATTTCAGAATAAAAACATTTGTCAGTGTCGGAAAAAATGCTGTAGATTTTCCTTATTATTAATTATTATTATTATGTTAAAATTGTATTTGATGGTACAATAATTAAAATGATCAAACACCATTTTATTTAGATGCAGAAATATTAATAATTGGTGAAATTCTCACAGAATTTCTGTTTTTAGGATTATAACTCAGTTATGGAAACAAAAATCACATCTTTCATATAAAACTTCAGACTATCATTTTGAGGAAATCGTCTCATTATGAAAAACTAAATATAAATGTGAATGTGTAAAACATCATGTGATAGGAAGTACATTTGAATTCTCTACATCCTCTTTAGTTTTGTCTGAAGTTATTAGTTTTCTTTTTGTCATTTCTGTGATGATAAAATAAAGATTCAGTAAAAAGAACAAGTGACTGTAAAAGATTTCCACATTTTAATCCAGATAATAAATAAATACAATCACATCAGACATTATTTACATCTCTGCTGTCAGGAACAAACACTTGTTACTTTTTCTTCTTCTGTTTCTCGTCTTCCTGTCGCTCACGGCCAAACTCAACCACCAAAGGTTTCCCTAGCAACCGGTATCCATGGACCAGCTGCAAGGCTTTCTGGGCCGTTTCAGCGTCTGCCAACAGGAAACAAGAACACCTTCAATCAGGAAGTCCACAGTTTATCACGGCTGTCGGTGGCTCTGATCCGCTGGATCACCGTCATCGTCTCTCACCTGGCAGCGTGATGAAGGCCTGACCCTTCATCCGTCCGGTCAGCAGGCGGTAAACGACCGGCAGTCCTTCCTCCTGCTCGAACCGGGAGAACAGCGCCACCAGCTGGGCCACTGAGGCCTGTGGACTCAGGTTCTTCACACACAACACCTGCAGAGAGACAAAGATCATGTTTAAGCATCGGCTCCTCGTCTGCAGCTCTTCTTCTGTGGTGCCACACACATGAAGTTTACACCTTGTTGGGTTTTCCCGGCTCGTAGTTCCTGAACCTCGGGATGCTCCGGATCCCGTCCTCAGATTCTCGGTTGTTCAGGACTTCTTGGTCAGAGATCGTCTCGATGTCGCCTCTGACAGTCAGCTGTCTCCCTGACCCCGCCTTCACCGCTCCACACAGACTGCCGATTGGCTGGCTGATGTTGATCTGTGTCGGAGCAGCTGGAGGTGATTTCCTCGGGCCCTCCTGAACCAGCTGCTGCTCTGAGGGGTCTGAACTCGACTCTGACAAGCTGCTTCTTTCACCATACTGGTCAGAAGCTTCTTCTGATTGGTTGTTGTCTCTCTGTGAGTCCTGTGATTGGTCAGATACAGTTGCATGTGTCAGCAGGTGTGGTGCTCCACTTGTGTCTCTGTCAGAGTCCTGCAGTGACGCTTGTTGTCCTCCCTTTACGAACACGTCTCTGTAGAGAGAGTCCATGGGATCAGAGCAGGACTCCCCCTGCTGGTCGTCCTGCTTTACTTCACCTGTGGAGGAAAATACAACAGCACAGGTGAGACGCATGAAGGTGACTGTTCCACTACTTCCCCTGTTTTCTCTCAAAAAGACAGTCCATGTTCTCATACTTCTCTCTTCTGTGATCGGCCCAAGATTACAAGAATGATTTCTCTTTTCAATAAAGGAACAGTTCACACAAAAATATAAACTCAGTCATCTCCTCCATGCCGATGAAAGTCAGTGTCGTAGTCCACAGAACAGTTCTGGAGCTTCACAGTAAAACAGAGTTGCAGCATTCTGCTAAACAGCTGAAGCAGCTGAGACTTGATTTAAAACATCAGATGTCTCCACGCAGCTCGTCTGCTGAGATCACAGTCTGCAGAGGCCCCGAGATCACAACATTTTAAAGATGTTATCTATACGCTTTGGGATGAGCGTTGACACTTTGAGCTTTTCAAATCCGTCTGGGATCTCGGGACTTCTGGAGATTGGGATCACACTCCAGAAATGTTTTGTGGGCTACGAAACGTCACCTGATTTTGCGTCAGCATGGCAGTGAGGAGATAATGAGGTGAAATGTTCCCTTAGTTAAGATCTCAGACATTACACTGTGTATTATTTGGAAATCTATATCATCATTTAAAAAGCCTGAAACTAGTGAAAGTCTTCACTGGCAGTCACGTGAAGGAACCACGACACATTTAAGCCTTCTGAGACTAAACTGAAGATTATGGAAAGCTGTAATTTAAGGCCTGTAGATAACAAGCTTTTTAGAAACTGTGTCTAAATCTGGTGCTTAAAACTGAAGTCTGAACTGCTCGGGGTCAGAAAATCTGTTAAGTAACTGAAACATGTCTCTTTTGAGGCGAGATGTTTCTGCACAGTTCCTGCGATGAACCTTCTTCCTGATGTGTCTTTAACCATCTCCCGTCTCTGTAAACACTGTCGACGCCTCTCTGTACCTCGATGATAAAGTGCGGTGAGGAAACCCAGCCGGTCGTTTCCCTGGAAAAGCGCCCGCTCGATCTCCATTTCGCGGCGTGACAGCGGCCGACTGGAGGCGAATCGCTGTGGGCGGGACAGGAGCTCGTCTCTGGCTTGGATCTTGTCTCTGATCACCTGCAGGCGCTGCTGCTTCACACCTGGAGCTGCACACACACCGTGGGACTGTGAGGACACACAGCCGGGGGCAGATATTACTGTGCTGGATTTGGACAATTTATGTACATGATTATAAGTATATTTCACGTTTAACAGTCATACATGTGGGTGTTTCATTCATTATTGATCACAAAAATGAACTTTTGTCAAGTTTCAGCATTCAGATCTACATGAAAGTTTTTTGGCTTCTGTCTTTAAGTATTTTTTTGCAGGACATTTCAAGCATTCGATGAAGAGGAAGACAAGGATGGATGATTATCATTTATCATATCTACAGACAATTGGAGAGTTTCTAATCAATGACAACTGAATGGGCAGCTGTGGCTCAGGGGGTAGAGCCAGCGTGTTGTTATCGGAAGGTCACTGGTTTTATTCCGCTGGTCTGCATGTCGAAGTTTCCTTGGGCAAGATACTGAACCGCAAACTGCTCCTGATGTGCCGGTCGGCACCTTGCATGGCAGCCGCCACCATCAGTGTGCGAATGTATGCATGAATCACTGTAAGTCGCTTTGGACAAAAGCGTCTGCTAAATGCCCTAAAATGTAAATGAATGTGTTTGAATGAACCCAGCTCCTCCTGTTCTCAGCAGGTTTTACCTTCTCTGCAGCCACAGATTCGTCTCTGCTCTGCCATAGTTCGATCTCAGCGTCGGTCAGGCCGAGCTCCCGTAAGCTGGCCAGCTCATTCTCCCCGTCCTGCAGGGCCTGAAACTGGGAGAGGCTCCTCACACCGGCTGCTTGATCTCCAAACGGCCGGTAGAGAGCCGCCGGAGCGAAGCACTGCTTCTTGGCTACACATCTGTGGGACAGGAGGCTTTGTTTTATGACTGTTTGTGTACACGGTGTTTACATCCTGCAGGATTCACATGACCTGAATGTTTCTCTGATGTTTTACGGATAAAAAGATGTCTGACAGAGAATGTGCATCCCTGCTGGTTTGTGTATTAAACCTCCTCCCGGTCGCTCTGTGTGAAGGCAACACAACAGAACACAACAGAGCGGTTTTACTTTCAGCACAGAGCTCCTGTGGGAATAAAGCTGCTTTCTTTTCCCACCGAGCTGCACAGGAAGGTTTTATTAACGCTGCTTATGATTTTTTTATTGTCACTGTTCGACAGTAAATCCGTCCGGGAGGTTTTAACCAGAATTTGCATCTGAATGAAGCTTTGGACAAATATTGTGTCCGCAACAGATCTGAGGACTCCCCCCTGAAATCAAACTGATCTCAACACATTTTTATGGAGGGCTGCGAATCAAGATCATAATCATTGTTGATTAATCTGTCTGTTATTTTCGGGATCAATTGATAAATTGTTTGGTCTGTAAAATGTCAGAATACGGTGAAAAAGGTCGATCAGTGTTTTATCCTCAAACAAAGACACTCAGTTTACTGTCACAGAGAAAAGACACCAGAAAATATTCATGTTTCACAAACTGACATCAGCCCACATAATCAGTTATCAGAATAGTTGGCGATGAATATAATTGTTGACAACTAATCGTTATTCTCTGCAGCTCTAATGACTTCCTTGCTAAAATGATGGATCTATTATCTATAATGAGATATTATGTATTGAGCTGAAGTCAAATAATGTCTCATCAGAATTTAATGCAGCAGCTAAGAGGCAGATTTTGTTTGAAAACTGAATATTTCACTCCAGAAAGCTTTCCTTTCAGTCGCAGGGGATTTTTCACCGTGTGTATTTGGATATAACGTCAGTCAGGACTTTGCATCGTGGTCCGTTATTGTAGCTACAAACTGCCTCAAACCCAGCTGGTGTCTGCAGGACTGTAAGAAAACTCTGGTCGGCTGGAAGTTCAAAGAACGAGACATGAAACAGAGCTAAAACCCAGAGGTTTGGCTTTAAACTCTCTCCACACATACATTTTTATGACAGAGGTATAAACAGAGGGCTTCTGACCGGTTGATGTCGACGTCGGTGTGGAGCTGCTGCAGCAGGAGGCTGTGCAGCTGCCGCTGGCCCTCCGTCTCCTGCTCCTCCAGCAGCGGGCCGTCCTCACAGGGTCGCCGGCTCACTCTGAACAACACAACACAGACGGCAGGTCACAACCTCAGAGGAGCTTTAACAACACGACCAATCATCAACAAAGTGACTCTTCCACGTGATGCTCCGACTGTTTTACATGAGTATCTTAAAAGAGTCTTGCTGTAAATATATCTTAACTCACTAAAATATAACATGAGTAAAATGATCGTTAGCTGGAAGGTTAAAAAAAAGAGTTTGATCTAAAGTGACAGACAACAGAATCAGGCTGACTGACTGATTATTTTCATTATTGTTTAATCTGTTGGTTATTTTCTAACTTTATGAAAGAAGAAAGAAAAAGAAAAGATAATAAAAAATTCCCATCAGATTTTCTGTGTGTGGTCTTCATTCTGCTTCCAGTCCAAACCCCCAAAATACTTAATCTAAAATCACATAAAACAAAACAGCAAGTCATCACATTTGAGAAGCAGACACTGTGGAATATTAGGTGATACTGCAAGAAAAATGACTTGCATGATTTATCAAAAAAGAGACTGACTGGTTTCCTGTAGATCAACTAATTGCTAAATTGATTAATTGCTTTATTATCATACATTGTGTGAGAGGAGACAGATATGTGAAAGCTAGAGATGTTTCTACACTGTTTATATTGAGACAAGGATCCATGTAATATACAGTAGTTGTGTGTCGAGGCCGACCGACATATTGCCTGGCGGATATCATCTACCAATATCGGTCAATATGTCAATGTACATTTTCGTTTTTTTTTCAAATATATATTTGGTTTATTCTGCAGAAAAATATGCCTTAAGTATTCTATAACTCTTAAATTCCCAATGCAGTTTATGGTTTCAGTTAAATGATATTGTTTTAGACAATGAAGTCTGTTGTTAAAGTGTAAAACATCCTCTGAATGAATGAGCAGGACTGCTTTACAACAACACTGGATATTCAGGATTTTTGTGTTGGTGCTCGTACTTTAATTATTCAGGTATTTAATTCTGACAAAAGCAGGAATTCACATCACCAAACTACATGTTCCATAATGGAAGATTTCTTCTATATCGCTAATCCTTCTGTAAAGTAATAAGGTGTATAAAATAAACACCAGTGCATTTCCAGGTGAGTGTCCAAACCACCTGAGCTGCCTTCAGTACAGAGGAGAGAGAGAAGGCTAACAGGTTTCCAACTTCAGTTTGAGCACACAGTGACGGAACATGAGATAAACTGAGGCTAAACCGGCCGACAGCAGACAGCAGAGGTGACACAGCTACACTCCGTCATGTCTGCAGTGTACTTTAATACAATGTACACGTCCAGTTAAACGCATTATCTCAGAATTAAAGTGTAAATAACAAAAAACACACGCAGCAACAGAGCAGCTAACGCTAGCATAGCTGGCTGTCGCTGTTAGCTATCTCCATGACAACAGCGCTGCGTGAAGCAGATCGACGTAAAAAGTTACGTAACAGCTTTAAACCGGACTGTTCTCTGGTTACACTGGTCTCAAACCAGTTCTCACACCAAATCTGATTGATTAAAATGCCACGATTCTTATTAAAATTACTGCTAACTGAAAGTTGTGTTTACCTTCGCATGTTTCCGCTTTGTGCTTCCACTTCCGGTGCGTGGAATCATGGGAAATGTAGTAGAATCCGGCAAATGAGCAAAAATGAACTAAAAGCTGCGTTTTCATGGAACAAATGGAGGAAAACGGTTATATAGATGAGAGTTTGAGCGGTGATGGACACAAACAGAGACGTGTTTGTGTTCTTTAGAGCAGAAATGATCATAATTCAGCCGCCTGTGTGTTGAACTCTCACCACAGTGTGTTTTAATCAGCTGTCTGTATGTGTGTTGCTCTCTGTTGAAAGCCACATAGGCTGTAACATGAATGCATATTTTCTGTTATGACATTTAATTAAAACACGCACACATAAAGCCTGTAGTGCACCACACCCTGCTTTATTAGAGAGGGTGTGGTTATCAAACACCATTCATCATCATCATCATCACGGTTGGCTGCCTTCCCTTCATCCATCGCAGATTTTATCAACCGTAATGCTGCAAAGCCTCACTGAATATATACTGTAAACCGCTCCCAACCCTCCCCTCCCAGCTCAAGTGTCCTCAATTAGCCTGCTGGCTGACGTCAGTAAGGTGACATGGGCGCTTCTCTCCACCATCTCTGAGCCGCCGCCGCCGCCGCCGCTGCTGCATGGCATTAATAGATGGAGATATGTGCAGGAGAGCAGGTTTGCATGCACTTGAATGATCTCCCGTGCATTAGTGCTGCAGCTGCTCCGCTCTCCTCCTTTCTCCTCCTCTCCTGCCTGCAGCCGGTGTCGGATCGCCGGCAGCTCGGCTCCTCTGCAGGGCTGCGCAGCTCCTGACTGACAGAGAGATGAGGGGTGGGGACGCAGGGTGGGGTCACAAGCAGGGAGAGGCGGAGGAGGAAAAGGCAGAGAGAGAGAGCCCAGCCCTTGAATACACGGCAACAACACGCCGTCAGAGAGAGGCAGAGACGCAGAGAGACTGGCTGTGTGTCGGGGGGAGCAGAGGAGCTTCGACGCTGCGGACATGAACTGAACAGAGACACTGAAGAGGCAGCGAGCGTCTTTTATACCCCGACTGTTTACTGTAAAGGTGGAAATCCAGCCCCCACAAGCCCTCCTGCCTCCCTCACAGCCCTCACTGAGCTACACCCAAAGCCCCGACCGACCCCCTCCTGCTCCCGCTGCTCCACCCCTCCGCCGCTGCACCGCTCCGGCAACCGAGATGCACACGGAGACCCGTAACAAGAAAGTAAGTGCAGCTTATTGGTCAATGAACGAGAGGAGACGTGCGTGCGTGTGGATGATCCGCGTGCACACAGCAGGCAGAGCTGTCATGTGCCAAATGTGAATGTCAGTGTGTGTGTGTGTGTGTGTGTGTGTGTGTGTGTGTGTGCATTCAGACAGTTTATTCTGCAATTAGTGGAGTTCTGTAACCTCACTGCTGCAAGAACATCAGCTGACAGCACTGTCATTTAATATGGAAAACCTCTGTGTGTGTGTGTGTGTGTGTGTGTGTGTGTGTGTGTGTGTGTGTGTGTGTGTGTGTGAGAGAGAGAGAGAGTGAGAGAGAGAGAGAGAGAGAGTGTGTGTGTGTCTGTGAGAGGTTAGTTCAGGTTCAATTTGAAATGCTCTGTGATCTCTGAGAGGCAGGAAGGAAACAGAAGGCAGAACCTGCAGCTCATAGGACACCATCTTAGCTTTTAAAGGGCCAGCAGCCTCCTCTCAACACACACACACACACACACACACACACACACACACACACACACACACACACACACACACACACACAGGCCTGATGGGAAGCAGCCAGGTGCACTGCCTGCACACACACACACACACGCACACACACGAGCCTTTAAACGCCTCATCGGTGTGTCTGTGGCAGGAGACACACACACACACACAGTAAAGTGAATCTGGCGGCTGATCACTCTGCAGCTCCACATCTGTTAGTCCGACTGTTTTCATGGCGGATGATGGAGACGGCTCAGTTTGATTCACATCGTCCAGGTTCCTCGTTAAAGACTTGAACTCTGACCTGTGATGTGTGTGTCTGAACACGGACGGTTTGTTGGATGGATTTTTACAACTCTGCAGTTTCACTCTGAGCTGTTTTGATGTTTTTACTACATTTCTGCTCTGTTCAATATTTTGTAATTGGTGACATCACATCCTGTTTTAGTGAGGCGTTGAGGGAAACTTGAACTGAAGACGTGTGATGCAATCCTGGTTTAACGAGGCCTGCAGACCATAATAACCTCACCTGTGTCTGTTGGTTGGTTGGTTTGTCAGCAGGATTTCACTAAAAGTTCTGAACAGATTTTAATGAAACTTAAATAAAATGTTGGTCAACACCTTTAATCAAACGACTGATGTTTGCCACTGATCCTTGTCGTACGCTCACAGTTCGGTTCGGTACGTTGTGGTGTGGGTTACAATAACGGCCGTACGTCTCTCACTCTGGACACACAGCGGTCTCCATTCAGCCACTAAAACTTTAAAAACACTTGAATTATAATGTTGTTTTCATGTTTGAAAAGTGCTGGACGTTTGGATAAAGTGCTCCAGGCAGTTTCTGTCAGTCGGGTTTTACAGGATGACAAGCCTACTTCCTAAATGCTGACACATGTCAAATAAATTCACCGAACACAATATCGATTGTTTCTAGTGAAATCATATTTTTCCGTATGTATACAAGCTGCTGCATGTTGCTTGATTTTGACTTTGTAAAGATGTGGTTACCCTGCTACAAACAACAAACCTGCGTATGTGTGGTCATTAACTGCTTTTGGTCCAGAACCAGACAACGGGTCGGGTCCAGGAGCGTTTTCTCACTTTCTTTAATCTTGAGAGAAAGAACTTCCTCTGACGTTTTCACTGAGTCGTCTGGTGTTTATGAGTGATACAGATCTGGTGAGATTAAATTATGGTTAACAGTTGATTGGAGACTATCAGGCCTGATGTTCGATAAGGCTTCATCGGATTAAAGGAGACTGTTGGGCCTCGACAGAGACATGAACTCCTCTAACACCTCTCCAGCTGTCATTATTGATTAGTCTGTTGTTTATCGATTTATTGTTCAAATAAAATACCAGCAAGCAGTTAAAAACACATTTTCTAGATCCCAATGTGATGCACAAGTTCAGATCGAAGGAATAAAACAGTCAATACAAGATGATTCTCGCTTTTAATCATTTGTGTCACTGAACTGCTGCTGTTCAGCTGATTGTGTCTTGTGTCTATTTGGGAAGATGTCGAGTTTCTGCAGATACATTTACAGAAAACTAGTTAGATAATTGATCAGTAAATATGTGAAACAAGCTGAAAGTGTTCGGTGTGACAACAAAAGTGCTGCTGAAGATTTTTCACCTCTTCAGACTTTTTCTCTCCTCCGTGAACCTCAGAAGGGTCATGAAGGTGAAGTTGTGCCACAAAAACAGTTTCAGCTTCTCAAAAGTGACGATTTGCTGCTTTTCTTTGTCGTTTCTGACAGTAAATGAAGAGTCTTTGGGGTTTTTGGACTGTTGATCCAACAACAAAAGACATCTGAAGACGTCAAGAGAGAATAATTAATCAATTAATCTTGAAAGTTACTGTCGGAGTGACAGAGAAGGGTATCGGATTCTTACATTTGAGGAGATTTAAGTACCTTTTCGATGATTTTTTGATCATCTAAATTGATTTTCTGTTGATTCCTTTGAGGTAAACTTAAAGTCTGCAGCCTGCAGCCAGTCGCATGTTGACAGGCTGCAGGTGACGGTGTTTCAGGAAACTCATCGATCTAACGAGGCTGCAGGCGTCTCGCTCGGTCCTCACCTGCAGAGTAAACTCTGTGAACGCACCCTAACCCGAGATATATGAATCCATTATAGATAAACTCTTGTCCTGACCCTCCTCTTCTCCTTTATCTCAAATGTGCACATGTGAATCTGACGGTTGTGTGATGTTGAACGCTGTGAGGCTCAGACTGCGATACAGACCCTCTCAGAGGCAGAGCGGCTGTGCAAGTTAAAATAATCTCATTAGTGGTGTGAAACCAAAATGAGCCGATGCTCCAGTTTCAGTCCGATAACTGGCAAAAGTGACCGACAAGAACTGAAGTCAGAGGGAAGTCAGAACAGGACGTTTCATCGGGTCAGAAAGTTTCCTGATAGCTCACGTCACAGTTCAGTACAGCTGGTTTCAACTGGAAGTCTCTTCTGACCGCTCCGCCTCCAGGTAAAGGTGGATGAACAGTTGGCGAGTTAGCTGCACCCAGTTTGTCTCTTCTGTAAAAATCTGTCTGAGGGTCAAAGTTTGGGCTCCGGGGCGAACATGTGACCGCTCTGCTCAATGAAGAGCTTTTAGCTGAAAGTGGGAACCGATAGATCCGTCTGCAGCCTCGTGACCGAGGAAGACGACTCGCACAGCACTCAGCTGTTTTCAAAAGTAGAAACCATATCCAGCAGCGCTCATCCGTTCAACTTTCACCTGTACAAAGTATAATTAGCTCCAGTGAATCCATTAGACACAACAGGGGCCTTAATGACGTGTGCAGCATGTCGCTAACGCAGGAAATGCACTTGAACACTGAGTCACACTTCACCTGCCAGACAGTGAATCTGCAGGAAGTGTTGAACTAAACACAAACAGTTAGCGCTGGTGTCGCTGTTTCAAAGGTTTGTGATTAAAGTTATGTGCAGATATCTGAAGCTGAGACACATTTAAAACCTGCGTCAGTCACTGCAAACATCGTGAGAAGGAGTAGTTTTGTCTTCCAGTTACAGGCAGCAGCACAACTTTAAGGTGCAGAGCTTAAAGTGTTAAAATATGTAAGAATTCGGCCTTAGACAGAATTTTGCTCTTTATTCTGTGAGTTGCACGATATATCGCCGCAGCATCGACATCGAAATGTGACGCGTGGCTGAGCAGCAGTCGCACGAAGGTCAGATTACTCAAAACTAACCTGCTAAAATAATTATTGATCCCCAGTCGGACAAATTCTGATTGATACAGCAACACGAGGGAACAAACGATAAGAAACAGAAGCAGAACGACGTCGAAGAGAAAAATAGAATAAGATTAGATAAAATAAAAAAAGTTGTCAGAGGACAGGTCAGAGACCAGGACTAAATATAACGAGAATAAAACCTCGTCTGAGTCACATCAGATAGATTTTCATCAGTAGTGATGGAAGACAACAACTCCCATGATGCCTTGCTACACAAGTCTTCTGTTCTGTTCTGATCAGGAGGCCCGCACAGCTGCAGTAACGTCCTGTATGTAAGTTGAAGGTGACACACTTTCTCTCAGAGCTGGATGCAAACGGCCAGACGTTCTCCTGATCATCAGGAACATGTTTCCTTATAAAGAGCTGCAGAACAGACGCTGTCTGACAAAGTGTCGCTAAAAGCTTTGTGAACTATAAAGAGAACAATGAGCTCACTTAACGTCTCATCCGTCAGTCGATAGCAGCGAGCCAGACGTTTATTTACTCTCTGCTAACGTTGTGAGCCGTTACTTTAAATGATGTGGAGCTCCGTCACCTGTTCAGACTCATGAATCAGCTCAAGTGTTCCTCCACATTCATCGTCCTCCTCGTTCTGTCTTTGTCTGGAAGTTTAGAAACACTCTCTGATTCTGTCTCTTACTTTGACCTTTGACCCAGTTAACTGTTTTGGACGCCGTGCTGGCGGAAATCAATTTCCTCCCGCCACAGTTCAGGCCGAGCATTATTGGAAGTGCAGCTAACTGATAGCAGTGCACTGATCCTGCACCACAGGGGCTCAACTGAGCATGCTCTGTGTGTGTGTGTGTGTGTGTGTGTGTGTGTGTGTGTGTGGTGGATCAGCTGGGCTGTAGACGTGAGAGCAGGGTCAGCTGTACATTCCTGGGCAGGGCATCAACAGCAAAGAGCCCTTGAATACAAAGTCTGCCTGTGTGTGTGAGGGAGATGGTGTGTGTGTGTGTGTGTGTGTGTGTGTGTGTGTGTGTGTGTGTGTGTGTGTGTGTGTGTGTGTGTGTGAGAGAGAGAGAGTGTCGATGATAGTGTGTATTATGTGTCAGAAAGCGAGAGAGAGAGAGAGAGAGAGAGAGGGAGAGTGTTGATGCTCGTCAGTAGGCAATGATTAACTCCACTGAACAAAGTTTGATCAAACTTCTGAGATAGTGGATGTGTTGCCTCCTTCACACACACACACACACACACACACACACACACACACACACACACACACACACACTGTGTTGTCAGTGTGACATGGATGGGTGGACGGGTCAGTTGTTGCCAGCGTGTCACTTCGCACTTAAAGACTCAGTTCTGTGAGCGGTCGGTCCGTCTCCTGCTGAGTTTTATGTAACTGCCTCTTTCCGACGATGAATAAATGGACTTATAGATCACACAGAAATGCTGCTGATCATCATCATCTTCCAGCTGATTACTGACAAATTGTGAAAACTGAACAGCCTCCTGACTTTTACAGCCAGCGCTGTTTTCTGATTGGATGCAGCCGTTGGTTTCAGTTAATATCAGTGAATCATTAAATAACAGCTTGAAGAGACGTGTAGAGACGGCTGTGTTTAGAGTCTCTACCAGCGAACTGTCACAGTGAACCGTCACAGTGAACCGTCACAGTGAACCGTCACAGTGAACCGTCACAGCGAACCGTCACACTGAACCGTCACAGTGAACCGTCACACTGAACCGTCACACTGAACCGTCACAGTGAACCGTCACAGTGAACCGTCACACTGAACCGTCACAGCGAACCGTCACAGCGAACCGTCACAGCGAACCGTCACAGCGAACCGTCACAGCGAACCGTCACAGTGAACCGTCACACTGAACCGTCACAGTGAACCGTCACACTGAACCGTCACACTGAACCGTCACACTGAACCGTCACACTGAACCGTCACACTGAACCGTCACACTGAACCGTCACAGTGAACCGTCACACTGAACTGTCACACTGAACCGTCACACTGAACCGTCACACTGAACCGTCACAGTGAACCGTCACAGTGAACCGTCACAGCGAACCGTCACACTGAACCGTCACAGTGAACCGTCACAGTGAACCGTCACACTGAACCGTCACACTGAACCGTCACAGTGAACCGTCACAGTGAACCGTCACACTGAACCGTCACACTGAACCGTCACACTGAACCGTCACACCGAACCGTCACACCGAACCGTCACACCGAAACGTCACAGTGAACCGTCACACTGAACCGCCACAGTGAACCGTCACAGTGAACCGTCACACTGAACCGTCACACTGAACCGTCACACTGAACCGTCACACTGAACCGTCACAGTGAACCGTCACAGTGAACCGCCACAGTGAACCGTCACACCGAACCGTCACACCGAAACGTCACAGTGAACCGTCACACTGAACCGTCACAGTGAACCGTCACAGTGAACCGTCACACTGAACCGTCACACTGAACCGTCACAGTGAACCGTCACTCTGAACCGTCACACTGAACCGTCACACTGAACCGTCACACTGAACCGTCACACTGAACCGTCACACCGAACCGTCACACCGAACCGTCACAGTGAACCGTCACACTGAACCGTCACACTGAACCGTCACACTGAACCGTCACAGTGAACCGTCACACTGAACCGTCACACTGAACCGTCACACTGTACCGTCACACTGTACCGTCACAGTGAACCGTCACACTGAACCGTCACAGCGAACCGTCACAGTGAACCGTCACACTGAACCGTCACACTGAACCGTCACACTGAACCGTCACAGTGAACCGTCACACTGAACCGTCACACTGAACCGTCACACTGAACCGTCACACCGAACCGTCACACCGAACCGTCACAGTGAACCGTCACACTGAACCGTCACACTGAACCGTCACACTGAACCGTCACAGTGAACCGTCACACTGAACCGTCACACTGAACCGTCACACTGTACCGTCACACTGAACCGTCACAGTGAACCGTCACACTGAACCGTCACACTGAACCGTCACACTGTACCGTCACACTGTACCGTCACAGTGAACCGTCACACTGAACCGTCACAGCGAACCGTCACAGCGAACCGTCACACTGTACCGTCACACTGAACCGTCACAGCGAACCGTCACAGCGAACCGTCACAGCGAACCGTCACAGCGAACCGTCACACTGTACCGTCACACTGAACCGTCACAGCGAACCGTCACAGCGAACCGTCACACTGAACCGTCACACTGAACCGTCACAGTGAACCATTAGTTAGCGTTATCTTCTGTCATGTGTTGTTGCTGCTTTGTTGTTTTGTTGTTGTTTCAGGACACAAACCTGAAATTTCAGATTCTGACTGCTGAAGAAGAAGTGAGCGTGCAATAAGTGATTTCCAGTTAAACATCCACGTTTACTTGTTTTAGTTGTCCTCTGGATTGGAGTTTAGTTTCTGTAGTACTCACACGTTAAAGCATCCTTGAGCTGTGTGTTGTGCTGGCAGCCGGTCGTTCGTTCGTGTTAGCGGACTCCGTCTCTAAACTAGCGTTAGCTACTGTTGGCAGAGAAGACAGCGACGCTGAGACGAGACGCTTGAGAACAAGCATAAAGTCACGTCTGCTCACCTATGGCCAATAAAAACAAGTAATTAATACGTGTAGATTATTGCAAATTGTTACGTAGAGCCTCTTTAATCCAGGAGCAGCACCTCGCGGTTCAGTTTGATTCCATAATCGAGGCCTTTGTATGAAATGATTCTCGTAACATAAATGATTTCCAAACATGATTGATTTCTCTCTCTCCGTCTGACTTCTTGCTACTTTGCTTCTGCTAAACAAGTTTCCCAGCATGCAACAGTCACTGTTTCCTTACTGGAAAATCTGATTCCAGTGTTGTTCAGTCCGCCCACACGTCTGAACGAAACTAGTTCACAGCCCCGCGACGTGTTGTGCTCCGGTTGAATCACTTCTTTATGTGCGTGACTTTGATTTAGTCGTCAGTCGTTGCACCTCACAGTGAATTCTGACGTCTTCAAACCTTCGCTCTTAATTTTCATGCAAGAATGACGTTTGTTGGCCGACGATCAAACACCAGCTGTTATGAACAAAATGTTGAAATCTCCATCGTTTGAATTATCAGACAACATTTCAATGCAACAAAGGAAAAACAAAAATCCAAATACAAGAAATAAACACTGAAATCACAAAGAAAATGACTCTTGTCTTGAAATCTTGGAATAAGTTGTCGGTGATGTTTGTTCGAAGGTGTAAATTCTGTTTCTAAAATCAAATTAGTTGAGATCCGTCTCTCTACAACACAGTAAGTGAAATACACAAAATATTTCGTAATTCAGTTTCTTTGCAATCTTAATTTTACCACACTGAAGAACTGAAGGCCAACAAGACAATAATCACTAATTTAGGTAGAAAATTACAGAAGTTATTACCTATTTTATTTCGTGTATTCACAGATAGAAACCAGCCAAGAATATTTAAACAAGACAATTACTCTCATATTTCCAAATCGAGGTGTTTAGATCTTGGGAAGCACAGATCTGTTTGCAGTGCATTTTGGGAAGTCCGAAGGCTGTAACTGAAGTGGAAGCACTTGAGGTCGTTTGAGGGAAAGTGGCTGCACCAAAGAATCCACCACAACACCTGATCACTGAGAGGAGCTCGTGTTTGATGCCATAAATTGATCGTCTGTAATGACACCGGAGGATCCAGGGATGTAATTTAAAGGCTCGTGTGACCTGCAGGAGTCTCACGCCTCGCTGCCTGAGCTCGGGGCTCTAATCAGCCTCGGCGTAAGTGTTTTCCAGGTGGTGAGGAGGTGTCGGAGCGAACCGGCTCACTGCACTTTTCCATTTTCTTTTTCACGTGACGCTCTCATTCAGAGTAATTTACGGCGTGTGCAGCGACACAATGAGCTGCAGTTCCTCAATCAGAGACATTAAAGAGAAAGTCTCCTGCATCCTCCTGCAGAGACGTCCACATGCTCCCTAGCAGTGTGTGTGTGTTTGTGTGTCAGGTGTGTTGGCCAGCTGGCTGCCTGACCATGTGTGTGTGTGTGTGTGTGTGACAGAGGAGATGAATGAGAGCGGGGTATGAGGACACACTGTGAGGAATGGACCGGGTGAGTTAGGGCCGTCACAGGGGTCAGCGGTGGCGGGTGGCGTTGTGTTCGGGTCAGTCAGTCGGCTGAATCACTGACAGTTAATGTGGAGCAGGAAGTCTGAGAGCAGCGAGGAGGCAGCGTCGGGTCTGTGCTTTTTATTAGTCTGGATTCTGCTGCAGAGCTGCAATCTGTATATCTTATTCATTTGATACGATGCAATGAAATAAAAACAGAACTCTCACGTTGATGCGCAAAGTCAGAATCTACGACTACCTCGAAATAAATGTAAAAGCCATCTGTGTGTATCAGATGCTGCACAGGAGGTGTAAATATAACGTTTTCAAAATGGACTCAGATGAAAACAGAAGTCAGTGTTTGCCAAACCAAATGTTGTGGTTTAATTCAAAGAATCCTTTAGCCGGCGTTATAAAAGTCATATTATCGTGACAGAATATTACGTAGGTCAACGTAAAAGTGACAGTACGAGGAGCGCTTCAGTAAAAGTCTAAAATATCAGACATTAAATGAACTTCAGTATCAAAAGTAGCAGTAAATTATCGGACTGGTTATCTGATCCGATACTCAGCGATACTCCAATAATTACCTTCTTCAAAGTAACTAGTAACTGAAGTTATCACATATATGTAGTCAAGTACATTCATCGCTGCCTTCAGCTGCTCATCTGTCATCGCAGACTGAGAGTCACGCAGCAGGTGACTCACCGTTTCATGTCCAGACCGTCCGGCTGCAAATGTGTAAAATCAAAAGCTACATCACATCCTGGTTTTGGAGAATCGTGACAATATTATAAGATATAATATAACATTTACTCTGACTACTTCTGTGTACAGTAGTTGTGGGTAGAAGGAGGATCTTCCTGTCCTGCAGCCTGAGGATGATGAGCCGGTCCACTCAGGATCATCATCCAGGTGAGCTAACGTGCTAACCTGTTGCTAGCTTGCTGCAGAGTCTGAGGAGGGTTAACAGGCTCGGTTGCCCTGGATTCAGCAGAGCAGCGCGGGGTGGAGGAGGGTGGATGCAGGAGGGTGGAGGGGCGCTGTAGAGTTGTTGGTGGTGTCACAGTGTTTTTTTTTTCTTTCTGTGTGTTTGCTGGGCGGCCCTGCTCCGGCTGGCCTGCCCCAGGGCTTCATGGCTATTTATAGAGACACAGCAGCGTTTATATGGCGAAGGCAGAGCAGAGCGACTGAGCCTCTTGTCACGGTACCAGAATCCAACCCTGGACACCGTTAAGTTCAATATCCAAACATTTGAAGCCTGCCGACTACAAATATGTGGGTGAACAAGAGCCAGCAGCAGCAGTGTGTGTGTGTGTGTGTGTGTGTGTGTGTGTGTGTGTGTGTGTGTGCTGAGCTGTTGATCTGACCTTGATCTGGTTTCCGTGGATTCAGACTTGGACTGAAGTGTGTTTGCTGGAAGAACCGTTGCATCGGCTTATCAGCGGGACAATGGCTGCAGTGAAGGTGATGGAGAACCACAAACAGATCACATGAAGCATCATGAAGTCTGTGAAATCTGCTGGATTTGATTCATCATGAGATCAATCCTCACGACCGGAGCGTCCTTACAAACTGATCCAGATCTGTGAAGAAAAGAGTCCCTGTTTCGCCTCCTGGCACCGACTTTGTCAACCCGTTCTGGAGGAACTGGGATCCAGTTCAAGTCGTGCTGGACTGTTTGAGTGTGATGCAGGATGAAGAGGACGAGGCAGACTGCAGCGCTGACCGTCACAGGCCTCCTCACTACTACAGTCTACTGACACCATCTGGAGGTGACGCTCAGATTCATACCAACGCTGCCTCAAGAACACGATTATTGAACATTTTGAATATATAACGACCAGCGTTCATGCATGACGTCATGTCAGTAATGACAGTGAGAGCGTTTCCACCTCTGACTTCACGATGGCGCCTGCAGACTTTGAGATTTCAGGGATCTTATACGTTCATTGGACCTTCACTGAGTGACATACATAAAAAACATCAACTAACAATCAATCAATCAATCAATTAATAAACAATTAAGTTACTGCTGCATTTTTATTGGTTGGCTCGTAGACGCAGGTCGCAGCTCTCTTCACTCTGTGAGACGGCATCTTGTGCTTGCCAGGATCTTTGGGACGTTGCTAACGATATTTAAAAAATAAAATCTTGATGTAATTGTAATCACACACATAAGAGAATATAGAGTTTATGATCCGCTGCTAGGAGGAGGATACAGAATAGTAACGTACCTTAAAGCTCAATAAACACAGTTAAAGATCTGTTTGACTGATAGCTTTGATATTTTTCTATGATAATATTGTCACCACGATTTCTTGAGGTCACAATGATCATGATCTGATAAAAAATCTGATATTGTGCAACATCGCAGTGCGACGTAGGAACGCCGCTTTGGAGCCATGAGCAGAGACACCGCCATGTTCTTTAATGTTGAGTTTAATAGTGTAAAGTGAATGTTTTTAAAGAGGATCAATAGTGTAAAATGCTGTCTGACTGACTGACTCTGCAGCTAGCTGGACGTAAACTACACATCGTCACACCTGACGACTACAGAGGTCGACCGCCACTCACTCCCAGAACAACACGTTTCCAAAACACTGTGACCGCTGCAGCGCAGCCGTGACGAGCGTTCAAACCTTCATCGTAACGTAAAATCATTAATAAGTCAAAAGATCTGCCGTTGGTGTCCTCGATCACGTCCCGACCTCCTCCTCTCTCTACACTCTGTCACCTGGCGTTGGTGCTGTGATGACGACGATGGCTTCCAAGCCTCCGTGGGACCCTAAGCAAAATTTGTTTTTGGGGCCCTCTATTACTGCCAATAATAATGATTATTGATCATGCACACACCTACTATAAACCAAACGTATTCTACTTATTCTACTCTGTCATTACGAATAAACTTGTGCAGCTGAGGCTGCAGAGAGGACAGCGGGCACAGTGGGAGCAGAGGACAGAGATGGACCTGAGATGAAAAACATGTCCCTTGTCATATGATTATATCTTATATTAGTATCTTAATGAGATCATTTGACTAGAAATTAAATATATATGGTGACAGTTTTTGATCACCTGAGTCATCAGCCTTGGCTGCTCCTGAGGAGGTGGATTGCTCCTGGGCTGAGTCAGTGCCTCCTCCAAAATATATTAACAGGGCTCCTGGGGAAGTTTCATATGACGTATGAGCATAATAGGGAGATAATGTTAAAGGAATATGTTTATTTACTCACATAATTTACTGTGCTCTGCATCAAACAATTGCAAACAACATACCTCAAACTATAGGTTAACTAAATTAATTAATGCAAAATCATATTGTTAGCAAACGTCACCGCGTTTGTAATTAATGTTATTTATTAAAAATTTGCTATCAAACATTGTTATCAAAAACATTGTTTTGATGCCAAAAAGCAACTCAGAGTAATATATAAACACTGAGACTCAACTTATTCAAAGTATTACACAAACAAAAGAACGTTAGCTTGAACAGTAAGCTATCTAACATAGTAAGACGTTTTGAACTAATGTCAGCTAGCAAATTTGCTATTATAGGTTAACATATTTGGAACAAAATATCAACAAATGTTACATTACCAAGACGTCTTTATCTTGTCGTTTTTCCTCCTCTTCCTCATTCTGCCCCTGAAGGGTAAGTCCTTTTCTGCGACACCTTTCACCTGCTCCTCGCTCCTGGATGCTCAGTGCGCACTGACTGCACACGTTACTAGCGGAGCTCTGACAGTTCGAGCAGAGAGGCAGTAGGAAGCTACACTCTTCCTTGTTTTTTTTTTTGTTTTTTTGTACAAGAATGTACATCTGATAATATATGAATCATCATCACTCACACATGGAAAAAAAATAATCTATTACTTGTTTTCTTTTTTAAGTTAATTGCTCTTGGGGGCCCCCTAGTGGTCACGGGGCCCTAAGCAGCTGCTCAGTTTGCTTATGCCTTGGGCCGGCCCTGGCTTCAGCAGAACTGCTGCCTGACCGGAAATGTAAATATGGGTCGTAGTGAGCTGCTGACACGGTCGACCTGTCGTGTGTCACGGCTGGAACAGTTCATGGATATAAAAAAAGGTCAGTGATGTGCATATACTAAGTGAGATGTTACTTATTGTAACATTGCAGATAAGAATTAATCCTCAGTGACTCGCCTTCCTAAGTAAAGGTCAGATTAAACTAAACCAGTCTGCACACACAGAGCTGAGTGCACTTTCTGTCCGTCATCGGCCTTTTTTGTGTGTTTTTGACCATTTTGTCCATGAAACCCTCTACATGTGATTTGTTTTGGAGTTTCCTGCCGGTTTAATCTGACGGCTCAGCTCGGTGGATCTAAGCTGTAAACAGACGGAGGACCGGCAGCTGTTTGTGAATAAAACTCACCCGGACCGTCTGAGTCCGTTTCTCTTTCCATCTGTAACCGGCCTGTCAATCACCAACATGACAGGAGAAGCAGAGGAGGAGGAGGAGGAGGAGGAGGAGGGAGATGGAGAGGAGCGAGTGAAAGGTGGTGGCCGGGTGGAGAAAACAACTCTGTGAGCCTGTTTACACGCCGACTGAGTTCCTCCGAGCAGCTTGGCCGGCCCAGCAGCCATCTGTGTTGACTATACATTGAAGTGACAGTTTAACTCTGAACGTCTTAATGTGATAATCCGTCATCCTCGGATGTTTTCATGAATCTGGCAACATCTCCAGTTCTCCTCCCGTTTAGTCCAAACAAACTGGGAACGCATCATTTCCTGTAGTTCAGACTGTGAGGCGGGGAGCGTCTGGACGGTCAGAGCAGGCTTTATATCACTCGTACAGAAACAACTGACGGATACTGTCATCCAGATTATATTCATGACTGATCGATTCATTGTTTGGTTTATAAGAAGGCAAACAATTGTGAAAAATGACCCAAAGTCTTTCAGATGCCTTCTTCTCTGGTCCAACCAGCAGTCAAACACCCAGAGACTCTTTATTCACTGAAATAACAAAGAAAAACACCAAATATTCAGATCTAAGTGGCTTTAAGAGGCTTGAACCAGACGATGTTTGATTTTCAAAATAGTTCAGTCCTCCAAAGTAAAATAAAACAAGAGCTACAAAAAACAGTTGATGACAACTGAACTGATGTTGTGAAATGAGTATGAAAACAAGTAAAATGTCTCAAAGTATTTAAAGTCTGTGTTTAAGGTTCGAAGCTGCACTTTTGTAGCATTAACAGCCACATGCCGTTTTGCAACTAAGTTTCTCAGCTGTTAATCGTCCTGACTTCTTGTCAGAAATATCATCTTAAATGTCTGAAAGCTGTCCTGAAAATATCCAGCGGTTTCACGCTTGCTGATGTTGAAACGCAGGCTTGAACAGTGGTCTCTGGCATGCGACTGTAATGTGAAAGTGGTGAGATACACATTGTGCTGATATGATCCATATAAAAATGTACAAATTTTAAAGTAACTGTGTTTGCAGGAACATCCAATATTTTGTTTTGGTGACTGGGCTGAAAATCTTTGAGTTGTCTTTGATTAAAAGCTTTTACTGTGAAAATGCAACAGGAAGTCCGCTGCCAAATTGAGTTTTGTTCCATCCCGTTGTCATCGTAAAACTACTCGAACGTGATGAATACGTGACAGTTTAATAGTTTAGTTGTTTGAAATTATGACAGTTTTTCCTTTTTTTAGCCTGGCGGAGTTTTGGAGGACTGAACGTGTTCTGAACGGGATGTTTGTGAGGTCGTGGATCACAATCAGGGCGGACTGATTTATGTATCCTCTGATTAAACTCAGTGACTCAGTGTTTTCCTGACAGTCTAATAAAACTTAAAAGGCTTCATTAGAAGTTTTGGGCGGTGTTTTCACTCACTTGATCTCACGCCGCCTCTGTTGGGAAATGATCTCGCTGCTCCGTCCCAGCGCCATCGCGGAGAGACGGATGAGATTCTGACCCGCTCGATCATCCTGCGACTTCCTTCCTGACTGTTTCATTGAGACATTCATGAAAGTGTAACTGAGTAACTCGTTTACCGGCTGACTGTGTGTGAAGGTCTACCCTTAATTCTTATCTTCATTTTTGGTAGTTTTTGAACAAACATCTCTGTCTGTTCTGGTCTCTCATCTGCCTCGTCTTGACTTTCTGTTTTGTGCTCTTTGGTAGCTGTTAGCATCGATCCAGTCCCAGTCCAGCCCAGTTATTGTGAGCATAATGTAGTGCTAATATTAGCATTTAGCACAGAGCTGTTGGCATGCGGCTGATGTCTCTTAGCTGTTGTTTTTTAGTGTTTGTTCAAATGTGTTTTGTTGGAGAAGGAAAATCTCAAATGCTGATATTTCTAAACCTGGAGCACGAAGCATCGCGTGGCTGAAACAAGAAGGTAGTGAAATGTTATTGTTGAGAACTATGAAACCATCATGTTATTGACAGTTCTTTATCTGCATATCTTAAAAAGACAAAAGAGACAGGCAGGAAAAACAAGTTATATATGAAACTTAAAGGTGGACTCTGCAGGATGTCGGCTGCCATCTGTGAACACATCAGTCACAGCTGATTAGGGATTCTGCAGAAAGATAGTTGATCGTTGAGTCTCACTTCCAGGTCGTAAAATACTGACGCTTTGGCGAGCGTCCAACTGAAACATCAGTGTTTGGCAACGGGACTCTGAGGGTGGAGGATGTCTGTGTTGTGAGGCTAAAGCAGCGCGCCTGTTAGCAGGGTGGAGGAGGTCAGGGCCGGTAATGAAGCCGGCGTGGCTGCTGTTTGTGGAGTTCAGGTTTATCTGAAGGTCGTTCTCAGAAGGAACGGCACCTCCATGTTCTCTGGCGTTTCTTCTTCTCTTGTCCTCCTCAGTGTCACCTCCATCAGTCCTCCTCTGCTCAGGCCTCGCTCACGTGCATCCAGCCCGGTTCACCAGCTCCACGTCGGTCGGTTAATATCCGTTTTGAGGTGTTTCGTCCAACGTGACGCCCAAAATATTTCAGTCCATTCTTTGTTTGAGTCTTATTCCAGATGTGTCAGCAGCTGCTGTTGGGAGCTTTCTGTGTTAGCATCAATGCTAACTCTGCACGCTGGACGGGCTGACCAGGGAAGCCAGTCCAGTCTTAGAACAGAAATATGAGTCAGTTAGACTTATTATTTTATTCATGAACACATTTAAATCTTCCTGCTCGGATGTTGCTTCTTAAAAACGCAGCATCAGTTACTAATGTTAACAACAGTGGCTGCGTCTGAGATGAAACACAAACAGAAACCTCGATTACGTTTTGCTTAAGTAAAATATTTACTTTTTTTCCACCACGTAAAAGAAAACACGACACTTCTCATTGTGATCTATAAAATAATGCAACTTGTTTCCTCCACAAGTGGAAACGACTCCGACTGTGGTGGGTCGGATAAAGGAAGCACGCACGTTCCATACCAGCATACAGTACTTCCAGAGAACTCGTACAGTTAATTGTCTGTATACACACACACACACACACACACACTGACTGAAGATGATATCAGCAGACGTATCACTGTGATAAAACTCTGTGGAAGTGGGATTGTGTTCAGACGTGTGTTCTTCATAGCTGTCATTCAAAACAGAACCAGGCGTGAACATCCGTCACGAGCAACCACTTATAAGAAGATATTTAAAGTGTTTGACATAATAGAAAAGTAAAGTGAGACAGATCGTCTTGTTTTGAAGCATTGTGTCGTGTTTTGATCTTTAAAGCTCAGTTCATCTGGTGTTCGTGCAGGTTTGCGTGCTGCAGGACCGACTTTACTCTAATGTCAGATAAATTAACTCGGCTGATGTAAACGTTTGACGTCAGATGAGCAGTCGTGGTTAACGTATGGATCAGAACTGTCCTGTCTGGATTATATTCGATCGTCTCACCTTTTAAAACAACACTTCCTCACAAACATGGGCTCATGCTCGGGTGTGTTTGTGGTTTGAATTCTTGGACCACGCCCTCGAAAAGTTGAAACTAGAACTAAAACTCAGAGGCGTCTGAAAATCTGGAAAATGGAGTTCAGTGTTTATAAATGTGGATGTTAGAAGGTGGAAACGTCAAAATGTAGTTTTATTTATTGTTAGCAAGAAGAAAAAAGACAGAAGAAGCTTTGGTACTGTGTGTGTGTGTGTGTGTGTGTGTGTGTGTGTGTGTGTGTGTGTGTGTGTGTGTGTGTGTGTGTGTGTGTGTGAGGGTTCATTATTGGAGGGTTGAGTGTGGCTGAATGTGGTGGGAATGTGTGACTGAATTATGTGAATGAGTGTGTGTGTGTGTGTGTGTGTGTGTGTGTGTGTGTGTGTGTTGGGAGGGTGGTGAGGGGTGGGGCCTGTCGAGCATGTGCGTGTACGTGTGTGTGTGTGTGTTAGCATGCACTTGTGTACACACACCCACACACACACACACACACACACACACACACACACACACACACACACACACACACACACACACATTCTTTGGGAATGTTTCTGCATGCCAGTGTGCACACTCGTGTTGATGTGTGTGTGCGTGCGTGTGTGTGTGCGAGGATATTGGCCGTGTCACCTCAGATTAGGCCATGATGTGATGGTGGCGGTGGTGGTGGTGGAGGAGAGTGACCCCCTACCAACCACGCCACAGTCATTAACGGGGGGAAAGAATCCCGTCGCCATGGCAACCACGGCCGCGCTGCCAAAACGGCCACAATGAAAAGAAAAGGGGGGGGGACGAGGGAGGGGGAGGGGGGAGAGAGGGGGAGGGTGGGGGAGAGAAGGAGGAGGAGGAGGAGGAAGAGGAGGGTGGTGAAGGGGGTTGGGTGGAGGTTGAGGTGGAGAGGGTGTGTCTGTGGAAAGAGAGAGTGATGATGATAGAGAGAGAGAGAGAGAGGTGATCAGATAATGAGGTCACACACACACACACACACACGCAGATGATCAATATTTCTTGACGTTTCTGGATAATTTGTGACGCTACTTGAGACTGAACAGGAAGTGTGAACAGGGTTAAAGGTGACGGAGGTCAGCTGATGTGGTCACGTGGCGCAGCAGGGATAATGACGAACACTAAAACACAAGAGCCCGTTTTTTCAGAGCGGTCGTCCTCCGTTAGTTCACGTTGACATCACAGTCCGATATCGGAGTGAATTTAGATGTTGGGTCGTGTAAACTGGACTCTGTCCGTGTTCAGGCTGATTTAATATTTCGCCCCACCAAACTCCCAGAGAGCCTCTGTAAACACAGACACGCGAGCCGGTTTCATTCTGTGACTCACTCATGACAACATCTGTTTAGAGTGAGAAAAGTGAGTTTGCTAAGTTCGAACTTTTTGTGTTTGTTTTAAAGACATCAGTCTCACAGCAGCAGGACAAACACAGCACTTCCCCATCTGCTGATATTCTAAAATAATGAAGAGACGTCGTCCGTGTTGGACGTCAGAGGAGCGTCTCACTGTGTCTGGAGACTCTGTGTGAAGCACAGGTGGTACTAATGTGTGTTTTAATGCAGTTCAGTGCATCGCTCTGAAACTAAGAAGTAAAAGTGTGTTCAGAGTTGCAGTGAAACATTACAAACCTTCAGTTTAAAGGATGTTGGTGTAGTTGCAGTCTTGACTCCTGCCGGACAAACAAACCGAGTCTTTCTTTATGTGTAAAAACCTGTTTCGGTGGCTACGAGCAGAGATGGAGACGATTCTGATCACTGTGGAGAAGAGCTGGTTTTGGTTGCAACAAAAATTCTGCAGTTGTGACTCAAACTGTGACCGGATGTTTGGCAGCCATGTCTGCTGTAAAGACGCCAGCACCATCTCCTCCACCTCCCGACGGGACACGTGGCTGATAGGCCGGTTGACAAATGTCAAACTCAGATGCGTCTGTGGTTTGCAGTTATCTCCGGCTAATAAGACCAAAACATTTCTTTCAGTGGTCACAAGACATAAAAACTGCATGTTTAGAATCAGCATCAGATCTGATGAGACATGTTTGGCGACTTTGCCCCAATATAAAGTTTAAAACTCTACATTTCCTGGTTCAGCCGTGATAAACAAGGTGATTTGGTTTAGTCTCCTCTCGTATGACCTCTCAGTGTTCACCTCGGTTTGACCACGAGTTGGAGGTGTGAAGGATCAGTTCCCTTCACCCTGTAGCGTACGACACAGTCTTCAGCTGGATGTTGGAGGTCTGCTGGCAGAAGGAGTGTGAGGTGGAGGAGGTGGAGAAGGAGGAGGAGGTGGAGGAGGAAGTGAGTCCTTATTTTGTACCGGAGCTGCAGGGTCACACCCATGTTCACTGTCGACGGGTGTCTCGGCGTGGGAATCTTCACAAGCTCAGTCTTATCCTGGTTGAGCTTTAGGTGGTGCCTTAGAGATACATGCCTCCACCTGAGTGTTGGACGGGTGGAGGCACAGATGGTATTTGTGTGACATGCGTCTGAAATGAGATGTTTTTGTTGGATGAGTGATGTAACGGCGTCTCTTCTGTTTCATGTGTCTTTAACCACGTCAGCTCCGTGGAGCCTGAACACACTTCAGATGTTTGTATGCATCTTCACGCATTTAAGAGTTTCTGTGCAGGATCTGTGTGTTTGTGAAGACGGCAGGTGTGAGACACAGACACTCCTCTCCAGACCACAGCTCTGACGGGAGTCTCGTGATGTTTATTCAGTTAACCCTGTCTCTGTGATGAAGCTGATGAAGTCTGATGGCGTCTCACTTTGGATACCACTGATCTAGTTTCTGTAAGTTTTAGAGTTCTTGCTCTGTCCCCTTAGAAACCTCTGGTCTCTCCATGATCCAGGCCAGACTCCAGCAGACCACACATACGTAGGAGGGAGGAAATTCAAGCTCAACAAACGTAAAGTTTCAACATGCTGAAAGGTTTTACAGGATCATACTAGCTGACATTTAATCAGCCCATTTGGTTGAGAACTGAGGATTTTTTTAACAGATCCACAATGTGTTCCACCAGTACACCAGTGGTCCGGTGTTCTGGGACTGGACCCCTGATGTTGGACTCTCATTGTGTTCTCCTGCTGAAAGAACTCAAACACCTGTCAAAAAAACAAACATCAGAAGGCGTCATATTGGTTTCGATTATCTGTTTCTTCTTGATGATGTCTCGACAGACAGCAGACGTGTGTGTGTGTGTGTGTGTGTGTGTGTGTGTGTGTGTGTGTGAGGACTGTCTCACAAAGTAAACCCTGTTAATGTGTGTGTGTGTGTGTGTGTGTGTGTGTGTGTCATGTTTGAGGTTAGTTCTGGTCTGTAAGAGCTTTGAGTTTTTAGAGAAGTGCTTTGACCACAACTCTGTGGTTTGGACGCGTGTGGTGTGTGTGTGTGTGTGTGTGTGCGTGTGCGTGTGTGTTGGGTAATTTGTGTTTGACTTGTGCACAGTGTGCTAACTTTGTGCAGTGTGTGTTGGTGTGGATAAGAGGGTGTGTAGGGAAGTGTTGGCCAGCTTTGCGTCAGCAGGGTGTGGTGTGATAACAGCCTCTCTCTCTCTCTCTCCTGCTCCCTCGCTCGCTCGCTCGCTCTGCCAGCCATATTGAGACACACCCAGTTTCTTCTCTGTGCTCATTAAGTGTGTGTGCGGTTGTTTTTTTATGAGCGCTGTTTTAAAGAATCGCAGGACGGCAGCCCGTCACTGCTGTCGGACCTACACAACATAATGTCAACAGAGCAGACGGAGGGCTGAAGGTACAGAGACGGTCGTATCTGGCTGGCAGCCAGCCGGCAGCATCTGTCGGCCATAAAGGAGCCAATCAGCAGCGACGTGAGTCGACCAGCAGAGAGCCAGGAGAGGCCGAACAATCCGAGTCCAAACAGCAAGAGCAAAGAAAATGTAGTGTCGACATAGAAACAGTCTGGATGGCAACATCTGGAAAACACAGACGTGAACAGAGCCGCAGAGAAACTGAACCTCAGGGGCGGATAACAAACGTGTCTGGCCCAAAGGCCAAGAACCAGCAGGTCTGCAGGTTATGTTCTGTCCAGAACACAGTGGAACATCCAGAAGAACCAATACTTCATTAACACGAAATAACTCAGCATAGAGGCTGTGCTATAAATAAAGGAACACACAAATCAAAAGGTTGCAAACAAACAATTATGATAATGAAATATTATGACAGATTATCATAAATCTGAGATTCAGGATTAATTTCAGGACTCAATACTTTATGATCAACATTAACATAATTGACAGGAGTTTGTCTTGTCCACCGTCTCTCAACCTCAGCTGACACATTTCATATAGGTCAGGATTCTCTCCACTACGAGGAAAAATACCTTTAATTTTAATTTGTTATTTTCATGATTAATCGTTTAATTGTCTGGTCAGTCAGTTTGTCAGAGCCCAGAGTGACGTCTGCAAACCTCTTCTGTCGTCCAACCGAGAGTCCAGAACACAAAGACTCTTCGTTTACTGCCAGAAAAACGACAAAGTAGAAAATCTTCACCTTCAAGAAGCTGAACCAGACAAAGTGTGTGTGTGTGTGTGTGTGTGTGTGTGTGTGTGTTTGTTTGCTGTGTGTGTCTGTGTGTGTGTGTGTGTGTCTTATAGTAAACATGAACCTGAAGGTGAACCAGTGTTTCAGGATTCCTCAGTGGTTCCTCCTTGTTGTCGTCTCGGCCAGATTCCTTGAAAACTGCCTGCAGCGTTTTTTCCTCATAGAAGTCAGATTACACCGAGATTCTGATGCTCGAGTGTCAAACATGAAGACAGCCGATATAAAGTCGCCGGCCGGCCGAGTGTAGAGCGATCGTGCGATGGTGTCGGATGGTAATTCTGACGGTTTGTTTGGACGGCTGTAACAGAGGAGAAGCTTATTGATGTCAACATAATGGAGAGGAGGATTTATGAAGCCGGCGCTGATGTGGTGCGATACGATACGACACCGCTCGCTGTTCAGAGATTCAGAACAAATGCAGGTGAAATATTGTTCATGTTTCTGGCACGTCACCTTGTAATTGTCATGTTTATGTTGACACTCGTGTGTATATTAAATATCTGTTAGTTGGAACATTATTAAGTTAATTGTGTTCATTTTGCCACGATCAGCCGAGCAGTCTGCGAGCAGAGTGTGAAGGTGGACGAGCTCAGCAGCAGGTGACGAGGACTGAAGGTCTGTGTGTTGCTGTCAGGAGAACAAAAAGAGGAAAGTGCTAAAAGCTTTTTGCATGCAGACGGCGAAAACTAAAAGGGAAACTGGAATTATCAGGAAAAGCTGAAGCCGAATGAATCGGCGGGTTGTTTTTGGCCACATGAATGAAAGACATTAAGTTATTCGCTGTGACTCCCTCCCTGTTCCTCTGTTTGTCTCGACATGATGTGCTCATGTCAGTGTTGTGCAGCAGCAGTGACCTTTGACCCCGCAGCAGGAAACATCTCTGATCAGCCATCGTTGACCCGCCGCTGTCAGAGGACGATCTGACGGACAGTCGTCAGCCGCTGGTTCTGACTTCTCTGATCCGTCGTAGATGCGATGTGTGTTGCTCAGTGTTCTGTTATTTCTAACACAGGAAGGAAGGCAGCGTTCCTGTTCAGTCATTTTACCTCTTAAACTGAAAATTAATCTGCAATTAATCAGTTTGTCAAGCAAAGATCCTCTCGGTCCAGCACTTCGTCCTGGGTTTTAGAAATGTGTTTGGATGCTTTTGATTTCTTTCTGATATTTTATTAAAACCCAAACATTGAAAGGATTAACTGAGAAAATAATCATCATATTAATCGATTATGAAAACAGTCAGTAGACACCTGTTGGATGATGGAGATGATCTGAGCTGCAATTAAAAGTAAAAAAACGATCCTCTGAAGTTTTAGTTTTACTCGCAGACTGACTCTGACTCATGCTGGTAGAATAAGATGAGTAATAAACTGTGTATTACAGGTGGAAGCTCTCAGAATCACTCAGCTCCTGTTAGTTTCCCTGCTGATCACAGACATCAGCAGAAGCTCCTCGTCATCAGGGAGCGTCACGGCTCCGCAGCAGGAGGCCCCGCCCCCCTCCTGCAGGACGCGCCTGTCCCTTTAAGAGGCGGTGGTCTGTCATGGCTGCAGGAGGGTGGAGCGGCTGAAACTGTCAGGGAGTGGTCGGAGGGGACGGAGATAAGTTTGTCCTCCGTGCCACAGTGTCACGGAGGCGAGTTGTTTACATGTGATGATGTAATATTTCCTCATCATGTGATCAGCTTCTCTTCGGCCGTCTGGTTGTTTCAGATATTTAGTATTTCTCTGAATGTATCAGAAGTTAATTCATGTTTTTTGCCATGTTGACAGTGAAGGAGTGTGAGGAAGAGAGTGGTTTGAGTTAAAGGAGGAGGAAGAGGAGGAGGAAGACCAACGCTTTTCAGGTCACAGCTGTGTGAGAAAGGTTGTTCATCTCCTCCTCTCTCCTCTCTCCTCTCCTCCTCTCTCCTCTCTCCTCCTCTCTCCTCTCTCCTCCTCTCTCCTCCTCTCTCCTCTCTCCTCTCTCCTCCTCTCTCCTCTCTCCTCTCTCCTCTCTCCTCTCTCCTCCTCTCTCTCCTCTCTCCTCTCTCCTCTCTCCTCCTCTCTCCTCCTCTCTCCTCTCTCCTCCTCTTTCCTCTCTCCTCTCTCCTCTTCTCTCTCCTCTTTCCTCTCTCCTCTCTCCTCCTCTCTCCTCTCTCCTCTCTCCTCTCTCCTCCTCCAGATTTACTTTTTTGAGGCTCAGTTTTCAAATTTACCACCTTGGTTAGTTTCAGGAAAACACCATGTGTGTCTCCACAAACACAGCTGGAAAGTATCCAGATGTCTGGTTAAAAACATCCAGCGGTTTCATGCTCATAAATGCGGAAGTGTCCACATATCCCACGTTTTGTTCTGGCAGCTGGACTTTGTTCTGACAAGTTTTAAATTGCAGCCTCCTCCTTCATTTCGCTGAGAGCTGTGTGTTTCTGACAGCACAGAGACGAGGACTGACTCTGCTTCAGGTTATTAATACTTCTTGTTGGAAAGTCAGAAATATGGAAGTGCTGATCAGGGATCGAACCAGGGATTATTTTCAGGATGAGCTGATGAATTGTTTAGTTCAGCGGAGCTCAATCTTTGTCTGTCAGAGGGCAGAAACTGAACCTGATGTGGGCCGCCTGTTGTAGTGATGCTGTTCTGACCGGCGTGCTCAGGTCATAAAAAGTAACTGGTGTGTTTTAGTGAATGCGGGTTAGTGAAGACTTTCTGTTTGTTGCATGTGAAGTAATAAAAAGCTGCTCAGATCGTCAGAACAGGACGTCAGGACAGGACGTCCTGTCTCACTCACAGCTGCACCTCCTGCGTCTTCACGAAGTCTCTGAATCAGAGAGCAGAACACGTTTGTCTTTTGGTTTTTGGTGTCATGGCCCTTTAGGGCCCAACCAGCCTCCACCGAAAACCCAACCGCCCGTCTCATCTCTGACATTTATTAACCAAGCCCCACCCTTCACCACACACACACACACACACACACACACACACACACACACACACACACACACACACACACACACACACACACACACACACAGAGCAGTGGAAAGTGAGGGAGGTGAAGATGAGGAAGAAAAATGAAAGAGGGAGGTGTGTGTGTGTGTGTGTGTGTGTGTGTGTGTGTGTGTGTGTGTGTGTGTGTGTGTGTGTGTGTGTGTGTGTGTGTGTGTGTGTGGATTTGTCTATATAAAGGAAGTGCGGGCCAAAAGCTTCTGACCCTTAAAGCTCACACACCATAAGTATGTACACACACACACACACACACACACACACACACACACACACACACACACACTCCTCCTCCCTGAGAGGGGGTCCTGCTGCTGAGCTGAGGCTGTAAGGGGAGGAGTGTGTGTGTGTGTGTGTGTGTGTGTGTGTGTGAGGGACTCCAGTTACATGAGTTGTGCAATGTTTGGACCCTCGACTGGAAACCAATGGGAACTGACCTTGCTGCCCTCCTCCAACTAATCTGCTCCACCTTCCTCTTCTCTTCTCTTCTCTTCTCTTCTCTTCTCTTCTCTTCTCTTCTCTTCTCTTCTCTTCTCTTCTCTATTTTCATTTCAGTTAAATCATAAAAAATGCAAATAAGTTACAGGTAATTCTGTCCTTGCTGACCTGCAGGTGTATTACTCTTCACTCCATCTATAACTGGCCGAACATGAATAATATGTTGTCACATGCAAATATCTGTGGCCGCTCCAGTTGTTTGCTGGAGAGAGACATGCTTTAATGCTTCTAGAGTTACTGTCAGAGCCAGTTCACACCTGGTGTTAACATGCGTCTCCAGTTACCACCGGTGATCTGATGTCACTTCCTCACTCTGTATGCAAATAAACATCACTGAAACAAACAGACTCCATGTTTCTACTCAAAGACATAAAGAAGTTCATGTGGAACATTTGCTGAATTAACAAGAAGGTCCAAATAATGCAGAATGAGTCAGAGACAGAGTTTCACAGAGTTTATAAAGTGTCTCCAACTCAACAACTCACTAAACTGACACATTTGTTAAGGGAGTCTGGGGACTTTCTCCACGGGGACAAAGAAGGAGCCTATATTGTTCCTGTTTAGTGTCTTTGTAACATGTGACATGTTTAGATCAATAACATGTTCCTTCTTTCATAAATGGAGTGTAAATGGTGACATCAGTGTAAACAGTGTGTTCAAACAGCTGATCAATGTTGGCAGGTAAGACTTTAGCACTTTAGACACAGAAGCAGACAGGCTGGTACAGACATGCTGCCACAAACTGACACTTTTTACAAGGAGACAAACAACTGCAGCTGAAAGATTTAATGCTGAATTTACAACAAGGACACAATGAGTTACAATCTGTCAGAGACACAGTTTCATAATGTGTATAAAGTGTTACGCTACTCAACAACTCCTAAAATTAGCTGATTTGTAAAGGGAGTCTGGTGACGTTGTGGATGACAGTTGGCTTCATGTATTATATTAGTGCTGAATTTACAAGAAGGCTCCAGTCATTTAGAATGTGTCGTAGATAGTGAATCAAAACATTTATAACATTTCTTCTCATGCAGCAACACTGAAAATTGTGTGATTTGTTAAGGGAGTCTGGTGATCACTCAGGTGAAACAGTCAGTGTGTTCACAAACGTCTGCCTCTGAAATTGTCTACTGTACTTTTATTAGATTAAGGCAGAAAAAAATGTGTGAGAAATACTTTTGCAAACACAAAGAACCGTAGAATCTCATCCTGCACTGCGGCTGCCATCAGTGCTCGATCTGTACTCGTCCTCCTGCAGCAGCTCGGCTTTGTCCTTTTAGTTCTACTGAAACGAGTCCAAATGTTCCTAAAGATGCCGTGAAATCTATAAAGAAGCGCCTTGACTGAACCTGACTACTTTTGCATTCCGCGCTGGCAAATGACTGCCTGATAGATAAAAGCTATCGACAGCGTGTCGCAGGATGTTAGACGACGCTGTGAACTGAGATTGAACCCGCAGCCTCCAGTCGTTACGGAGGGAAAACACCTTCTGCCACGCTTTTATTTTGGTTATTTGTCTTCCTCTTCTCGTGTTGATTGTTATCATAGTTACCTCAGGTGACAGTGAAGCCCACACTGCTGCTGCTAACTGATGCTAACGGCTAACTGCTGCTAACTGCTGCTGCTGCATAGTTAACAAACAGTATTAAAGGAGTCGAACAGACAGAAACAGAAAACTGGAGCCAGACGGAAACGAATTCTCTTCATCTGCACGACTCTGTGTGTGTGTGTGTGTGTGTGTGTGTGTGTGTGTGTGTTTCCTTCGATAGGGTTTTTGGATGAAAATTGCTGTGTGTGTGTTCATGGGTGTGGGCATAACCAGGCGTGAACGGTACATGTGTACATATGTGTGTGTGTGTGTGTGGACCATGTGGGGGCATGAGCAGAGTGTGGCTGACTGGGGCAATCCCCCTACCCCCACCCAAAACACACACACACACACACACACACACACACACACACACACACACACACACACACACACACACACACACACACTCTCAGGGCCGAGGGGGTTTGGAGGCAGGCAGCAGTGACGGAGAGGAGAGCGCTGACCCAGATAGTGTCTCTGTTCCACCCTCTCTCTCACACACGCTGTAAGAAATAAGATCGTCACGTGTTTTTACTTCATCCTGTGAAGTCTTGTAAATGCTTGTTTTTAACAAATAATGTTTTCAAGGCCAGGGATATCCTTGAATTTGACTATAGTCCTTGAAAACACCTGATTTGTAACATAATCTGGTGCGTCAGCATCAACGTCACTCACATAAACCAAACAGCCATTAAAAGTGAAAGAAGAAATGACAGCGTGATGATAAAACTGGACGTCTGTGGCAACAGATTTGGATGTTTTTGATGAGGAGTCGAAAAACAAGATGTTTTCCAACTCTAAGTGGTTTACGTGGCTAAAACTAATCAGATCTTAAGCAGCACGGAGTTGTCACAACATAAGATTGATAGCTGAACATTTGTTCTGGTGAGTTTATCTCGTCTTAAACAGCTTTATTAGATACAGTACAGGTGATCACACAGAGAAGGGGAGAGAAAAAAGGTTTGACGAGCCTGTCGTGATTTAATAGATCTGATGGTCGGCCCAGGTGAGCCCGGCCCAGGTGAGCTGAGGAGACGATCACACAAACACATAGTTGTTCTGAACCATTATTTTTACCAGTGTGTGAATGTAAAGTAGAAATGTTTGTGAAGCTGTCATCTTCAGCAGCTCGTTCCTCCAGCCGCCTCCTGTCAGCTCTCCATCTCTGCGCCGCCACACATCACAGAAATAAAGACATTTCCGCTGTTTGGTGGAAGTGAATGAAGAAACGTGCGGCGTGCCTCGCCTCCTCGCCTGCCTGCGGCTCGGCAGTAACAGACGGGTTGTTCTGATCTGAGCGGGTGTGAATGTGTGGGACCGTATGAGGCTGAGACACAGTGTTCAGTTCACGCTCAGTCAGCCTTCACCAGATAAAAATAGATATGAAAAACGGCTTGTTTGAAAACTGGAAACTGATCCTCTACTGGACGTCTGCAGAACAACAAACCCAGCGGCGACAGAAACACAAAGACTTTCAGCGGTCCTCAGGCGCGATGCTGCGGCGTGTTGAGGTCCAACTCTCATTCAACCGTTTGCACATTGTTCAATCGAGTCTGAAAGAGACGTTGACGTTAAAGATATTAAAAAGAAACCACCGTCACGTTGTCAGCGTCCTCCAGGTCAGTACTGAGCATGTGCAACTCTCTACAGAGATGAGAAAGAAGTGAGATGTCTCAGCTCTTAGCGACTACAGATAACAGCTCCAGAAACATCGACGTGTCTGATTCAGAGTGTTAATGATAAAGACTTTTAAACAAGTTAACATCTTCTGGATGTTTTCTGCTGGGTTTTATGATTCGCTGCGTTCTTTATGACGGAGGAGAAACACAAGGAGAAAAAAAACAAACGTAGAAACATGAAAGTTTCAGCACATCGTTAAATTTGACATAAATGTGGCTTCACTTCTTCTGAACACGTTTACAGCTGCTTCATCTGCTTCAAGCTTTACTTTTATTTGTTTCCACTGTGTTGCGACTAAAACTGTCCTCGACTCGCCGTCCTGTCTGCGTCTGTTCAGTCCTCCTCGTCCCTCCGACTACCCCCATACTGACTTCCTGTGGTGGGATCAGAGGCTGACAGGGTCACACCCACCCCACCCTTTTTATTCCTGGAACTCCACAGTGGGACCCTCCTCTGGGGGGAGGACACACACACACACACACACACACACACACACACACACCACACACACACACACACACACACACACACACACACACACCTCCTGGCCTCCGGCCTCTCCGCTGCCTTGTCTTCCAGCAGATGTGGATCAAGTGGGATTTGCAGAAGATTCTCAGTGTTTGCCTCGCTGTGCTCGCAGTCGTAGGATGGGTGTGGCCCGTGTGCCGGAGCACGACTCCTCAAAGTTCAGACGACTTAAAATTTCAATTTGCTGTGTTTTTCCTGTGATTTACTGCTTCAAGGCTTCGTCTGAACTCCACCCAGCCGGAGCCCCAGATAAGGTTAAAGCAAACGCGGAGGAGTTATTTGGAAATCCGCTTCGATCCGCGTCTGGCTGCAGCACACTCGTCTCCACATCCAAAATATTTAGAGCAGATTTATTCTGGACTGTGTTCGCATGATGAGGCTGCTCACAACTCATTAAAGTGCCAAGTCCAGTAAGCAGAATATAATGCAGTGCACTTTAGCAAAACACCAGATTTTATGTTTTTCACTCTGTGTGTTTTTTATCAAACTTGGAATCTGTAATCACACAAATCTGTGTGTGAATAACGACACTGATGGACCGATGTTTGCACACGCTAATTTGTTTAGGACATAAAACATGAAGACAACACCTCAAAACTCATAAATATCAAACACTTGAGATTTAAAAGATGGCTGTAAAATGACAAGCTTTACTTTCGTAAAGTCATAATAACTCTTGGAGCTGCTCTTTATTTTCTCTGTGATGTGTTAATTGTCCAGTAACGAGCAGCAGACAGTCGTTAACGAGCTCAGCCTCAGTGGTCACGCTTCTCTTCCTCCTAGTTCCTCCACTTCTTTATTTTTTACGTATACAGTTTTTGAGGCTACTGTTTGTTTATGTAGCATTTTGGACGTTTCTGATAATCTTCTCATGGTCGAGGTTAGCCTGTCCGCTAGCAGCTAGCTACTAGCTACTAGCAGCTAGTTACTAGTATGTAGAAAGTTTACAAGAGGTTGAAGCTTTTCCGCTTCAGTCACTTTTAGTAATTTCCGGCAGCTTTTCCAACACAAAGTGTGAAAAAAACCAGATAGTGAAAACCAACTTCAGGGATAATCTGCAAAATTATGTTCTTCCTGCAGTGCTCTGTTGGTCAAAGGTGCACATTTATAGTTCATATCCAACTTATAATAACAGACTAGTTTTTAACAGAAGGAGAACATTTATAAAATCAGCTTTTTGTGGACATTTCAGAGAAGAAGTTGGATTTTAGGGAGTGCATCTGACGTAAAGCTGCGGGTGGAGTTGTGCCCTTCAGCTGCTCCGCCCGCAGCCTTCAGCTCTTTCCAGCAGACAAAAACAAACCCTCCTTCCTCGAGACACTCACCTAAAAATGTCAACAATGGTGCCTCACAAAAAGAGAAAGAAGTGCTTCAGATCACGTCTGGCTGACGAGCACCAAATCTGATTTATAGGGAAATTCTGTTTGCAGAAATCCCCTGACAAACTTCTTCAGCTGTGACTTTTAAAAACATGTAGAAATGTTGAATGAGGTTTGGTTCAGAGGTGTGAGCAGGAAGTTGTTGTCAGGTGAAGAAGGTGATGACGTTGATTTGGTTCAGGATCTTTCGATTGTTTAGAGAGAGTCATTTTTATTCATGCGGCGAGAACAGAGCAGAGTCGACAGGTTGAACATGAAAGGCAGGTGAGAAGTGGCCAATCAGAGCAGAGAACAGTTTAACAACACGAGATAAAGGACAGAAGAAGCAGCTCGTAAAAGATTCAAAACTATAGTGTGACGACGTCTGCTCCTACAGAACAACTCCAAAACCAGGATTCAAGATGTCTGACTGTTAAACTTCCCTCCTCACGTTTCTCCGTCAGTTTAATTCTGCTCATCTTGTTTCTTCTCAGAATTCAGACTTCTTGAACATTTGTTCCTCGTGCAGTTATGATTTACATGTAGTCAAATTCTGAACAGCAGCTTTGCATAAGTTACGGTTTCCTGCGCGCGTGCACAACGACACAGGAAGTTATTGCCGTCATGTAAAGTTTTGAGTGCATCCTAGAAACAGGAAATCGACACATACCAGCATGAACATGATTCAGAAGTTGCACTTGGTACTTAAAGTGCAACCTCTCTCCTAGCTGCAGTGCATTGTGGTCCATCTCCGGCTCCCATTGTTGTAGAAATCACAGGGAACTCTGTCGGTTCACACCTGACACACTAACCTCCGTCTGAGTGACCACTTGTGATCAGATCTCACTTCCTGTTCCACATGCAAATAAACCCCTCCATCTCTGAGACAGACAGGATGGATGAACACAAGGAAGCGAACAGCTCCATGTTCTGATTTAATGCTGAACTCACAAGAAGGAAACAATGATTCAGAAGTTGTCGTAGCCGTTTCACAAAGTTTGTTCAGTTTCTCTCTCATGAAACAGCTCTTAGAATCAGCTGATTTGTGAAGGGACTCTGGTGATGTCGTGTCTTGTATCTCACTGGTGAGATCGGTTGAATCAAACTGCTGCTAAATGACGCCAGCTGATTTTTATTGAGTCAAAACTGGATAGTGGTGGAGTTGGGAACAACCAGATGAAAACTAAAAGACAGTGGGATGGTTGGTGGAGGTTGTGTGGTGTGTTTTCAGTCGCTGGCTGTGTGCTGGTTGCCGGTTGGGGGGAAGGTGTGACATCAAGCTGCCTTCACCTTTGTTTAGAGACACAGAGGGGGCTCTGTCCCGTCACAATGGCACTGAGAGACCAGTGTCTCTGTCCCCTGTGAGTGTGTGTGTGGGGGGGGAGGGGCGGTGCTCGCAGCCACACCCAGGCTGATTGGCTGAGGCCACACCTCGCTGTGGAATCCACTGCAGCCGGGTCACATGTCGGCCCGTAACACCAGCACACGGCTCTGAGTGCGAGTCTGCAGAGAGCAGAGCAGCAGCCAGATAAATAAATAAAACCACTTGTTAGTATCTCTGAAGGAAAGTCCAGCGATGATGTCACGACCCGAATGTTTCCTTCATGGACTCTGATGGACTGTGTGCTGAACCTCAGATTTTCAGCACATTAACCGCAGACTGCTCATAAATCAGCAGCTGTGTGTGAGTGCAACACCAGAAATCAAGTGAAGGAAGTTGTTTCTCTAAACGGCTGCAAACATTTTATTACTGTGACACAACTTCTCCCAGTTCCTGTAAGTACTTTCTCTTTGAAGGGCGACACACACACACACACCGACAGCAGGACGAGTTCAGTAAAATACTTTTAATTTCGTACAATACTTTCTGGCTGCTGGACCGTATTCAGATCTGCAAAGTTCCCAAAGGTCATACTGAAAATAAAGATGTTTTGTCAAAATGGTACTGATATGTAAATATTACACTTTAAAATATCGAATGTACGAGTAAAGTAACTTAAACATAGATTCATGTGTATTTATTGTAAACTATGAGTGATCATCAGATGAAATGTGAATGTTATTTAAGAATCTGTTGCTTTGGACCCGAGGCAGCAAAGTGATCTGCAAAGAAATGATCAAATAGCTCTAAAAACTCTCAGAACTACGGTTCAGTATGATGCACGTGTCATGACAGATTTAGTACTTGAGTAAAAGTACTTAGTTACAATCCATCACTGAGGCCGTCTCCTTGTTTATGTGGGTGCGATCCGTCTACGACACTCAGCTCGTCCTGTTCTGCTGCGTCTGTACTTCTACCACACCAGTTCAAGTACAGTAGGAACATCTACTCGAGTACTGAGCTGGAGTCAGTTGTTGCTCTGAATGAATTTTGCATCATTCGATCAGAAGATGTAGTTCTGTGTCACCAGCTGGGCGGCAGCTTCATTACTGAGGCACTTTTAATACCAAAGAAGGATCTGGACCCGATCACGGTCGTCCGTACAGTCGGTCCTGGACTTCACCGTATACAGAACTGAGTTGTGCATCAGGGTCACGACTGCAAACAGGAAGTAGAGAAGCAGTTTGTGTATTTGAGTCCGCTGCACTGTGAGAAAGACTTCACACTGTTTCTATCACTTCCTGTTTTAAAACACAGTATGACCCCGTCGACACAATGGACCGACCCGTCTGTCTGTCAGCGTGACGGTGCGTCAGTGTGTCCGGGTTCATCAGAATCGTTCCCTGTGGTCTGCTGATTGTGTCGACTCAGGTCGTGTTCAGACACGTAGGCTCACAGATGAAGTCGAGGTCGATGCAGACGTGCACATCTCATCTTAGAAACCACAACGCTGAAAAATTCCAGCGAAACGTCGGCTGTGACCACATTCGCACCAGAAACAGCTGAGCTCGAAGGGGAAGATGGAGCAGAGAGAAGAGGAAGGGAAGTCATCTGCTTTTACAACTTCCACCGGTGCGGATCAGCGCTGCTCAACCTGAGGGTCATGACCCAGCGGTGGGTCACAGCGTGGCGACGAGCCGGACCAGGAGAGACAGAAATAAAGACTTTAAATAGAAGTTCTTCCTGCTTTTGAAATAAATATGGCTGGAAGACTGAAATTCCAACAGGTTTTAAATAATTCTGTCACCTTGATTAGTCCATTAATCAAGTCATTGAAGGCAATTTTGATAATTGATCATTTAAATACTTGTAAAGCTGTTCCAGCCGCTCCACTGTGAGAATATACGTCTCTTCTTTGTGTCTCTGACTGTTTGTGACTAACAGAACTTAGACGGACATTTTATAACGACATAAAGAATAAGAATTGTATTTTTCATGTAGAGATTCAGTCCAAAGTGGGCGTATGTGACAAATAAAATATAACAGTAAGTTATATTATAAACAGGCAGTAAGCAGCCCAGCAACAAGTGAGAGAAGACAAATGAATCATTAAACAGTGAAGCCGTCGATTGAACCACAATTACAACTCATCAAAACATTTCTGCAGTAAAACATTATGACGCTGACGTCTTCACTGTAACGGCGGAGCTAACAGTGTTAGCATGCACGAGGCCGGCCGCACGTCCAGGGCGAAACTATCGTCTCCTCAGATCAGTTTGTGATCTCTGCGACAGAGTCAGAGACTTCAGGCCCGACTCTGTTTCACTGTGAAGCTCCAGAAATGTGTTGTGGACTACGACACTTCACCTGAGTTTCATCAACATGTGGGGGGAGGAGAGGAGAGAGAGAACTCCTTCCAGTGAGACGAAGGCCTCTGTGGGAACAGGACTGAGAGCAGCTTTGTTTGGTGCTGGCACAGAAACCCTGGTATCGTATGTGCTGTCCGTTCACGCTGACATCCACAGGAAAACCTTCCAGTAGATGATTTACATGTTTAGAAACGTTTCAGAATCGGTTCACTCGGCCTGTTAATAAGTTTCCTCTGCTGCTTTTTATCTGTCGCAGAAGAAGTCCATTTAAATGAGAGAGAGAGAGAGGAAGTGGACACGCAGAGAAAATGGAGACAGAAGAAGAAGAAGAAGAGAAGCGGTGTGTGTGTGTCGAGTCTCTCTGCCCCGGCACTCCCCACACCTCTCTCTCTCTCTCTTTCAGTGTGTGTGTGTGTGTGTGTGTGTGTGTGTGTGTGTGTGTGTGTCGGCTTCCAGAAAAGGGTGTGTCCGCCTGCCTGCCGCTGAAAGAGAGGGAGGGGTCAGCTCACGGCTACTCCTCCCTGCTCTCTCTCTCTGAGCCTCTGTTATTTCTCTTTCGCTCTCATTCCCTCAGTGGCAGCCTCAGGATTAGGCCTTTGTCTCTCTGCCTCCTCTCTGCCTTTAATTTTCTATCTCTTCTCAAACAGTGTGTGTGTTTGTGGTGTGTGTGTGTGTGTGTTTTAACCCCCCCTCCTGGCAGGTTTTTCAGAGGGTTTTTTCTTTAGCAGTTTTTAGAGCAGAGGTAATTCTTGTTGCCATGTGTTTCCCCCTCCTAACTCTAGCCTGCCACTTCCTGTCTTGCTTCCTCCCCTACCTGTCTTCCTCCTCCTCTTATCTCCCCTCCTCCTCCTCCTCCTCCTCCTCCTCCTCTTCCTCTTCCTCTTCCTCTCCTCCCCTGCCCCCTTCACTCCTCATTCCTTCTTCAAATCCTTTAACAAATCCCCTCCTTCCACCCTCTCTCTCCCCCCTGGCCTGGAAGTTTTGGCTTTTCTTCCCTAGATTGTTCTCACCCTTTCTTTCCCCCTCCCCCCTTTCTTCTCCTCATCACCTCCTCTCTTCTTACCTTCTCCTCTTCTTCTCCTCCTCAGTGCCAGTCGACTCCTAAGCAGAAGAAGAGTGCCGGCGGCGCCCAGAAAAAGCAGAGGAGCTCGGCCAAGCAGAGCGCCCTGACCCACCAGCAGCCGCCGCCGCCGCCATCGTCATCGCCGCCGCCGGAGGAGGAGGAGAAGGAGGAGGAGCCGGCGACCAGGCCTCGGCCGCCGCAGGAGGAGGACGAGGAGGAAGCAGGCGAGGAAGAGCGAGAGGAAGTGGCGACACAGTCAGTGAAGAAGAAGGAGGAGGAGGAGGAGGAGGGCGAGGCAGACATGCCCTCTGTACAGATCAAACCGGAGCCAGAGGAGATGGAGTGCACGGTGAGGAGGGGCGGGGGGAGGTGATTGGTTGATTGATTAGAGGAGGGCGGAGCATCTGTGGTGGACAGATGGATGAGGAGAGTCAGGTGGGTGTGGCCGCAGACTCGCTCCTGATCAGACGAGTTTGATCAGGTCGAGTTCACAACGAACACACGAGGGATTAAATCTGACAGGAGCTCAGCTGAGAGCTTCATAACGATGTCGACAGGAAGATTTACAAATGAGCCGCTGATGAGCTGAGAATGAATGTGGCCAATTATCTCTTGATTCACTTGTAGTCTTTTTATTGAAGGATGAACAGGAAACACGGCTCAATATCAAAGAGTGTATTTACTCACTGAGTTAACAGGTGGAATCTGAGAAAAGTATCGCTAAAGGCTAATTACAAGTAGCGTGAGCGGTCAGCTGATCAGACCGGTCGTAAACAAACCTCAGAGGAAGTCCAGAGTGTACGGAAGAAAAAAAAGATGATGACGAGTAAAGTTGTATGTTCTCAGCTTGTTTACAACCTGCTGGATCATCGGACTGCTCATCAGAACTGATACGATGGACAAAACCAGAAAGACGCTCAGAAGTTTTCTGTTGTCTTTGACTCTTTTTCTACAGACGAATCAAAGCTGTGATAAACTGATGTTGGAGGTTTTTGTCCGTGGATCAAGACTCTATCTGATCGGGGTTTAGGTGGCCGTGCAGAACAAAACGGCTCTGTGGTCGTGTGGTGTTTCAGGTATCAGTGAGATGAAGAGATATCGCACAAGAAGTCCAGTTAGAGTCGCAGATTATTGTGTTTGAAGGTTCAGCGGACGCCTCGGCTCTGCGTATCAGTTTCTGGAGGACTTTACAACTCTGGGAGGTAATCAGCTGCATGGTTTTACTGCAACGATCACCAGGCAGACACCTCCTGGCCTCAAAGGTGGAGACAGGTGAAGCCCTCCATGTTGTATCCCCTGTTGTGTTGATGCGGTGGCCTGTCGGGGTCGTCGGTAGTTTTTGCGTCCCATCACGTTGTCACTAGTCGTCCCTTCATGAAGCGACAACAGAGCCCGTGGAGGAGAGAAATCACTCTGATCATCTTGACTTTTTACAGCTTCTCATCAGACATGTTGTCCATCAGAAGCACTCGCAGTATTTCAGACTACCGCCGCCTGGTGGTGTGGAGGGTGGTGTCCTCTCACACAGCTGCTGGTGGTGCTAGTTGGCTGCCGGCCGTAGTCTTTGTGTTCATCACTCAGAGTAAACATGTCAGAGACTGCCTTCTGATTTCCCTCCTGAATAAATGTGTTTGTACAAGCTGTGCTGCGGTTCACAGGAGCGCGTGCTCTTTGTCAACGACACCTCCCAGGTATGTATTTACCTGTGACGGCAGTCTGATGAAAGGTCAGCAGGACTTTCTGTTTCCTCGTCTTATTCATGGAGCTGCGTTTATTATTTTCTGTTATTGAAGAAAACGACTGCAGGTTTGTGATCAGTCGTCCCGCCGACACAGCAGCGACATCATGTTAGTCATCAGTCATCGTTTTACTTTACAAACTTGGTAAGGATTTATTTTTGTTGGTTCTGGTTAGGAGGAAGTGAAGGTGGGCGTGCGGGACAGAAATGGAAATTCTGTTTGGTTGATGACATGATGATAGATGGAGATCTGAAGGTGGAGGAGTGGAGGGGTGACGGAGGTACAGCGATGTTCAGAGGGGAGGAGGAGGAGGAGGAGGAGGAGGAGGAGGAGGAGGAGGAGTCTGATGATGGTTGTGATGAAGGTCATGAGTTTCTGATCTTCTAGTTCTGTGGAGATGTAGAAAAGTTGAAGTTCTTCTTCATCATCCTCGACTTCTTCTTCGTCTTCTTCTTCTTCTTCTTCTTCTTCTTCTTTTTCATATTAGAAAGAAAAGTTTACAATCGATTGATTTATTTCCATTAATTTGTTTCAATTGACAATAATGAAAAATACCTTCGACAGTTTCACGGAATAAAGGTTGACGTCTTTGGCCTTTTTCTGAAGAAATTCAGTTTCTAAAGCCAAACTAAAACTATCGCTTGATAAATGATGAATCTGTTGGAGTACGACTGTCATGTTTGCACAGTGTTGTGTTCGAGATGACTCAGCAGGATGTCTGGAGTCTCCGTCCGTCTGCAGCAGCAGTGGACGGATGGATTTTATCTGAGACAGATAAAAACTTGTTTTCTGACCTTAGAGCGATGATGGCGTGATGTCAGGACGCTGGGTGGGTGGAGCCTGACGGAGGCCCGAAGCGTCGAACATCATGAAGCAGACATTGTGAGCGAACACTTAACTGCTCTCACAGCATGTCGTCTTCGAGCGGCCGCGTTGACCTCTGGCTTGTTTTAATCCTGAGTGACTTCCAGGGAGAACATCGGGAGAACAAGCTCTGTGGAGCAAACAGGGAAGAGGTCAGAGGTCACGGCAGCACCGAGGCGCCCTGACAGGAGAGGAGAACCTCCTCCTGCTGGGGCTGGCCTGCACGTCGCCGTAATGCCCCGGTGGTTTGATTCCTCAGGATTGTACTATTTGGGTCAGACCGTCTGCTGATACATGAAACTAAATCAGAGCGCAGAGCTTTTTGCTCTTGATCTACAGTGAAGCCGGGAGCTTCTCTGAGGCGGGGGAGGGCTCGCATCTGTAGGTCGACTCCTCGTTTTACACATGAATCTGCGTTCTGTGAGACGTTCACGTCTCTGAGGATCCGACGGCTGTAAACAGTCTGAGCCTTTAAATGGAGGCTGTTGACATGTGAGGAAACTAGTAAGAAGCCTTTTGTGGCTCCAGAGGAAGCTGCATGTAATCTGATGAATTACCTTCTGCGATGTCACACAGTGGATAAGATGCATTGTGGGTAATGTAGGCGCCAGGTAAAATAGGCGACGTTGCCCTTTAAATCAGGGCCGGACCAGGTCATTCAGAAAAGACAAAATAACACGAACAGTTCATCGAAGAAGAGTTTAATGTTGATGTGACCGAGTCCTCTCTTCATGTCACATAAACAGGATGGAATGTAACTAAGTACATTTACTCAGGTACTTTACCTGAGAACTACTTTGAGTATCAGTCGTTACTGCGCAGATTGCTGCTTCGTCTTCTTCTTCTGTCTGTGATGTCTTTGTTTTCTGTTTTCCTCTTTGTAGAATCAGTCTGTCCTTGGCACAACGTTCCAGATTTGACTCTTAGTTTCTGGTTCTGAGCGGCTGTATTTTGGACTTTGATGGTAATTTTTGGAGCTGTTTGAGTTGTTTTATGCGTCTGTGATCACTGAAATCTCTCAGTGCCCATAAATTCTGTGACGTCTTTCATGTATTACATTTCTTTAGCAGGCTGATGTCTAGTAATAAGAGCACTTCACCACATAGATGCTCCATAGTTTAGACGAATCTGCATTTTGTTTTGGTGAACTGATCTCAGGTCGTGAATTTGGCCTGTTTTCATGCATGTTTGGATGTAAACAACATTTTGACAGCAACAGAAACGTTCAGAGCTTAGATTTGGTTGAAGGTTTGTCCTGAATGAAAGGAGCTGTCAGTACGTGATGGTGGTGACGACGGGAGGTTTCAGTGCCTCGTTCTCACTGATGAACGTTTGACTGGCAGGCTCATGATGTTAGAAGAGACGGGCCTACTTCTCACAGCTCGTCCTGATTAGCGACACTGTGGCTAGACTTAATGCTCGTTCAATAGAATCATAAGCAATATTTACGTTGGAAGTGTCTGCTTACAGGTGAGCAGCGCAGACATGTTGCTACACCTTTGACATGTCTGACTTCAGTGTTTAGTTGATGGGCAGGTCCATGCAACCTGTTATAATTGGAGACAGAGGAGGCCATAGAATGAAGGGCGTGAGCGGTAATGATAAGGTGAAGCATGACGGAGTCATGGGCACGCTACAGCAGCCACCACACTGAGGAAGGGGGAGGATGTTGTGAGGTATGAAGAGAGGACGCTGTGGGAAAGGAGAGAGAAGAGAAACGAACTGGCGGCGAGGAGACGGTGCAGATGGAGCGAGGGGAGATAGGATGGACTGTAAAGAGGTGGAGGTGGAGGTGGAGAGGGTGTGGACGTCAGATAAGGAAAGGCTGCACTGCAGGATTATGACTGCCATCCATTTTGTCCTCCTCTGAGCTCTCAGATGTTTTTTTTCTCCTGTGTTTCATCACGTTGTCGGCTTGGCGCAGCCAGGAGACCGACGCTGAGGCTAACTGCTCCCTTTGCTTTACATGAGGAATGCTAACGATGCTAACAGGCTGAGTTCAGAGAAAGTGACGGGCGGCTGAAGAGATGTTTGTTTGACTGTGGCCATAAACTCAAGAGAGAAAATCAATAAAGTACAGTGAGGACACACATACCATCTGTACGCCATGCTAACACGTTAGCATGCACTTTGAAGAATACGCTGTAAAAAATTAGTAATGTACGACTTTTTCCAGTTAATTTACGGACATTTCCTGTCATACACTAATACATGAAGAGGGAAGTTACAGACTGAGACTTTAGACATCTGATGTAAGATATGATGACTAATCTGTAACTATAAACGGACAAAACATCTATTTATAATTTATGAAAATGACCATTTAATGCCTCCGTGCCAGCAGCAGTGGACGCTGGAGGAATTGTGTTTCTCGGGTTGTCCGTCCGTCTGTCCGTCCGTCTGTCCGAGAATATATTTTGACTCAAGAAGCTCCAATAATGACAGCGAGTCAGTCCAGTAAGTTCTGGATTCAGTCGGATCCAGCGTGAAACATGTTATCAGTCGGACTTCCTGTCAGGTGGAGTGCGTGTTAGTTGCCTCTCAACATGCACGACTACAGTTTGAGTCTGTTCGATGAACCTACAGAGCAAATTTTGTGACATCATTGAACTGACAATCCCAGAAACTTTCCTGTCCAGGTTATCCTCGAGGCTGAATGCAGACTTGGATTTACGTTTGTGATGGTATGTGAGAATGTGGGCTTGGCCCTGTGAGCAGGGAGTGGTCCGCTTGTGAGTGGAGACAGGAGGAGAAGTTAGGAGGGAAGTCACATCCAGGACAGGAAACCAGCTGAGCTTCATCTGAGCGACATGAGGGCGTTTGTGTTGCCTCCCAAAGTCCGATTTTTAGCAACATCATGTTAAAATTGTGCTCCGACGCCACTGTTGTCGGGTCGAGTTAGTTGTGTTTAGATGTGAAGTCTGACAGAGAGCGAGCTCCACAGAGACAGTAGCCGTTTTTATACTTTGGTCGTCCTTTTTGCGGCTCAGTCCGCGGATTTAGACAGAGGACGGCAAATTGGCAGTCTGTTTTGGGTCGCCATTTGCCGCCTCGGAGGGTGCACTTATTTCCGCCTCCATTGCTATCTAAATCCGAGGCATCAAGGTGCCGGCTATTGCGTGAGATGGGTGGAGGTGTCGATGACGTGCACTGTTGTGCGACCCACAGCCGGGAGTTTTAAAACCAGGAAACAGCTGATCACAGCAGTCAGTCCATACTTTCAAATTAAAAGCCCCCCGCTAAGAACCCAGTTCTAAACTCCAATGGGGTGCAATGTAAAGCTCTTATTTTGGAGACAAATTCTTTGGGGAAAAGGAGCCTCCATTTTAGAAAGACAGGGCGGCACATTGCCTCTTTCCTTGGAGCAAATGTGCCGCCTTTTCTATTTAAAAAGAGCTACTGTGAGGGGAAGCCAGAAAACAAGACACTGAACAAGGTCATGACAAGCTCAACATAACATGGAGCCAAACATGGTGTTTCTGAACGTCAGCGGTGTTTTGTCCTCATTGAGGTAACAGTTTGGTTGAACAGAGTCGACGCGTGTTGTTACGGTTGAGGCCTGACCTTTAAACCTCCACGACACGAGTATACAGCTTCTGCAGAGTCGATCTGATCAGCAGCATACGTGAAGCTAACGGTTCTTCTGATGCAACTTCACAGTTTAACTTTATGTTGTGACAACGCTCAGGTGCAGAAACCATTCGGTTCAGGTTAAAGCACCTCGTTCTGTCTCCACGACCAGCAGCAGAATAGATTCAAACCTGTTGCCACCAAACGTTGGAACACACGTCGACATCTGGTTGAAAACATCGAGTGGTTTCACAGGTTTACATGTTGAAACGGAGGCATTGGTTTTGGTATCTGACGACCTGGGAATGAAGCTCAACAATTAAGTGTCTTCTGCAGAAATTGCCGATTGCAGCTTTTGAGTTTGGCGCGACACCAAACAGAAGCTGACAAATCGCCTCACAGAACACCTTTAACTGTTGCAGAGGTCGTTAACTTCAATATGTTCAGCAGATGAAAGCAGATCATATTCATGTTTTGTTGGTGTCAGCGTGTTGAGTTTCACTTCTCTGTCTTCATTGGTTGTTTTTAATGAACCGGGATCAACAGATTTTCAGATGCTACTTTGCTAATTTGATGCCAAAATGTGATTGATTGATTTACAGTGAGGTTAGAAATATGGAATGATCCCACATTCACAGATAAACTCAGGTTTGTCTTGGCACACGTTTCCATGAATCACTCGTTCAGCCGATGCTCCCGTGCTGTTGTATTTTGTTCCCACCTAAAAAACTGGCATAATCAACAATTTCTTTCCAAGGAATCAGACACGAAGTTGCACCGAACCTGCTCAGACTCGTAACAAAGGCAGAATTAGCAGCTCAGTCATCGTTTGCAGCAGAGCCAACGCGCTTTTTGTTTTTAGGAGGTTGGTCGTGAAGAAGCCAAATTGACGTCGCCTGCAGCTCCGTGAACTCAGTATTCTGCACGACTCATCACGATACAAGCGTCTCCTGTGTTTGTTCTCCAGAAAACTCTCAGACGTCCAAAACTACATGTGACCTGCGCGAGTTCCTCAAGGTTTAATGTTCAGCTGCTTTATTCACCAACAGGCGTCACTCAGCAGAATCGTGTCAAATAATAGAACAATTATATGAAGAAAACACGCAACAGTCCCACAACTTTAAAGCTGTCAAACTTATTTGGTTGGTTACTGGTTGTTGACTTTTTAAAAAAGCCATTTTGAGGCTGTTTATTCGCCACATTTATGATTTGTTTCTTACTGATCGTCTCAGTCGATCGTCAGTTTTGCTGAATGTAGGAAGTGATGTGCAGACGGTGTGTCATCATCAGCATCATCACCAGGCTGCAGCAGAAGGAAGTGGTCGGTGCAGAGACGCAGTTTGACCCCACGAACGCCACATTCATATAATAACACACACACACCTATTTACACACTTATCATTTATAGAAATGAACCCTGATTGGCTGATTAAAAAGCATTTTATATTTCAAAGTGAAAGCAGAATTATGTGTGTGGGTGTTCACATGAGGCTGTGAGGGTGTGGGGATGTGGGGGAGGGGTCTGTGTGTGTGTGTGTGTGTGTGTGTGTGTGTGTGTGTGTGTGTGTGTGTGTGTGTGTTGTGGCATGGTTTGGGTTAGTAAAGGGTGGGGGCTGGGTGGAGTAGGATTGCATAAGGGATCATTAAGCAGAGGGTGTGTGTGTGTGTGTGTGTGTGTGTGTGTGTGTGTGTGTGTGTGTTGACCACACCTCAGTGGCTGCCTCTAACAGAGGGGAGTGGAGTTTCCTGTCCCCAGATAAAGTCTCCAGGAAGCAGATCCTCCTGGTATTCGCTCCTCCGGGAGACGACAAACATTTAAACGCCTCTCGTCTCACTTCATGTTCAGCTTCTCTGTTGTCACTTTCACATCAGGACTCGTTTCCATCGTCCCCGTAAACAAACTAGGAAGGCCAATTGTTTGACTGTTCCGGCTTATCTGCTTTGCAAACTCTTTGGGTACGGTGGCCCACCAGGGACAAAACATGTCTAAGAGTGTACGGACAGGAGGAGATGAATGAGATCTCTTCACAGACTGACTGCAGCACTAAAACTCATCAGAAGACGATGAAGAGCTGCAGCTAACGATCATTTGTTAGTGTTGATTGATCAGTTGGTCGATAAAGTCAGTCACTGTTTCTCAAAGCTCGAGATGACGACAAATGGATCAATCGATCATCAGAATACAACTGATTGATTAACTCTTGAGCTCTACTCCAGATTTAAAACATTACACGCCTCCATCCTGACTGTCCTGCTTAAATCTAAAGTGGTGACATGCAGTTATTGAGGGTGATTCTGAAACGATATCAGAGTGAAACAGTCTTTATACGTCCATATTTCTCACTGTTTTCCTTGAACCTCCAGTCGAGAGGACATGTTGGGATTATTGGTGACTATATAGGCCACTGAGCAGTGTGAGGGGACGTGCCTTGCTCATGAGCAGGTTGACAGCTGGAGGAAGTTGAGATACATGAGATGAAGAAATGTGCCGATTAAAACAGGCTGGTTGGTTGACGAGCATTTGTCAGACGGAGGTCGGATGTCATGTTGCGGCCTCATCACGACTTTTCCTGGCAAAAGTTACCAGACGACTTCCTGTCTCTCTTCAACACACACACACACACACACACACACACACACACACACACACACACACACACACACACGCCTCTTTATCTCATCTTTCTCCCGCCATCGCTCTTCTTCTTCTTCGTCTTCTTCTTCTTCTTCTTCTTCTACTTTCTCTTTCCAACTCTCGCACTTCACTCTCTCTCCTCTCTCTCTCTCTCTCGCCCTAATAGGATATGTCGAGGGAGGCTCTGCTTCCGCTCGCCCCGTCACCATGGCAACCACGGCTCTGGCGGGAGTTGCCGAAAAGACTGTGTAGCCTGACCCCTCCCCCCCTCCTCCTTCCTCCTCACTTCTCCTCCTCTTCCTCCTCCACCTTTCCAGACCAGCCTCCCTCTCTCTCTCTCTTTCTCTAACTCGCTGCTTCAGCCAAAGGCGAACACACACACACACACACACACACACACACACACACACACACACACACACACACACACACACACACACACACACACACACACACACTGAATACCTGCCAGCACAGCACAGTGAATAGGCCTGTAATCTCTCTCTCTCTTATACACACACAGAAACACACACAATGAGGTCCTCTGTGCATGTGTGTGTGTGTGTGCATGTGTGTGTGTGTGTGCGTGCGTGTGTGTGTCACTGATGTATGCACATAAACAAGGCAGTTGTCCTCCAGCAAACAGGAGCACTCATGCACAAAGACAGGCCACAGAACACACACACATACACAGTCACACATGTATACACACACTCTGTTACTCCCACTGTGTGTGTCTGTGTGTGTAGGTGTGTGTGTGTCTGTGTGTGTGTGAGGTTAGAGGCCTGTTTGCTGTGCTTTTGCCAGGAGGGCTTTGCTAGCATGACTGTTCATCAGTGCATGTGTGTGTGAGTCCATAGTTGAGCATCAATCCACAATTCACAATTTTTGGGATGCAGAGAGAGAAGAAGATGATGATGATGATGGTGGTGATGATGATGATGATGATGGTGATGATGATGATGATGATGATGATGGGGGATGAATGCAGTGCAGATAGTGGACAGATGCAGCTCCCTCTGCTGGTGCAGGATGATGATGTCATTGTTGGCAGCCCACTTCCTCCACAGCAGAGCTTCCAGGAAGTGAAAAAACAAAAACAAAACAAACAGCAGCTCTGATTGGACAGGAAGCAGGTACGACTGCACCATGTGGGTATTGTTGGTCGTTTAGTGTGTCAGCTGATAGATCATGTCGTCTTGCAGCAGATAATCTTTATAATCATTATCATGAAGTGTCTTTCAGGAGGAAACAGAACTGATATCAGTCTGTCAGTTCACAGCTGACGCTAACCTGCGTCTGAGTGACCACCTGTGATGTGATGTCACTTCCTGCTCTATGTGAAACAAACCCGTCCATCACTGGGACAAACAGACTCCATTTTTCTACTCAAAGACAGAAAGAAGTTCATGTAGAACATTTGCTGAATTAACAAGAAGGTCCAAATAATGCAGAATGAGTCAGAGACAGAGTTTCACAGAGTTTATAAAGTGTCTCCAACTCAACAACTCACTAAACTGACACATTTGTCAAGGGAGTCTGGGGACTTTCTCCACGGGGACAAAGAAGGAGCCTATATTGGTTGTTGTTTAGTGTATTTGTAATTTTTTTTACAAGGAGACAAACAACTTCATGTTCTGTTTTAATGCTGAATTTACAAGAAGGAGACGATGATTTAGATTTGTTGCAGTCAGTGATTCAAAACATTTGTAAAGTTTCTTCTCATGAAGCAAAACTCAAAACTGTGCAGTTTGTTAAGGGAGTCTGGTGATGTTGCAGCTACTGTGGATGTTGTTGCTTCTTCTTGTTTCACGGAGGACGTCAGTTGAGTCGGCGCTCCTTCAGTGTGGCCAAGTGGTCACATGCGGTCCAGACCTCCTCTGAATGTGGTCTGGCTGATCAGATCTTAAATGTGTGCTCACACCTGGACTCAGAGCGACCCACTTGTGATCGGATCAGTCAGGACGGATCTTGATATCCGGTCCGAACATCCTCATAGGCAGGTTAGTCCGAGTAAAGAACTGCAGCGGACTGAACGCTGCTAATTCATCTGACCTCACTAGAAATCCTGTCATTCAGTCCATTCAGCTCTAAAAATATGGTGTTTTTAAACCGAGTGAAATAATCCGCGCTGAGATGAAGTCAGCTGGTTCCAGCACAAACAGACTGTTTCCTGAGTTAAGCGGAGGCGTCGCAGGCGCCGACGGCGTCTTTAACGAGCGGTTCTGGTGTTGAAAGATTCACGACGCCCGAGCAAAGACGTTTGTGCCTTTCCATTCATAGACGTGATGATTTTCAACGAATTAAAAGACAAGTTGAGGTTTCTTTAGCCTCAGGAGAGAAATGTTTTTGCGGATTTTTGCACCGATTGAATTAAATATCTTCTTCTTAAGTTCCTCATCGTTCATCCTTCGTCTCAATTCAGCACTGAATTCCTTTTTTTTGTGTGACATTACAACTGAAAAAGGGAAAAAGGAAACTGCTTCACTTTAAACTCTCTCTGAATAGACGATGTGAGGAGTTCCTACACATACATTGATTTACATGTTGATGTTTGACGTGTCAGCTGAGAACCAGTTGAGTCACGAGCTTTCTCTCCTGACCTCTGAACTCCTGTGAGGCTCGCTGTCTTCACCCACTCATAATGCTCCACAGCTGGATTCAGCAGGTTCAGGCACATTCTCATAAAGGTCACAGGGAAGCATGCTGGGAAACGTAGGAAACTGATGATTGACCTGGTGAATTTCATAGGTGATAAAAGTTGATGGTTACAGTTTAGTTCCCAAAGGTTTAAATGGAGGAGAGTTTATTGTGTTATTGTCTGCCTGTCAGTTACGATGACATTTGATTTAATAAGTTCATTGTGGAGAGAAGGAGTGGAGCTGCTGCAGACTGCCGTCAGCGTGTGAGTGGATCGGGCGTAGCAGCGCAAACAATCAGACAGGTTTCAAACAAGTCGAGTTCAGCCCGGTTATGTAAAGTATTTATAAAGAAGTGGAAACAAAGGTGAGCAGGAGCATCGCATGTTGGTTGCACGGCAGCACAGAACGTTGGAAACACACTTTGTACAACACAAAGCTCTGAACACGAGCCACGAGTGATTTATTGAATATTTCCAACTTCTTTTATACTCTTAAAGGAGCAGTTCATGGATTATCTCCAACATGCTGATGGACAGTCAGGTGAAATGAGCTCCACGTCTCACAGGCGCTTATAATTCACAGCATGTCATTTCTCTCATGTCTTCATACACGCCAGAGTTCGTCTACAACTGCATGAAGCATCTATACATCGGCAGGCTCGTTAAATGCTAAAGCTGCTCCTAATTGGCGCTGCATTAAAAACAGCACTTCAGTAATAGTCGTCTAATTACGCCTACATATTTAAATCATGTTCGGTGTTGGCATTAATTAGGAGGTGAACAGACATGATGCTGTTTGCCACTGATGCATAAATAAGACAGTCGGGCTCTTAATTGGACTCCTCCGCTCACCTCCACCTGTTTCCTGCTCACACTGACTTATTTATTTCAGATTTAGCAGAAATTCTCAGCCAGAATTCTGAAATCTGTCATGATTAGCAGCAGTTTTTTGGTCGTCTGAAGGCGGATTTTTCTTTTAGTTTGCAGGAAACTTGAAGTTGCGCTGAGCTACACAGCTGTTCTGAAAACTTTAGTAAAGTTTGCTTTAAAGGTTACAGTCAGGACGATCTGTGTGGGCAGGCGAGTTACTGAGCACCCAGGAAACCAACTCGTGTTGGGTAACATGAGAGCAGCGTTAGCGCCGAGCTATCAGTGAGCTAACAGGTGTGTGAACCAGAGAGAGAGAGGAGCAGCCTGCAGGGTGCAGGGGGGGCTGCCGGCGTTTCATTGGGTGGGTCAGGGTGTGTGTGTGTGTGTGTGTGTGTGTGTGTGTGTGTGTGTGTGTGTGTGTGTGTGCTGGGCGGGGCTGCGTGCTCCGTGGTTAATATCTCCCCCAGCTGTTGTTTTTGCTCTGTTTTCATTCTATCGTCCATATCTGCCCTCACACTCCACCGCCTGAGACACACACACACACGCACACACACACACACATACACACAGGAAGTCAGTCCCCTAAAAAGTCATAAGTAAGCCGTGTTGATCAGACACGACATTGATGCCTAAACACTCTCAGAAAATCAATACTAAAGGTGCCTCCCTCCTCACCTCCTCACCCTTCTTCCCTCTTCACCTTTAACAGACACACACACGCACACACACACACACACACACACACACACACACACACACACACACACACCTCAGGACTTATTGATCTCCTGTAGAAATAAAACAACAACAGTGACTTTGACTGAAAGCCTATTAGACCACTTTTTCTTGACTTTACCACACGGGGTCAGATTCTCCACCAGCGGGTGCAGCAGGTGTAGAATTACCGAGTCTGTTGTTTGGTTCCTTCTGGCACCATCTGGGCAGAACCTTCTGGCTCTTTCCCACCAAATACCCAGGAAGAGAACGTCCGTTTGGAAGTCCCCCGTTTGCATTTCCATTGAAGCATGTTGGAGATTAAAATGCGTTTGTTTCCACTCGAGGGAACAACACGTTACCAGTGTGGGTTTGTGTTTTGCATAACCGTGTGACGTTTGAGTGATTGTTGGAAATGAGACGTTGAAGAACAGAAAAGGCTCGTCGCAGAAGAGAGAATCTGAGAATCTGCTCTGGGATTTTTAAAAAACAATTGAAAAACATAGCATTGCATTAAATCCAGAGAATGTTGAGAGAAGACACGTGTCAGGTGACATCAACAAACAGTAATCACCGTGTAATCTCACATATTGATGAGAAATATGCAATAAAAACATAGAAATACATAAAAACCACACGGCTTTGTGCCTCTCCTCATCTTGACACTCACATCCTGAACTTTGCGTCTTCATGCTGCAGACGTGTGACAGCGATCAGAGTTTGTGTTTGACCTGATCGATCCTGAATCAATAGAAAGCCGAACAGGAGGAGGCACAACTACAGCCTGTAAACTGAACCTGAACTTGTGGCTGTGGTTTGTGCAGCTGAAGTAATAAGTAATCTATTATATCAATTACAGTTTGTGGAAAAGTTCCTGAGATTGATAAGAGACAATGGTGACCAGCACACTAGTCTGTGCGTTTATCATCGCTGTTTAATAATTAAGAAAACTGACAAATCGTGTTCAGTATTGCGTAAGAATCGGTCAGTCCGAGCCCGTTTGGATCGATGAGGTGAATATCTGCCACCTGACAGAGAAACTGAAACATGATGTTTACCAGCCGTCTGTCAGCGAGCCCACAGACTGAGGCATTAAACAGCATTTTCTCAGAGGGAGTTTGGTGCAGGAGCTGCCGCTGCCGACCTCACCTGTGTAACCTGTCATGAATAAGTGATGTGGCTGCTGACGGAGGAGCTGATTGGTTACCCTCTGCTAACCCTTTCAGCGCCAGTGCCTACCGCGGTGATGTCATTTTCTCAGAGCATCAATCAAACCAAATGCTTCACGTCCTCAGATTGATCCAAAAGATTTCTAACATGAACCAAACAGTGTTTCTCCAGTTCCTTCATGTTCTCTGTTCAAATGCTCACATGACCAAAAACACAACACACACAAACATGTTGGTGTTAGGAAACGAAAGATAGAATCAAAAAGCTGCTCGTCTCTTTGAGTAAACGATAAATACTCTGAATGTTGTGCTGTAATTGTACATTCTGTACCATCACTCTGTACAGTGGCTGATCTCAGAGCTGTGTGTTACTGTAAACCCCTCATTATATTAACTGTATAAGACTCCGTGTGGTCACATGATGCGCGTCCTCTGGACACACTTCTGTCTCACAGCTGCTACCAGCTTCCATTCAAGTCACAGATCACATGAATTAACTGCGAGGCGATGACTGGCTGACCCATTTAACTGAGAGCGAGCGAGCGAGGCTTCTTCTTCTTCATGTCTTCATGTTCCATCACACGCTCGGCTGTCTCCAGGTGGATTTAGCTCTGCAGATTGTTGTGATTGTTCCTCGTGTCGTCGTCTGACTCACAAACAACACGATGGTTTTTACTTCAGGGGAACGTTCAGATTTCAAGTTCAGTTTCTCGTCTTTCTGTTGAATCAGAGACGCGTTGACAGTTTCTTCTGCGGTCAGAATGTGTCAGACTTGCAGAGAAGTGGCTGTATTTCTTTTCATTTATGACTTAATAATCATTTTTCACATGAAATCTGGATCCTCTGTATAGAAACATTTGATAAAGAAGGCCTTTGAGTAGGTGTGGGTGGAGCAGGAAGCTGCTGGCTGACGTAGGCAGCCATGTTTTTTATTGTGGATTAACTCCCAGAAAAGAGCTGAATGATCTTTGTTGTTCAAGTGTCAAACTGTTCCCAGCAAGACTCTTATAGAGAGAAGTGCACACGGCTGAGAAAGAAGAGATTCAACTTCATATATTTATATTAGAACAAGAAACTTCTTGTCAGGTCGAACACTGTTGATCTCATTTTAACCTGAAATGTTTCGTGTTTAAAGATCAGTAATTATGTTCTTAATGAAACATTTCTGTGATTAAAAACATGAACATGAAAAGTTTCCTTTTATAATCTGACAGGTTTATGATGTTAATAACATTGTTTTACAGTTTTCAGGTTTATGTGATATTTACCTGTTTCTCTCTCTCTCGACATGCAGCCATGACTAAAATTCACACGTTGCAGCAGAATCTTAATATGATTATATATATCATTTCTTTTATGACATCAGAGAGAAAGCTGAGTTGTTTAATGCAAAATGTTCCCGCGTTGATCTCAAGGTTTCTCCTTTAAGCCCTCAGGAAAGAGAAGCTGTGCTGTACGACGATTAAAAAACATTGTTGTCTCATAAATTGCTTACGTCGTAGTAAATTGTATATTTTAGGATGTAAGATTTTGGTCATATCGTTCAGACTGACACACAGGACGAGCGCCAGGACCAGTTTGTTATGCTAACGAGCAGCTATACGTCCTCCTCATCACTGCGTCCTCCAATCAGAAAGTTCCTCTCCTCGTTTCCTCTCATCACAGAGCTTCAGGAGTCCAGTGAGGTTTTTCCTCTTTTGGGGATTTTTTTTAAAGAGGTGTGGGTTTAAATCTGAACTGAGAGGAGAAGAGGAGAGCGAGTGGGTGGAAATGAAGCCAGAGACGGAGGAGAGGGTGAGGAGGGACGAAACCAGGGTGTGGTTGATGTAGAGAGTGAGAGAGAGAGGAGGCGGGGAGGGTGAGGCGGGGAGGTGTGGGTGAGAAAGGTGAAAGGGGTGTGGTCGTGATGGAGGGAGAAAAAAAATAAAGGGTGGAAGGAGAGGAGGAGGACGGGGTGAGGCGATGGAAAGAGGAATGACTGGGAGGGGAAGGGAAGGGAGTCGGGTGGTGGGAGGTGGGTGGGGAACGAGTGGAAAAACATGGAGTCAGCTGATAGCTCCCAGTTTCCATGGCAACGCCAGGCCTTTCCCACCCACTCCTTCCCTCTTGTCTCTTTCTCTCTTTCTCTCTGCCTCATCCACTCCCTCACTTCTTTCACACTTCAGTTTCTTTTCAGATTTTTTTTCTCTCTCCCATTTTTTTCTGTTTCAGTCCGTCTCTGTAATCACATTACAGCCTCGCCTCCTTCTGCGCGCTGATCTCCCCCTTTCTTATTCCTCTTAAGCTCCCTCATCACCTCCCCCTGGCTTTCCTCTTTCCTTTCCTCTTTCTTTTCCTTTCCTTTTCTCTTCCCTTTCTTTTCCTGACCCCCCATCCCCTGCTAACCCCTTTCCTCATTCCTTCCCTCGTCCTTGTCCAGTTTCTTACCCCTCTCTCTCCTCTCACTTTTGCCTTTTGTCTTTTGTTGAGTTCCTGAGATTCCTCTTTTCCTCAGTCAGTCAGTCAGTCAGTCAGTCAGTCAGTCAGTCAGTCAGTCAGTCAGTCAGTCAGTCAGTCAGTTTCAGGTTGTATGTGTGTGTGTCTGTAAAGCAGAAGACGAGTGGACGTACTGAAAGTCACCTGTGATGCACCGAACCAGCAGCGCTGCTTTAATGGTGCTTATTTGCCTTTATAATGCGCGCTGACTGCAGGAGGGTGTTTACCAAGCTTTACATCTGCGTCCTCGTCCACCATCACACAGCCGAGCCTCCGGCTGAACTGTGTGACCCGTTTAAAGGGCGTAGCAGAGTCTCCACCCTCTCCTCCTCACCCAGAGCCAAGCTACGCTCAGCTGAACTGGAAGGAGGCCAAGTTCTGGACTGGGAGCTCGCTGCAGCTCTCTCTCTCTCTCACAGTCAGTACCAGTCTCTCTCTGTCTCTCACTTTCTCCCCCACCTCCCCCCCAGTGTCCCACACAGCAGCCATTGTTCCCAGTGCTCTTGAGCTACATGGCAGCTGAGCCCTGGGTGGCTGCAGAGGAGAACAGGGCGCTGCGTTCCTGTGTGGAGGAGGAGGAGGAGGAGGAGAAAACGAGGGCGTAGCACCGAAACGCCTGATGCAACATAAATGAAAGCATCGATCAGGGTGAAGCAAACGTAGTCGGTCCTAATGGACTGAAAGATGTGGTCATACCTCACAAAATATACGATATCTATGGAGCTGATCTGGATCAGGACATATTGTTCCTCACTGGAGCTTCTCAGTTTCTGTGGTCAGTATTCCTTAAAGTTCTGCTTCGGTTTAGGCACAAAACCCACTTGGTCAGTTGGTCAGGAAAACATTATGTTTGGGATTAGAATACCGGCTTCTGTCATTGCTGGAAAATGTCCCGGCGTCCTGTTAAATTTTAAAGAGTTTCACACTTACAAATATTGAAATGGCAGCTCACACAGCTGTTACACCATCACCACCTCCTCCACCTCCTCCACCTCCTCCACCTCCTGACACGAGAGTCAGATCATTTACATGTCATCTAAACATCACATGACTCTCAGAAGTTAAATGTTTGATGTACACATTTGAAAGTATCTGTTGTCTGCAACGTAAAATCCCAACATGTTTCTGGTTACGGGGCTGAATGTTTCCTGAAATTACTCCTTGAATACTGCAATATATATATATATATTTATTTATATATACGATGGAGAAAATAATCAAGTTCTGAGACAAATCATGACTGTGGAAGTTAAATTCTCAACAAAATGCTGAGCTGTGGTCGCTGAATTCATCCAGCGTCGACCCAGAATCTGAGAGTTCTCTGAATGTTTCATCAGACGATCGTTAGCTCGCTCTGGATGTTGGAGGCTTGTACCTTTTTGATTTTTTTTTTTTTAAATCTAAAGAAGCAGATATTTCTTAGAATCTACTGATTGAACCGGGAGAGTTTCTTCTCCATCCAGGCCAACACCTCACCGTACGAGAGAGCAACATGAAATCATTGCAGTTGTCGTGTCTCCTGCTGGCTGTTCGAACTATAAAGCAGCGTGTTAGTCTTTGTTGACACGCTTCACTTCACTTTGATTAATGCATCAGTTTTAAAAGATTCCTGTGCTGTCGTTTAGCGTTAGAACACCTGATTGAGTTGTGGATGTGAGTAGACTCCATGACGCTCAGCAGTCAGCGTGTTTCAGAGTGTTATCATGACACAAACCTTGTTTTAGGAAACACAGTTCATCAGTTTCATGTTTCTGAGCGTCTCTTGTTCTCCTCTCCTCCAGCAGGCAGACGTAGGCGACGACTGCTCGCAGCCCACAGACCTGAAGGTGAAGACGGAGCCGGCGGTGTGTAAGACGGAGCCCTCCTCACCCGAGCCGTGCGCCACCGAGGACCAGACCGAACCCGTCGACCTCTCGCTCAACAAGCCGCGCTCCTCTTCACACCCGTCTTCTACGACGAGCACCACGGTCAACCCAGCGCCCAGCGGCCTCGTGACCCAGCCCAGCCTGTCGGCCACACCGGTCCCCACAACGGTACAATCGATAGGCTCCATGGTAAACGCAAACCCAACATCCTCCACCAAAGCTGTCGAACCTGTTGAAGAGTTAGAGCGACCAATCAGATCCTCTCCTCTCGCCCCTGCAGGTCCTCTCTCCAGGCTCCATCTTGGCCACTCAGGGCGCCGGCGGCCAGCAGATCCTCCACGTCATCCACACGATCCCCTCGGTCAGCATGCCCAGCAAGGTGGGGCAGCTGCAGACCATCCCCGTGGTGGTGCAGTCGCTGCCGGTCGTCTACACCACCATGCCTACCGATGGCGTCGCCACGGCGGCCATCACAGTGCCGCTCATCGGCAGCGACGGGCGCTCAGAAGGATCAGGTGAGCCGATACTGAACACCAAATCTTTGATCGGTAAAGATCCAGTGTCGTGGACTCTTACAGGAAACCTCTGAATGAATCCTGCTCCCATCAGCCTCAGCTGTCGTCTGAGACTGATCTTAGCATGGTGTGCTAACATGCTAACAGCTGGTAAATGTTCGCATGCTGTGTTTTAAGTGTGGAGAGGAAATTTACCAGAAATTATTCAACTATTTAGATATTCTGACGGATCATCTCAGTCAGTGATTCTGGTGCAGGAAAGTTCTGTGCTCATTTCCTGATTGGCTCATTTGACTTCAGATCTGTGAACATTGAATTAAATATATATAATAATATAAATATAAATGAACAGAGATGTTGGCAGCGAGCATGCGACACATTATATAATTTAAATGTAGAGGAAGCAAAGTAAACAGTCACTACTGACTCCAGACCAGCAGCTTCACAACATCATGTTCTAAATAAACCCAAACCCAGCAGTGACTCACGTCCTGTGGCAGAACCGGCCTCTTCTCTGTCCTCAGACCTGCTCCTCTAATTGGCTCCTTCACCTTGTTGACTCCTCCTCCCGTGGAGCGATGACACATCTTCCTCTGTAATCCAGCTATTAAAAGATCAGATTAATAAACAGGATGATTTGGATGCTGCTCGGCGTCTCAGCCTCGGCGTGAAGGTGTTCAGCGTCTTCATTTAAAATCGCGTCGAATCAGGAAATGAAAAGCAATTTGAGGCAGTTGTCAGATTGCTATCCTCTCCATCTCTGACCGCCACGCCCGCCATTGTTCCCCCGCGGTCCCGTCTCTCTTGCCCACACTGTCATTACGGCGAGCTCTCGGTCTCGGAGGAGTCCGGCGTGCCTCTCCAGGGAGACGGTGTGTGTTGGCGGTTAGCCGTTTGTTAGACTCACCATCTGTCCGCCTGTCTGTCTCTGTCGTCCCCATATGTGCCAGATGATTGATATTCTCACTTAAACGAGGAAACTCTTGGAAAGAAATGTTACAGATGTTGTTGGGAAACGTTTCTGACATTGAATCAATCAACGTTTGAACCTCAGGAGTCTTTTTCTGAGTAACTAATATTCTGTCATTTTTTAACTCGTACCAGCACCTTTAACACGGTGAGACATCCGGTCGATTCGATTACAGCGGTGAACAGAGAAGATAAAGGAGCTGTGATCCGTCCTTAAACAAACACGAGGGGAAGCTCGACATTTGCTCAGGCGAGCTAACAAAACAGGCCTCCGCCCCTTTGACAAACTGCAGTAAAGTCGCTGAGTGAAGTCGGTTCTGTTCACCTCGGCGTCTGACGACCAAACGCAGCGCGGCCGCGACTCAGGAATATAAACAGAGGAGGCAGAAACGTAAAGAAGAATCCGGCCTGAAGATGCTCTCAGACAGTTTGACCTCATCGGACGTTCAACACATACCACGAGTTCCTTCGTCAGTCTTATAATCAACATCCACTTTGTCTCAGACACCTCTACTTCATTTCCCAGCATGCTTTTCAAAAATCCTCACAGACGGGATGAGAATGTTTCCCACTTTGTCTGAGGGACGATAAAATATCACTAACGTCAAAACGTACGGCGTGTTAGAGGTTTATTGTATGTGAGTACTTTAGATTAGATCAGACAAGACATCTTATAATAAGCTGGTTATTGTAAGGACGTTATAATGTCACTGAGGTTTGATTACAGCCCGTCCAGGTTCATGTTCACCGACCTGCCCAGTCCAGAGAAACCCAACAGATGGTTCTGGTCAGGATCTCACATGTACAGTAGCTCACAGTCAGCACAGCTATCGTTTTCCTCTGTTTCCTCCGAGGGATCATTCAAGTGTTCCCCCAACTAACGTAATCTAATATCATCTGATCTGTTGAGGAGAGCCAGGTGGACTCAGAGCGCTCAGCGACGGACCCGACACTTCTCTAGCTGCTGCATTTCGTCACTCGGGAGAAACAAAGAACGACGGAGAGAGAGAGAGATAAAGAGAGGAGGAGGGAGAGAGAGATAAAGAGAGGAGGAGGGAGAGAGAGATAAAGAGAGGAGGAGGGAGAGAGAGATAAAGAGAGGAGGAGACAGGAAGTTTTCATATTCCATGTACCTGCAGAGCAAACAAGCAGGAGGAAGCTCGCTGCTCATGTGCTGCCGTGTTGTGTGGGAGGAAAAGGTAGACGCAGACGGAGAAAAGGAGTGAGAGGTGGAGGTGAGGGTGGGGGTGGGTGGAGGGGGGGTGGGGCTGCTGCAGGGGTGAGGCAGGATGAGGAGGAGAGAGAGCAGAGGTCGAGAGGAGAGGAGATGAGGTCGCTCTGCCTTTGAAAGAGGAAGGCTGCAATGGCGGATGGGTGGGGGTGGCTTAATTGTCTCCAGAGACAAAGAACACTTCTATTGGTGTGTGTGACACACACACACACACACACACACACACACACACACACACACACACACACACACACACACACACACACACACCACCCAAATTCCTTGCGTCACCCTCCCGGCCGCCCCTCCCCTCCTCGCTCTCTGCAGGCTGGCTGGACTTTGACCAATATGGCCGCCACATTCCTGCAGATAGGGGAGGCGGGGGAGCGAGGGGGCCGGGGTGCCTGGGTAATTTGCACTTTTTTTTGTTTTCATTTGCTACGTGTTTATTTTGATCTTTGTTCGCTCATGTCGTGTTTTCCGCTGTGGTAACGTTGTTCCTGGTGAGCAGCAGCCTGTGAAATTGTGAATTTTGGGGGAAAAGAGGAAGTGATGAGGGGGCGAGAGACACTGACTGACACTGAGGGAGAGAGAGAGAGAGAGAGTGTGGGTAATGTACCAATAGACTAAATAAATTAGTGCTGCTGCCTGATCAGGACACAGATGATCTGACAGAGACAGTCGGCTGTAAAAGACATTAGCACAGATAATTATCAGACGGTGGATCGGTTGTTCGTATTAAACTATTTATTACAGCAGCTTTAAAGATCAAATGTTGTGACAGTTTGTCTTCAGGTTGTCCACCTCCTGCACATTACCTGAAGAGGTGACATTCATGTAAATGTCCAAACACCCAGAATTCAACAGGACTGAAAACTCCAGAACGTGTCAGTATTCGTACCAGCGACCAACAGAGGACTGCTGTCGCCTCCAGAGATTTGTCTGTCAGTTAATTGCTAATTAGCATCCGCTTTGAGTTGTGTGGAATATTTTTCATTAACATCTGTTCACATTTTCTTCTTCCTGCGGTGACTTTGTGGAAAAAAAAGGTTATTGGAGAAGAGAAAGAAATAAAAAAACGAGGGGAAGAAAGAAGGAAAAGGTTGGACAAGAACACAGAAAAACACGTCTGGAATTTTTTAGAAACGAGCAGAAAAACCCAGAGATTCAGTTCTGCAGCCGAGCGGACCACACCTAACAACACACACACACACACACAGGCACACACACACACACACACACACACACACGAACACACACACACACACACACACACACACACACACACACACACACACACACGCATACACACACACACACACACACACACACACACACACACACACACACACACAGGGAGAAAGCCTTTGTGTTGCTAAGTTGCTGGAATCTAGGCATCACTATTAAGAAGTTATTAACCTCCTGCTGTGCTTCTGTCTGTTCTCCCCCTGCTCCTCCTCCTCCACCTCCTCCTCCTCCTCCTCCTCCTCCTCCTCCTCCTCCTCCTCCTCCTCCTCTTCCTCCTCCTCCTCCTCCTCCTCCTCCTCTTTTCTCTTTTCTCTGTTCTGGTTCTTCCTTTTCTAATTTAATTCACCACTTCATCTCTTTCTCTGGGCCCCTCTCTCCATCCTGTCCTCTCTGCAGTTCGCATCAAGCCGGGCTCGACGTCTCCGGTGGAGTATCAGAGTGACAGTGATGCAGAGAGCGGCACCGAGTCTGGGTCGGCCTCCCTCAGCGCTCAGAGCCTTGATGCAGGGTGAGTTCATCTCAGGATGTGACGTCATATCCGTGTCGTCCAGAACTACAGCTGTCTCCAACCGGACTCCCCCTGTGGGCCAGTGTCGGGCCGTCGCTGAGCGTCTACGGCTCTGCGGTGTGTCCTGCACTGTCGGCACCAGTCGGCCCGTGTTTCAGCCGACTGAGCATGTTGAAGTGTGTCGGAGAGAGAAATCCCTCTGATTGGCTCTTAAACGAAGCGAATCAGTGAGGAGAGAATAAAAGCCTCGGCCCGTTGCTGCAGTTTCTCCTCCTCACCAGTGACTTTTACAACTTTCAATCAGACATATTCTTGATTAGAAGTGACAGAAAATGCTGCTTTAATCCAACAACAGTTTGTATTCGTCATTAAAAAAGCAAAACCTGAAGATTAACACTGCAGATCCAGACGTCTGCCCCCTGGTGGTACGGAGAGATGTTTCCTCTCAGGCCGCCGCAGAACGCATGCAACAGTTGTCCGTCTGCTGTGGTCCTCGTGGTGCGTTCAGGTGCAGGTTTCTGGCCCAGACATGAGGCGATGCAGCAGTTGGCTTTCATCGCTGCTGGTTCTTAAATGTCGGTGCGTCTGGGCCTTAAAACTGGAGGTTTGTCAGACTGTTGGACTTCGACCGGCTGTAAACGGCTGCCTGCTTCTGTCGTCTGACTGCACTGTAACGTGATGCGTTCAGGGGCAGCTCGTAAATTACAAACGTGCAACTTGTTTTTATTGATTTTTGTTCACTTAGTTCAGATGTGTGTGTCTCGTGCATCAGATGTCACACGCACACGAGACCCAACATGCTACATGCTGGTCTATGATCCAGATGAGTCCAGTACCTGGACAGCGTGTTTCCAAAGATGTTGAACTGTTCCAACAACATTGTGTACTCGTAATAAAACACCACCTGACGTGCTGCAGACCGTCGTGGTGCAGAGACCAGCACCTCCACTATAAATCTGCTCACAGCACAATAAACCACAGATGATGTAATCTCACTGTCAAAGTCAGTGATGTGAGGCCAGTGAGAGAGACACTAATGCACAGCAGGGGTTTGTGGGAAATGCAGTCTCTGTGTGGATCCCTCCCTCCCCTGCAGCCTCCTGACTAATTACATTACTGCAGCGCTGCTCCACCGGACTCTTATATAACCTTACATAACCCTCAGTACAGCGCCGGAGACACCCGGGCTGGATCACACAGAGACAAGTGTGTGTGTGTGTGTAGTACTTTATAACTGAGGCCACTTGGTCCTGTCAAGTAAAGTTTGGACATTTGACAGGCTGCTGAGTGAAGGTTAGTGTGGCTATGGAGGCTCTTACCAGCACAGTAGTGTGTGTGTGTGTGTGTGTGTGTGTGTGTGTGTGTGTGTGTGTGTGTGTGTGTGTGTGTGTGTGTCCAGTGTGTTTATTAGTAAATCAGGAGAGAGCTGCTGCCACACCCAGTGGGCGAGGCCGTCTGACTCTAACTGAAATTCAGGGTGTGGGCGGTGACGGTTAGCTTAGCGCTGTAATCTGTTCTGTGTGTGTGTGTGTGTGTGTGTGTGTGTGTGTGTGTGTGTGTGTTGCTGGGCAGGGCCGTCCCTGTACTGGGGTGTAAACATGGTTTCGTAATGCAGTTTGTCGTCACACCTCCCTGTAAAGAGGCTCCAGAGAAAGACAGAGAGTTTTTTTTTGGTGTTTTTTTAATCAAATCAACTCGATTAACATTTGAGTATAAATAATATAATATAGTGTTGAATCTATAAAGATGTAAATGTGGTGTAGGAGGGAGGAGACCGAGAGAAAAGAGTTGGTGGCTTCAGTCACATTCTGTTTTGTCGGAGGAAAAAAGGAATAAAAGATACAGCAGCAGATACAAAAGCAGTAAACAAGAGAGATCCAGTCCTGCTGGAGTGGGTCTGTGGTGCAGCTGTGTCCGACTCTCTGACGCCCCCCAGTGGTTCTGACACCACGTCCACATGAGCCTGATGATGATGACAGGTTTGCTGAGTTGTGCTGGTGATGAAACACGTCACATGAATGCAGAGCGACAGGTCATAAAACAAAACCGTGGCTCGTGTTTGAGTGAAAGCGTCATCATCACTCTCTCCTCGTCCTCTCAGGTCGGTCATGGACCTGGAGCCTGTGGATCCAGACTCACCGGACATCAAGAGGAGGCGGATCCACATGTGTGACTATGAAGGCTGTAAAAAAGTTTACACCAAGAGCTCCCACCTCAAAGCCCACAGGAGGATACACACAGGTGAGACGAGCCCAACACCAGCAGCACAATAATTAATATTTAGTTATATTTAAGAGTTCAGATGTCGTTCACTGTCCTCAAACTATCCATGGAGCATTGAATATTTAAGCACCACACGGAGTTTTTCTAGTTGCTAAAGTAAGCTAACCGCTAACTGAGCTAACAAAGGTGGGAAATTAATTAATTAACTAATTGCAGAATTAATATTTGTAGAGGAGGCTGAGACCAGTTCTACTAAGCTGATTGAGGAATTCTGGGAAATGTAGTTGAAAACAAAATTAACTTCCCAGGGTTCCTCTTCCTTCTGCTTCCTCCCATCCTTTCCTGTCCCCTAACTCCTCTCCTTGTCTCCTCCCTCCTCCAGGTGAGAAGCCCTACCACTGTACCTGGGAGGGCTGCACCTGGCGCTTCGCCCGCTCCGACGAGCTGACTCGACATTTCCGCAAGCACACGGGGATCAAACCTTTCCGCTGCACCGAGTGCGACCGCTCCTTCTCCCGGTCTGACCACCTGTCCCTGCACCGCCGCCGCCACGTCATGATGTGAACTCTGACCTCCCCCTCCCTCCCCCTCCCTCCCCCCGACATCTCAGAGTCCCTCACAGCACATCCAGTACCAGTGAACCTACTTCCTGTTTCAGGATGTGAAGCCCATCAGCAGACAAACACACTGCACCTCCTCCTGCTCCTGCTCCTCCTCCTCCTCCTCTTCATCATGTTGAAATCACAGGGATATCAGGAATGTGTGTGTGTGTGTGTGTGTGTGTGTGTGTGTGCAGTGGACGTTAAAGGATTTTTACTGTGTGTGTTTCAACACATCATCTTCTTCATCTTCATCATCATCATCATCACCGTCCACCCTGAAACATTCCCCTCCCCAACATCCTCCAGCGCCCCCGTGGCAGCAGACGTCAGAGGAGGATGGACTGCAGGACATCCGTCAGCAGGGACGTTCATCCATCCATCATCACATCTTCATCCATCCACAGAGGAGGAGGAGGAGGAGTCACCTGTGTGTCCTGAGCAGGACGTCACGTCAGCTGCTCTTCTCTCTGTTGTTGGAACGCTTGTTGACTTAAAGCCAACTGTTTGACTTGAGGAACCGGGCCAGAGTTGTTGCCATCTGATCCAAGAATCAGTAAATAGAACCTCAGATATACTCAATCATTTCAGTCGGTTCTGGAAAAATATTAAAATTCAGTCTCCAGCACTAATCTTTGGCCCAAACTCTCGGTTTCCACTGCACGGCACGGCTCACCTTCACCCGCCTCGTCTCACTCTGGTACCAGGTTCTTCTCTGGGTTCAGTTTTGCAGACGGTTCCTCCTCAACACAGTCGGGTTCTTAGCTGATCACCAACTGAACCATCGATAAAAACTACCGGTTCACGTGCGTCGTGTCACAATGTGGGACGCCGAGAAGAAGGTGCTTCTGAATTTTCTCAAACTTTCAGAATTGTTCCAACTTGAGAGGACATTCACATTAATGTTCCCAGTTACCATCCACATCTTTTCACAAAGACAGACCAACCCAGAGCGGGTCGAACCGGGTCGAGCCGCACCGTGCAGTGAAAACCTGCCATGAAGGCTCAGAAGTCAAACAGCTGAGAACTTCCTCCTCTGCTCATGTTGGAGTCAATGTGCAGCAGCTGAAGTGACGTCAGACGTCTGAGGCTCGGGTATTAAAGTGGTTTATTACATCCCCCCTCCCTCCCTCACATCCCTCCCTCACCCTCCCCTCCTCCCCTCCCCCCCTCCCCCCCTCCCGTGGTACAGGGAGCTACAAGACTGTGAACTTTATAAAGATTCATTTGTTTTCATCGTATCAATCACATTATCGTGTGTCCTCCCCCACACACACCTTTCTGGTTCTTCTTGATAACAGTATTTTTGCTTTTTATGCGTCGTCGTCGTCGTCGTTGCTGTTGTTTTATGAAATAAGGCCTTCAGTTATGTTTTTATTTTTCTTCTTCTTTGCCAGCTTTGGGCGCTCTTAACAGAATGGCATCGTGTTTTTTTAAAATTAGATTTCAGATCCTTTCTTTGTGTTCTGAGGCTGTGAAAAAGACTGAGGAGACACAAATAGTTTGAGATTACAAGTAAAACTCTCGCACAGGGACTAGGGGAGCTTTTCTGAGTGTGTGTTTCCTGCGTGTGTTGTGTGTGTGTGTGTGTGTGTGTGTGTCTATGAGTGTGTGTGCATGTTTTGAGACAAACACATAATCAGAATTTAAGATTTTTACGAGTGTGTGTTCCGGGCACTTGTTGTTCTTTTACCTCTTGCCCGTTGAGCCTTAATAACTGAAGTCAATCTGTAAAAGGGCGAAACCAGAACCGCTGACAGGCGCCGCCGGGCCGACTGTGAGTCTCTGCTTATTGAGACGTGGCGCTGATTGTCCAGCAGAACCTGACGCTTGCTGTGTCAGACTTTTAATAAAATCATGTTTGATTTGGAGAGAAAATTGTCTTGTAAACAGACGACCCCTAAACATATAATGTGACATGTAGAAATTTGAAACATAAGATACCAGCCTTTAATTCTGCCGACCGGGCTGAGAATATCTGGTCCAAACTTTGAGAAACTGGAGATGAGAGTTCAGATTCTGCAGCAGCAGAAAGTTTCGCCTCCATCACGCTGAATCAGTCGACCACATAAATGCGACTGGTTGTATAACTTCACGACGACCTCGGAGCAGCAGGACAAGGATCCAACATGGCTGCCACTGAAGGTCACAGTGGCCCGGCCGCCTGTCAGAAGTTCTGGGAGAAACCAGGCACTGTGTCGGGCTGTCAGGGTCCGTAGTGCCTGCAGTTTAAACTACGGGGAAACTAAGCGCTCTCCTCACTAGCATTTCTACCAGACGGGGGGTCAGTTCTCCTTCCACTGTTCTCATCGTGTCAGAACTTTATTTAACGCCTCCAGAACTAACAGAATCTTTTCCTTGACGTGGCTCTCCTGATATCTCCCCCGTGCTGACCTCCGTATCTAATCGGCACGTCTTTCAAACTACCTTGGAGCAGTCGGAGCAGAACTGATCCCCTCCCGCGCTCTGACCCACGGCGTCCATGTCTTAAGTGGGCTGGTTCTCAGCTCCCATTCTGGACTGAACTTGATTATGCAACATAACGCAGACCTCGCTCCAAGCGCTGTTCTGAACTCAGTAGTTAAGCACTAGCTGGTAGTTGCACTGCTGATATGCAGCTCACGTAGTTTATAACAAGAACCTTAAAGGGAGGTCGGGATGTGTTGAAGCGAGAGCCGTCGATCGCTGAACGAAGTCGACCCTGAAACTGACACGAAGGAGGCAGAACGATTCTCTCCTGATGTCTCAAACAAGAGGCCGAGTGATCGACGGGTCTCTCTTCTCTCCGTCCTGACGTGTCGCTTCACAAACAAGAGAAAAGGCAAGACACATTTTGCTTTAGCGACGTGTTCTCGTTAGCCACTCGGAGTTCCTGTTGTTGTTGTCATTTCAAAAAGCTCGTCAACGAGAGCGAGACGTGGCACACCTGACCTTTTCACAGAGCGACCGACACAAACATCCGTCCAGGACAAGCGACTGAATCTGGTAGAGAAACTAAATGTTTGGCTCAGACCTGTTAGAGGAAGTCCCGGTTCTGAGCTGGATTCAGCGGCCTGTCCGGTGGGATCAGGTTTGTTGCGGTGAGTCGCGGCGCTCCTCCTAACATCCCCTCGCTTCAACTAAAAAAAAAACATAGTTACTAAGCACATCTTTCTAGAAGAGTATATGCATTTGATTGCAATTTCCTTTCTTTTCTAAACTGTTGATAAAGACATTAAGACAATGACAAATAATTAAGATAAATCCATGTATATAAATGTATATAATCAAAAAGTGCAGAGTAAATGTAACGGGTGAATTTCTATTTTTAACACTGACTAGATAATGTGAAAAAACCTTTTTCGTTCTCTTCTTCCTCTGTTGGTTTGATGAAAAGTGTTTCATCACGTGTTCATTTCTTCAGATCTGATTTGTTTCGTAGTTTCTTAAGAAAAAAAAAGAAGATAATTGGTCCCACTTGTGTTGTGCACACTTGTTGCATGGAGAGTAGCCTTCTTGTTTCCTTATAGTGACGTTGGTGAGCATGTCCGTGTGTGTGTGTGTGTGTGCGTGTGTGTGTGTGTGTGTGAGACGGTGGGTTTCCCTTAACATTGATGAAAAAAAACCCCTCACTGACAGTTAATTAGGGCTCCATGTTTTATTAACAGAGTGATATTAATGCACCGGATCAGAATCAGAACTGTGAGGTTTCGTTCGGACGCTCTCACAGTTTGTTTGGAGGTTTTTTTACTACGCTTACGCTCCAGAAACGTTCGGGTCCATTAGAGCTGAAATAATAAATAAAAACCCTGATTTGTTTTTTGATTTTTGGATCTGACTGCTGGCTTCACACTCTGCAGACTCAGCGCTGACAGAAGTGAAGATACAAACACATCCGACCTGTTTCACACCTTCTCTAACGCAGGAGAGCTTCACAGAAACAAACCACGTGATTAAAATACGCTCGTGCATTTTCTCCCATTTAAAGGAGTCGAATTTGAACACAGAAGTCAAAATCATTCATGTGTGATTGTTTAGAAATTCGCTCAGGTGGTAAATGATGAAACTTTACAGGGTAGACGCCAGCTGAGGATGAAAACTTAATGCACAAACCTGATAGAATATTACGAGCTGACGGTCACTGGATGTGTTTTCAGTCCCGTACAGAAGCAGATACCCACCGAGCTCCTAAACCAAGAGACAGAGACGGAAGCAGGACGTCGGCTCGTCCTCCTGTCACTCACTCACTAAACACATATTCTCGTTGACTTCTAGTGGTGTCCAGCTGCAGCCACAGTTAGAACCTTTCTGTCATGTTTATTAGGTGTTGGTTCAGCTTCAGGTTCAGTCCGCTCACACAGTCAGTGACCATCGCTTCACTTTAGTGTCGGTCGTGTGATAGATGATCGTCTTCAAAAGTCTACAAGTCTTTTAAAGAGTAAAACAAACCTGCCAGTGTAGCAGTGAAGAATGTGCTCATTGAGTTTTCTTTAAATCAGACATGATCTACAACATTCTTCCCTCGGTGGCGAGCTTGTCACCTCCAGGTTTGATCCCGAGTGTCTGTTGAGAAGCTGAAGCGGACTGTAAAGATTATTCGTCCTCAGTAAGAGACATTTTTTCAGTGAAGTCTGAGGACAGTGATGTCTTCAGATTAATTAAAACATCATTTAAATCCTCAAAATAAACTTTTGTTCACCTGCTTTAATAGAATAAACCTTAAAGCTGTCAGCTGTGCTTCAGACCACTCGAGGTGAAGGAGAAATGTGTTTCTGTGATGTGATGCAGCAGCCGTCTGAAGGATCCTCCGCCCTTTTATCCGCCTGACCTTTGACCCCAGGCAGCACATGTCCGAGTCGTTATGAACCTGATGCACACGATCGGCTCTGCTGTCAATGTTTGAGAGAGAAACTCCTCCCGTGTGAGTCTGAGGACGTCGGACTGACGACGGCGTCGCGTTGCGGGGAGACTGATGCATGTGTTTGTGTTTTTCCTGCTTCCTGTTGGTTTCTTGCGGTTTGTGAAAGCTTGTTTTCCCCTTCGGTATTCTTCTGAATCTTCTGTTGGTGTATAAAACAGGAACGTTCCTCCGTGAACAGGCAGTGAAACTTTTAAACAATTTGACCCCATGAGACGTGTTGATGTCGGAGGCGACGCCACCGACCGAGTCCGTCTGTGTGCCTCCGCTCGCCACCAGTCACTTCCTCTGCAAAACACAAACTTTAGGTATTTTCTATTGAATGCAGTAACTTATGGGCCAGTACTATATTTACTCAGTGCAATGCAGTTATCATTATAATAATACAATTATTAATAATATTTTTGTTTCTTTTTTTGTATTGTACAGAACAAATGTGTAAAGATCAGTGAGGAAAACGTGAGCTTTTTGATACTGTGACTCATGGTGTTTAAAAGTCAGTTTCTCCCTGTACAGTTGTGATTATTTCCCCCTTCCTCCTTCTTCTTTTATAGAATAAAAAATGTTTTTGGTGCAATTTAACGCCTCGTGTCTGTGTCTGGTTTATTATCATTTAGCTGATGCTCCTGTGGTGAATCCAGGGCTTCACCTCCATCGTCAGACAGGCCAAATTATATTTTAATTAAGTCCTGGAATTGGAAATAAGAAGGTTTTTTTTTTTACTTTTTTCAGTGTGACAGAGATGTGGAATTTATTCATGTGTGTGTTTATCTATGAATAAAACATTTGTTTCGAATAGATTAAATAAACATTTTATATTGAGGTCTTTAATAATTTTGTCAATTTGGTAAATAAAACAAGTTTATATACGTTTTTTGCAGCTACTGCATCTAAAGTGAGCACGACGTCTTATTATGGTTAAAACTATAAAACTATAAAACTATATTACATGAAGCATCTGGTGACTTTAAATACTGTGAAAATAAATCATTACCCAGTAAGACAGTGAGTGAGCTGGTCCTCCCTCGTGATACCAACACAACAAAAAACAACTGCATTAATTAATTTAATTTCCAGATGTTAGTAGATGTGTAGATCTGATATTTGAACTCCTGATTTGTTTTTATTGGATGTTGCAGCCAATCCATCGACCTTCCTGGAAATGTTTGTAAAATGATCCTAAAATAACTGAATTCAAAGCTGTTGTTGAACAGTGAAAAGGATTTAGGACTGACGTATAGAACGGAGCAACAAAAATCTAAATAAACACATTTCTCCACTTTCCCCTCGGGGGAAAATATTACAGAGAATTTTAGTTTTTCTTGTCAAAATTTTTTCCTCTGATCAAACACACTCAAGAGAAAAACAGCATTGTACGGATGTTTTCCTCCACCAGGTTTCAGGTCTTAGACCAGACTCAGAAAATGGAGAAATAAAAATTCAGGATGACATTTTATTTTCCAGTAGAATGTTATTTTCTTCCTCCTGCAGTATTTTTGTTATTAAATCACTAATAATAACGTTGTCGGTCGTTCCAGGTGAAGTTGTAGTGAAGTCAGACACACTCAGATCCACACGAGTCAGATACATTTATTTTCTTCTGAATATTTTTTCTATATTTAAAAAATCTCTGGGCTAAAACAAAAGTTCCTTAAAGTTTACACGTATGAAAGAGAAACAAAATCTCAGATGTTGTTCTTTTTTCCCCCGCTCGGTTTCACATGTGTGAAAAAAAGGCAGAAAGAAACTTAGAAAGATAAAAGATTCTCCTGACAAAACTTCATGACCACCAGTGTTCAGGTCTTAAGGAATCGAGTGGAGGAAAAAAATGATGCAAGAGAAAAAATAATAAAACTAATAAAAATAAATAAATAAATAAATGATTCGGTTTCACACAGTAAAAGTTGTTTTCTTTCTCCTGTATTTCAAATATTGACAATATTTTCCTTCGTCTGAAGATGTTTCTCGTCTCTTTCACATGAGAAAATGATTCTCCTAAAAAAGTTTAATAAAAAAAAATAAGTGCATTTTCACAGACATGAAAAATTTAAGGAACTCAGAAAGATTCTCCTGCAAGAGTTCATGTTCCCCACCAGTTATTACGCCATAATCACAAGACTGAAAACAAGAAACTGATTTTTGTCTTGTGTGAATTTGAGTGTAGGGGAAATATTTGGAAGGAGAAAAAACGGTTTGCCTAAAAAAAATATTTTTTTTTCCACTTTCACACATGAAAAAAATAACTTTTTCCTCACAGACAGAAAAAAACAAATAAGGTCATAAACTGTGAAAATAATGTAGTTATATCTCCACCTGCCCCTCAGGACAAAACGCTTCCAGAGAAACAATTTATTCTGATTGTCAAAACCTACAATTCCTACAATTAATTTCACACAAGAGAGTAAGCAAAGTAAACAGTATTCAGGTCATCAACACTCGAGGACAGAATTTAGGTCAGACTGAGAAAATTGAGCAATTAAAGGAAATAAATAAATTAATTTAAAAAAAATGTTTTTCCTTGCGTGAAACTGAGTGAGGGGGAAAATGTTTGGCAGGAGAAAATAAAGTTTTTCCTGAAACTCAGTTTCACATTTTAGACCCGATAAGACTGGAGGAAAATGTTTTGGCAGGAAAAAAAAGATAATTTTCACTCCGTTTCAAACATGGAAAAAAAAAAATTCTCCAGGGTGAAACAAAAGTTCCTAGATTTTTTCTTTTTCAATCTATGAAAAAAAATAATAATAATAAATAAAGATTTTGTCCTCTGGTCAGAACTTTGTTTCCTCGCTCAGTTTCATAGAAGTAAATATAGTTTTTGTGTGAATATTTTTCTCACACACTCATGTGACATTTTGTATGTTTCCATGAGTGAAAACTGTTTTAGAAATGAATTTTGTTTTTATTCTTTATGAAAACATCTTTCTCTTGTCCAAAACCTTTCCTCCAATTTTCCTGAACATTTTTCACAATATTTTCTTTAACCTGAATAATTTTTTTCTACTTGGTTTTCCAACAGTGATTTAATAAACACAGATTTTAGTTCAGACCAGACCGAAATAAAAAGGTCAGAAACATTCTGGAGAACTCGTCTGAGTGGAGGAAAAAGTTTTGGCAGAGAAAAAAAAACATCTGAAAAAAAATCTGTGATAAAAAAATATTTTTTTGAAAAAAGATTTTTTGTGTGAGGGTGAAAACATTGTTGCTTTTTAAACTTTGTATTCCTCGCTCAGTTTCACACATAAACAATTGTATTCTTATGAAATCTGCTCACAAGATTTATTTATTTTTGTCTAAAAATAGAAAATTCTCTCAGTTTCACACATGAAAAAAACACAATCTTTTGGGTATTTTTTTTTAAAATACCCCAATAAATTCTTGAGTTTTATTTCTATTTACTTGGACTTCAAAAAAAAGTTTGTCCTGAAAAATATTTTTGATCGTATTTCCCCCCCAACCGGAACCCAGAAACACAGGAGAGAAAGTAGTTTAGAGCAGAATTAGAAAAATGGATCACCAGAAAACAAAAGTCCAGTAGAACTTTATTTTCCTCCTCCAGTACTTTTTATTACATCACTAATAATAAACTCATCGTCCTCTCTGTTCCCAGCAGCAGCTGTGGTGACGTCACACACCTGCAGGTTGGGCTGTCGTCCACTAGAGGGAGCGCTGGGACAGATTATAGGAGGTGAACTGATGGAATCCACCAGAGAGGAAGAAGCAGCATCAGCACAGTTACAGTTACTCCATGTAGTCTGTGGATTACTCTGCTCAAAAAGTTACTGAGCTCCTCGAAACAAAAGGAGGAAAACACTCAGATCACACTGATGAATGAAAACCTTCAGAGTAAAGTGCATGAACACAGTCATAAACGCCTGTGTGTGTGTGAGTGTGTGTGCGTGTGTGTGTGTGTGTGTGTGTGTGTGTGTGTGTGTGTGTGTGTGTGTGTGTGCATTGAAACTCTTTGCCGTTTGCTCTAAATGGGTTTATTGGCCTCGTGCAGTCATGATCGGGCCAATCATTAACACACACAATGCCAGTTGGATTCATTCAGATGGAGACACACACACACACACACACACACACACACACACACACACACACACACACACACACACACACACACAAAACAGGACAGAACTGTTGCTCTGATCCTGTTCATGAGTCATAACCGTTCTTTTTCTTTTTGGCCAGTTAAACCAGTCCAGAGAGTTTGGTGGATTTACCTCACACACACGCACACACACACACACACACACACACACACACACACACACACACACACACACACACACCTTGTGGCCGCTCTGTAAATATGTTTTATCAGCCACCAGATCTGGATATCACAATAACTCTGCCCGTGACGACTCCTGAGCTCTGAGCCTCGCTGTGGTTCAGGTCACTTTCCTCCTGCGGGTTCAGCTACATTTTCATTTTATTGGAAAAGTTCCTGACTGAGTTAAAGCACGTGGACGCCCCCTTAAGTCGGGACTATAACTGTGAAACTTGGCAAAACTTTTCTTGCACAACCTGCTGACTTTGAGTTGAAAGTCTTGATCCTGTGCGGCTGGAGATGATCTCCAGAGGCTGAATGTCTGCAGGATCTGAGGGGACTTTAGGGATAATGTTACTTAGCAGTGAACGTCTCTGCACTCCACAGATATGCTCAGCTCAGACATGTGTACCAACATGTTACATCACGTTTACATTATATGATTATCAGCAGACTTTTATAACAGGGGGTGTTGATGCAGGTCACACGGCTGCCAAACAGACGACAGGTCGAGTCTGTTCCAGCTGTTTCTGTGACGACCAGAGCGGACGACCTTCAGCAGGAAGCTGGAGCATCTCCAGCTGTTTTGGTTATGAAAACAGAAAGCATGATGCTTCATTACTCTGTCCCAGTGGATTTTGAGCCTGAACCTAACCAGAGCATCTGCACAGATTCATACTCAGAGGCGTAACATAAAGAAACGTCCAGTTTTAACTTGGCAAAGTTTAAAGTTAGTCTCCCTCTCTGTCTGTTTACGGCTTCTTACGTCTTAGTTACAGAGATACTCAGAGTAAAGTACAGATACCTGAGACATCTACTGGAGTACAGTAACTAAGTTTTTGTCCTGCGTTGCCTTCCCACATCATCTCCCAGCTGTGCTAAACGTCTAACCAGCGTCTCAGAGGACAGATGAGGACACGGTGTGATGACAGGAAGTGTTTGTGGGAACTCTGTCAGACGGACTGATACTCATCTCCTCCATCCAAAGACATGTTTTCATACAACATTAGTACACGGGTCGGTTCACAGGAACAAGGCTGCGACCATGAAAGAAGATCGGGGTTTCTTGAGGCCGTGTCCAGACAGACAGACAGACAGACAGGTGGACGCTCGGTGTCGTCACCGCTACAGACTACACGTTGTTTTGACATCACGGTGCAGTAAAGACTTTGCGGGTCTCGTCCGAGCGGCTCTGTGTCAAACCGTAAAGCCCAGTGAACAATACAGCTGATCCCCACATGTCTCAGTGACAAGTCACGATCTGCAGCTCTGCGGTTGTTTTGACAGCTCTGCTGGCTCGTTTCCCTCCTGCAGCCTCCAGAATGCCACCTGGGCAGGGCACCGCGCGCAGGAGGCTTTTTCTCTGCCTCATGAATGTAAGTGCCTAAAACAACACCTATACACGGCCATACCGGTCCCGTCCGGTTCTAAAGAAGACTGCAACAGTTCACGTGGCAGCTTGAAGTCACTCTGATCGCTCTGAATGTGCTCAGCGACGTCGCTGTTTCTATTACAGTTTTCATCACATCTTGGCATGAGTGAGGAAACGATAAGATGCTTCTTGGATGAAGCAGTCCAAGGAATTTCATCCCAAACATGTCAAGTGGCTTTTGTTGAGACAAGTCAGTCATGACAGTTCGTCCCGGATGTTTTCAGTCTGATAAGAGTCTGACAACGAACACGAGATCCTTCTGATCGCAGCTGAAAACAAGAAGGTTTCAATACACAAGCTGCTGCTCGGTGAGGTGAACACTCACAGGGTGAACTGATGAACACTTCTGAGTCTGTTTCCCTTCAGCCAGCGTCATATTGAGCTGATCTGTAACGATTATTAAACCATCTGTGACTCTAGACTCACAGAAGATCCAGTGGAGAGGACACGTGAACAGGAGGGTGAAAAGTTCCAACAGTTTGAGAAACTTTCGACATGTTAAAATAAGTCGAGTCATGTCACAGCGCTGCTCGTGAAGGAGACCACACAGGAGTCTGAACTTTAAACAGGATTAAACCAAATTCTAAAAGAAACTCAGCCTGGGGGCAAACGATACAACGCAACACCAAGAGCACAACGACCAGAGGAGACAGAGGGAGTCGGGCCGACTGACACCAGAGCATACATGATGTCACACTCAGACCAGGTGACCAGGTGACCAGGTGACCTTTGTTTAAATGTTCGTTATGACGGTCATATCCTCAAATCTCCTGCATGTCAGCACATATCAGACACAACTGAGGGATCGTCGGTTTGACTGAATCTTCATGTGTTTGGTTCCTGAGTTGAAGCCTCTGCGCGCCCACGCAGGTGTCTGCTGTGAGTCAGACCTCTGCTCAGGTGAGAGTCTGGAGGAGGGACTCGACACGAGGCGGCTGAACTCTGAGCACTGATCAGGCTGAAGAGGTGGAAACACCTGAGTGGACCGAGAGTGGGTCCCCTCTGTCTTTTTCATACTGTCAGATTATTAATAAGTGAAGCTTAAAGAGATATCAACTACGGGCCGGAGAGCCGAGCAGGTACAATCCCAGAATCCCCAAAGAATCACATATTGGACAAATCACAGTCATATTTACCAACCTTAACGTCAGGAAAACATCATGGTTTGCCTTGAAATACCTGGTTTTCCTAGAAAAAAAAGTGTCACTGAAAGTAGTTTTTTTCCCCAAAAACGTGACTGGAAATGTCGCGATAACTCACTAAGAATGTCCTGTTTTGTTATATAATATCCAGACATCTCCTTAAAAACATCCAGTGGTGTCACCTGCACAAAGGTTGAAACGCGTCTCCAGCAGCGTCACACCACCCGGGGGGCCGTAGTTTGGCCTGCTCAGATGTTTGGCCTCCAGCAGATCAAACTTTTCACTCATCCAGATGAATATCTACGAGATGAAGTGGCACAGATGTTCATGGTTCCCAGAGCATGAGTCCTAATCTTTTAATCACTAAAGACATTCATGTTTCAGAGCATCGCTGCGTTGAGCTTCGATCACCTGCACAACCTGAGCAGATCTCTGTTTTGTATATTTGCAGCCTCTCTGCAGGCTCTTTGCTGATGACTCACCCGTTTATCTCTGATCAGTTCATTTTTTTATTTACTGTTTGGGTTCATTTTCTTCGGCCTCGCTCTCCTGATCAGTCAGCTGTCGGCCCGCTGAAGCCGGCTGCTCGGCTCGCCGCTCATTCCTCAGCCGCGGCAGTAAAAACTCCTGTTAAAACTTGTCCGACTGATTCTGCAGCGCTGAACTGCAATCCTCGGAGTGAAACATCCCCCTGGGGAACAACACCACTCTGGATGGCGTAACTACAAAAATTCATGCACTGAAAAAACCCTTGAAGTTTTCCAGAGCTGTTAGCTTTATTTGTATTCCAATGATTACTTTGACAGAAGCAGGCCGAGGAGTTCTGACTGTCCTGGACCTCCACAGCACTGAAGACGAAGATATTCTGACATTCATCACTCAAGATGTTTTGACCCAGCTGACTGTTTGCATCATCACGTCAGGAGGAAATACATCTTCTGCATCTTTTATCCATTTTCCTCACAATCAAGCTTCACGTACAGAACACAGCATCTCTGTAACCTCCAGGAAACACGAGTCCTTCAGAGCTTCTGTGGGACTGAACAACGCTTGGCAGCACATGAAACCTATTTTGCAGCGAAACAGTAAAAGGATCTGATCAGAACGCTGCAGATTATCATGGAACCTTCCTGCGTCTGCATGCAGAGACAGTCCGTGTCAACATTCAGGGCGTTGTCTCAGATGATGAGGCAAATCTCTGAGGCTCTCTGCTGAAAGCATCTTGGCACAAACATAATGATTACTTTCCCTGCCAGCAGAAAACAGCGGCAGGACCCCACCCTCCCCGCCTTTATACCTTTATACTCTGACTTTTATTCCTGCTCAACTGTTGACTTTCAGGCTCTTTTGTGTCACGCAGCTCCAGCAGAGTCACCTTTCACCCGACACGTCACGCCAACACAATCCGGCACCTGGGAGCGCAGACGAGTCGATGTCGGGGAATCATTAACTCCTTCTGCTCTGCTTTGGATAAAATCTGTCAATAAAGTCTTTTTAATATTTGAACCGATCCATTCTGTCCTCACAGACACGACGTTATCAGAGGAAAGGTGGTGAGTTCAGTTTGTTTTGTTCAGCCCAGTGTCCAGATGAACCATTCTGCAGACCACGAGCACGTCATGTTTGTTTCATATCCATCATCTTATCTGGATTTTGACAGACCTGGTGTTTCAGCGTTTGTACGACAGAAACCACCGGCTGTTTTCCAGCTGTGTTTGTGGAGACAGAACCAGGTATTCTGAGCCTCAACAGAATCTTTTTCTAACCCCAACCAAGTGGGTTTTGTGCCTGAACCAAACCAGAGCACAAGCACAGCGTCACACAACACAAAACCTAAAGAACCGAAATGTTTCTACATGTCTGTGGTTTGCAAAAATGTACATTTCCAACGTTTCACCAGGAGATTTGTTTGATTTTTCTTTGGTCTGAACAATCAGTTATTTTTGACGTATATGTTGAGTTTAGTCAAACAATTCACATGTTCAAAATATATAAATCTGAATATTATCAGTCAGAGAAATAAACATTTATAGCTAATGTTCTCCTACTATTTACTTACATAATAACTCCTTTCTTATGCGTGTGTCGGTATTTAAATCTGAGACCAAAGAAACCAGAAAACGGTCCACAGTTATTTCATGAATCCTTTTTTATTTTTCACAAACAAAAAAAAATACACCATTGTTGTTGTTCTCATCAATTTGTACATACATTCTCTCACACATAAACAGTATCAAAACAAAATCAAACATCTTCTAAGATCCCATTACTTAAAAAAAAAAGAAAAATATTAATATTAAAATAGGAAATAAGACCAAACAAATATTTACAGCGTCTTCTGTTCAATCTAAAACTACAGGTCTGTACACAGTGGGTGGTCAGCGCTCCCTCCTGGAGAGACACAGGAGAACTCGTTTCCTCTGGAAGAAATCTTAGAAAAATAAAAACAATCGTACGCAGTGTTGAAATAACAGGAAGATGATCACACGGTGGACAGGCTGGGTCGACCAGTGCTTCACGGAAACTTCCACGGAGTGCCAGGTGACCAAAAAATCAATCAAGAAACGTCCCTGCGGCTGTCGAACCTCTGTGACAATTAAATACATCCAGTCGGAGACTCTGCTCGCAAAGTTTGAGGGTTTAAAAGGACAAACAGAAAAAACAACTTGGCAGTGACGTCCAGCTGCAGAGACAAAGTGCTGCTGTCACATCCCTGTCCTGTAGGCGTGGACCGGGTCTGGACCCAACAGCTCCCCCTGTGGAGCAGCTGCAGGCTAAACGTTAATGATCATAACAATCGCTAATCACGCGAAACATTTCTGGAGCTTGACGGTAAAACAGAGTTGGTAAAAAGCTGTACGGAGATATTTTACGTAAAGCTCCAGAAACGTTTGGAGACTTCAGCCGACTGTCGTCAGCATCAAGAGTGAGCTGCAGTTTGTATCCATGAAACCTTCGTGTCACCACATCGTGCTGTCGTTAGCTTCTCACTCGCAGCACAAAGCGCTGAAAATAACACATAAAACAGGCTGCAGTGACATCAGCAGTGGGCGTGGCCTCAGCTCAGGGTTCATAAGAGGATTCAGGATTATTAGATATTATTGATCGCTCGCTCGCTCCACTGGAAGACTTTTAATCTCAGCTATTATTCTGACAAACTTAAAAAAAGTTGTGTAGAGTTTTATAACTAAATATAATTAGATTTTAGATTTACAAATGAACCTTTCTCACTGTGATGGTCGTCTTTTCTTCGCTGTGGCTTGTGGATTATTCAGTCATGTCTTGTTCATGTAATCAAACTTGTCAAATGTACTGAGCAACACATTTCCTCCTCCTGTAATTCCTGTTGCAGAGCTCAGATATTCACGGGCACGGAGCCACAGCTGACGATTAAAGTCATGCAATCAGAAGTGAACGTTAACCCGTCCGGTTAACAGAATCGACTCTGCACATTACAATCATCCGGAGCGATTACATAACCGGTCGACCCGCCCGTCTCCGTCTTCCCGAGCTGAAGAGTCGAAGAGGGAAAAAAACTCAGCGCTGAATAGAAACGGCAGGTAAACCGCACACTGTCGTCAGGGGAGCTGGTCGCCACGGCAACGGGTAATGTCATGGATACAAACATTGGCAAGTGTCTCGCTGTCGGAGCTCGACAGGTAGCTCCTGTGCTTATTAACTTTTCCATGGAGAGCTCTCCGACTGTTTACTCTTCAAGGAGATTTTATCTCGGGGAAGTTTCAACATCGACTCGTATCATTAACATCTGATGTTACACAAAAAAACAAGAAAAGAAAAGAAAAGAAAAGAAGTCAAGTATAAATCTCAATACATTCGTTGTATTTTCACACACACATACGCACACACATCTTATATATTAACAAGTATTTACAAAAAGGCAGGACGGAGGGAAGAACGCTTCCACGTCTCCTCGAAAGTTCAAACCTCAAAATGATAAAAGACAGTGATGGTGGTGATGGTGATGATGATGATGATGGTGATGATGGTGATGATGATGATGGTGATGATGATGATGATGATGATGATGATGGTGATGGTGGTGATGATGATGATGATGATGGTGATGGTGGTGATGATGATGGTGATGATGATGGTGATGATGGTGGCAGCAGAAGGAAGTATTTCCAGGATGAAATCAGGAGTCCCAAATGCTTCTCAGGAGGCCGACACCACAGCTCATGTCGTGTCGAGTGTGTGTGAGTGTGTTTTGTGTTCAGTGTCGAGATCAGACACCAAAATCATCTCTGAGTCCCGGTCGCTCGTTAATCTGCCGTTAAGACTTCAGCAAACACTGTCGACCCGTTCTATGTCAGAAAGGAGAAAACTGGAACCTTAAAGTTCTGTTTCGGTCTGGACCTACTGTCCCTGCCCTCACTGATTCACACAGAATGATCAAACCCGGGTGCACAGACATGATTTTGGTTCTGTATCTGTTCACGGTTCTGTTCCTGGATCAGCTGGTTGTCATGTCCACACACTGCTCTGTATGTGTGTGTGCGTGTTATGTACATGTCCTGTCCGGGTTAGTTCTGGTGGCGCTTCATGTGCAGGGCCAGGTGGTCGGAGCGGGAGAAGCAGCGGCTGCAGGCGATGCACTTGAAGGGTTTGGCTCCGGTGTGTTTCCGGTAGTGTCGGGTGAGCTCGTCCGATCGGGCGAAGCGCCAGTCGCAGTTCTCCCACGTGCAGCGGTACGGCTTCTCACCTGCAGACACAGACGAGGACGGACGTCAGCAGAGGACAGAACACCATGACCACAAAGCTTCGTTTTAGATTAAAACTACAAATTAACTCAAATCAGATTAAAAAACACCTCAAGCTTTTTTCACTCGTAGTCCTCCCAGACGTTCTCTGGTTTCTGTTTCTATTGATCAGCCAGTAAAATTAGTTTCTAAAGACTTTAAACTTGATCTTTAGTTTTCTTTTTGTCATTTTGTGGTAACAAAGTCAAGCAACAGCTGAAACCTGCAGCTTTATATAAGATTTGAAAACAGAAACTACCAACAACTACAAATGTTTCTTAAACTTAAAACAATATGAAAGTATCTTCATCAGAGAGACAACAGAGTGAAAAAAGGATTTTCATGTCCTCACTTGAATGAACAGAGGACATTATTATTATTATTATTATGCTATCATGTAATCATTAGATCAGTGGCATAAATATACAATAACAATCTTCACTGCAGTTATTTCTCAGACAACATATTGTCCAATATAAGTAGAAACAACAGATTATACCGCTGACTGTTTGTTCGTTGTACTTTCCTGATATCTCCGTGTTATATAATTATAATGTGGTTCTGGATAAGCAGGTATGAACACAGAGAACATGTAAAAGAACTGAAGAATAATAAAGTGTAAAGTAAATCTCCTCCCTCCTCACCCAAACATTGACATTTCTGCACTGTTGCCTCACACTGAGCTAATCATCGACGTGGAGAAAAGGCTCCGTTGAAAAGGCTGCTGCGCACACAACGGGGAAAATGTCATCTTTCATAGTGGAGGGGGAAATTAATGTCCGAGAATCGATGAGTGCAAACAGAAAGACGATAAGAGTCAGATTCCTCAAGTACAAAACGTTCTGGATCCAGTTCATTGTGTTTTTTCCAACAGGGACAAACATTAATACTGATTTTGTGTCTTTTAATGCCAGAAAATCTTCTTTCTAAGTCGCGTCCTTGACTGAAACTCCTGCAGGAAACTCTGCTATCAGCCGGCGTGGAGGGAGGGAAGGCGACTGTCTTTGGCCGTTCGGGTCATCAAGTGCTCGTTACGAGCGTGGGCCCCGTTAGTGCTGATTAGATAACTTCTACTATTGACCATCAATCACTGAGTGACAGCTATTAGCAGGGCGACGTGGTCCAAAGGGCACAGAGGTGACAGGTGACAGCAGAGCACAGAAATAAGGATTAACAGGAAGATTACGATGGCGTGTTTCTGAGACTTTTACAGATTCACACAGAAACAACAAAACCTGAGCAGCCCTCTCCAGTCCAGATCCAGACCAGAGCCTCGTAGGTCCCGGTTCTGGACTGACCCGCTCGTGGTGTGTGTGCTGAGGCCGAGTACAGACGTCTCCGTATGAAAGGTGGAGGCTCTGGAGCCGCAGGTGTGTTTGGTTTTGCTCTATAGCTGCGCTGTCGGGGTCAAAAGCACAGCCGCCTCTCTGAGACCATTATCCCTCTGAGTTAGCAAACAGGCCTGAAACACGACACGGGACAGAACAAACACACTCGACGGGGAGATTCTCCTCAACAAGCTGCCAGGAGGTGAACAGCTCCGTCCATCTGGACACGCTCTGATCCGGTGTGAAGCAGCGGTGAGGAGGAGTTCATCACTCCATCTGTTAACACCAGCGTTCTCTCTGACAGCTTCATTTCTACCAACACTGAACTCAGACCAGACTTCTTTTGTACTAAATTATTTGGTTTCTTGTAGAAATCTTGTGGGAACACACAACAAACAACCTATAAATATGATAAAATGTGTGTTGTTTTCTAGATATTAAATACTATAATTCTAAAACTCGATGATCGTTGTATCCTGAGTTGTGACATGAAGGTAAAACATTGAACTTTTTGTCAACACTGACTAAAATACTTTCACAAAAGTGTCCAACATCACATGTATGTGTCTACAAATCTAACTTTTATCAATCTGTAATAAAAAAAATATACTAATTAAATAGACTATTTGTAAGAAAAGTAGATTTTTGGGATTGTGGCCGACCCGGACGAGTCTGAAGTTTAAAGTTCTGATATCATACTTTATTTTGAAGATGAACTGAACTCAGCACTAGTTTCTCTTCTCCGACTTTTTCCAACTTCTTTTAAAACATATGAAAATGAGTCTGTTACTTGGAGGCCCGTTAACTTTCAGGATGATTCTGGTGTGTAGCTCCTCGTCTGTAGACGGGTCAGAACACCGAGCCGCTCTCTGAAAACTAAAAGCGTCGACGCTCTAAAAGCCTTCAGAGGCATTTATTCACAAACTGTTTGATCAGGTGGCCGATTAGAAATGAGCAACACACACACACACGCACGCACACACACACACACACACACACACACACACACACTCAGAAGTGTACAGAGCATCCATCACTCCAGGACATGAAAAGCTTTTGTTGCAGGCTGATGTCAGGGGAACGTATATATTTGCTCTATAGGAGCCTGAAAGACTCTGACGGTGTTTTCCCCACAATTAAACGGCTCAGACGGAGCAGGTGGAGCCTCAGAGGACGTCTTCAACCAGTTATGTCTTTAAGCTTTGTGGCTGATCTGTAGTTATTATCGGCTCTGACTTTATAAACTTTATTTGTACAAAGACGCTGTAATAACGAGGGTCCAAAGTGTTTTCTTTAGTTCCTCAGACGTCGAGACAACGCTGAACCAGCTGCATGAAAACTCAACAACTGCTCCTGCGATCTTATGAAAATGTAAACCTTTGTGACATCGATGCCTGAAGCACGTACACACAGTCTGGTCGGAAACATCGGCAGCGTGCAGGCGACAGTATGAAGCGGTCTCTTCCGGGTTTCACTGAGTCAGAGAGCAAACACTCTGCAGGACGCCATAAAGTCTTTGTGGAGCTCTCAGCTTTATCGCTGAGTGTTTGTGAAGAGGGCTGGAGGGTTCCCTAATCAGGCTGATAACACACACACACGCAATTACACAAGTCAGCGTGCAGAGTTCAAACGGCTGCTGAGGCCACGGTCAAGGCTGGACCCCCCGGACCAGAGGGAGGGCCGGGTTGTTGTGACCAAAGCTGCTCAACAACAACATGAACACGAACGCGGCTGCTCGATATCTTGATAATCATCGTGATGTTACAGAATAATCTAACGCAGATGTTCGTCCTCGTGCGTCTTTTGTTTGTGAGTTCATCTGATTGTGTCGCTGATAGTAATTGTTGTTTATGTCCAATTACTTTTACACTTCTGGTGACAGACTCCGTCCTGCCACTCGTATCCTGACTAAACACTCAGTAAACAAGGTTAAAGACTAATTTGATTGCTACATTTTTTCCCGAGAATTTCTCTACATATCATGAGAATATAGTTATTTTACATTTTATTTAAAAAAAATGTTTAAATCTATCAATCACTCAGTTTACAAATGTCAGAAAACTTCTGCTCATCAGTTTCTCAGAATTCAAAGTGACGTCTTCAAACTGCGTCTTTAGTCCAAAACCCGGAGACTCGTCTAGCAGCGAATCCTCACGTTTAACAAGCTGGAACCAGACAAACATCGTATTTAATGAACCTCTCTGTGTTTTCTTTGTAAAATCTAAATCTGTAAAAAGTAAAATGTTTCTCTTTGAGATGTAGTGAAGTTCAAGTATTCACTGGCCAAAACTAGAGGTACTTCAGTAAAAGTACTCGGTTACATTCCAGCCGCTCTGCCGTCCTGTTCGGCCTGTTCGCCTGCAGATAACAGTTTCACCAAAACTCCCAAATATTTGGTGGAATTTATAAGACGAGTGGAGTTAATGAGGCGGATCTGCAGAAGTCTGTAAGGCGACTCTGAACCGCTGTCTCATGCATCAGACATGAGGCAGCACGCTCTGTGTGGGCTGCAGGAAACACAGGAGACTCGGCTCATAAAGGCCAGTTCAGAGTTTGTCGTGCTAACCTGGAGGAACGCAGGGTTGGAAGAGAAGCTCAACACCAAAAAGGTTTTCAAATCCTCCACGAAGCAACAGCAGCTAATCACCTGCTACGCTAACTAATCTTTGCAGTCAGCATGATTTCTTAATGAAAAGCTTGGCTCCCTTTTGTTGTGGAGATTAGAGCAGATAAAGATTTGAAAAGTAGGTCGCAAGAAAATGAGAAGGATCCCGAGTGACACGCACATGAACGACTTCCTGATACGATCGCCTGGAGGAAGAAAAAAGGTCACATCACTGTCAGCGACCTGAAACAGACATAACTCAGGGAGGACGCTTCACCACATTAAAGATTCTCTGCCGACATCAGACTTGACGCAACATGTAGATAATTACCGCTGTATCCAGTGATGACGTGGAGGCATATAATGCTCCTCCTGGCTGTTTTACACAAACCTACATGCACAGAAAGACACGCGAGAGTGGAAACGAATGGGATGGTTTTGTTTTTCTGTTTTCTGTCATTATGAAGACCATCTGATTGATTTAGCCAACAGCTAACAGCTAACAGCTCTCGTTATCCCATGTTTGCTGTGTGTAGGAGACCGGCTGCAGAGCTCTGTATAAGTTAAAGGTGTGAACAGGCTTCAACAGTCAAGTAGGCAAACAGAGAGCCGCATTAATCAATCCTGGAGGAGATAACGCATGAATAACTCCACAAGTCAGAGAGTGAAAATAAAACCGACCTACATTTAGAAACCATTTACAGGTGATGCAAACGGGCCGGACGACTTTAATCAGGAGGCGATCTGAGCATTACCAGCACAGCGTGTTCGGCTTTTGAAAATGACACTCACAGAGCGACTGCATGCGTTTTAATTCATCTCACGAATATCAGCAGCCAGTCAAATCTGTGGCGGCTCGACAGATACAGACGTGTAAGACGTCAGAAGACAGCGAGCAGAACAAGACTATCAAGCTTTATCTTAATCAGCTAGAAATGATCAAGTCTCCACAGAGAAAGAAGACGAGGACTTTAGGATGATTTATATGGAGACGGCACAAAAATACAAAATAAAAAGGGGACCTCAGGAGGAGCCTTGAGGAACTCCACAGTCTGTTTGGGAGACGGGAAATGAATCAGTTTGGACGGGAGATAAATATTCACCGAAATCAAAACATCTGAGCAGGATTTCGGGAGAGAGACACAATTATGAGATCTACATCACGCCCACGCTGTCGTTAGGGTTTTATTTTGCCTGGATCATCTCTGCAGCCAGCTCAACATTTCTGACTCGTGAGTCATCGTCAACTGAACATGAGCAAGACGCAACAAGCCTGGTTTTGTAAAGTAATGCTCGCCTGCCGGATCAACCAGTAACTGACCAGCGTAAGTCAGATCGTTTTGTCTTCATGCAAACTGGACACGCTGCGACACGTTTCAGCTTCCTGATCCGCGACTTTCATCAAAGAACCGGAACCAGAGTGTCTGCGACTTCCATCGAGGAGAAGTTGATGCTAACATGCTAACATCTGCCCGGGCTCCAGAATAAACGGTAGCATTTCATGTTTCTGCAGACCGTGGATACATTAAAAGCTGTCAGTGTCAAACAAACCATATTAACATGTTTCATGTTCATGTTACATGTAGCTGGATGGTGACAGACACTGTTCAAGACTGAGAGTCTGAACCAACTGGATATTTTTACCCAGACGTCGGCTCAGTGTGTGGACACAAAGCAGGTTTTTTTGATCAGTTATTTGGATGTTTCCAGCCACATTTGTTGGGACAAATCCTGAGATTATCTGAACTTTTCGATTCATTTTTGTGGCGACAAAACAAGAAATCTTTCCAGCCGAGTCTGTGGTGACAGAAGCAGGTGTTTTAAACCTAAACATGACGTTTTCCTGCACCTGACAAACTGGATTTTTCTAAATCTAACTGGGAGCAACATCTCGGTGGTTTGCAGAGCGTTTATTCTGCTCACTGAGTTACAAACCTTCATTAATCCACATTTCCCTCTCACACAGCTGACATCCTGGTATGATTTCTCTCCTCTCACTGCTGTATTGTATTGAGCTGTTTACTCTTCTCACTGCATATTTTACAGTCTATTTGTCTTTCTGCATCCTGCTGCTGCAACAACCCAACTTCCCCACCGGGCCTCCATAAAGTTCATCTTATCTCTTTATGAGCACAGAGAGAGCTCTGTTTCTATTTACACGTTGGTTCATGTGTTCGACTCTTTCTCTCCGTCACTGTGTTCACACCGCAGGAGCTCTGCAGCGTTCGTCGCATGAGTAAATCTCCAAACGTCGGGTCTGAGGCTGCTACGAGTCCACAGGTGTCACCTTACAGAGGGGAAACACACTGAACCCCCCCCCCCCCATTCTGCAAACCCTCCACCTTCCTCCTCCTCCATCGTCTGAACTGAAAAGCAGGAGTAACTGGTTTGGCCTTCGTTTAACTGCGTGTCTTCCCTCCATTTTTTACTCTTTCCTCCTCCCTCCCTTCTTTGTTCTCCCTCTCGGGGGAAGCTCGGCCGACAGGTACGAGCACGTCTCAACATGGAGGAAGAAAAAACAAAAACTCTTGAGCAAACCAATGTTTCCTTTATGTTGTTCTCCTTCTCACTGTGTCCTCTATAGTTACAGGGTGGATCGAAACTGGCCATGTGACAAAATATGCAGAATATAAATAAATAACCCAACTGAACTGTGAGCGCTGTGGCGACAGAGCGACAGTGAACGCATCTGTCAGCTGAACGTTTCCTGTCACATCAGCATCCGTGTTAGAGCCAGTGTGCTCTTACCTGTGTGCGTCCGCTGGTGTGCCTTCAGGTGAGAGCTCTTTGTGTAAACTTTGGTGCAGCCTGAAAAAGAAATAAGCACAGAGAAACTTCATGAGCCAGGCGGACAGAAACTGTATCTCTAAACAAATGGACCAGATTGAAATAAAGGTCAAAAGATGCAGAGGGAGGACGGGTCCTGGACTTCCTGAGACTTCCTGGACTTGAGTATGTTAGAGGCGCTCTTTGGACGGGAAAACATGGAGACCTAACACTTACGAGAAAACGTGTTATAAGCGAATATAACAAGACGAAAAACCTACTTCAATATTAAATATTAACTCTGGTCTGTTTGAGCAGATATTAGATGGTCTTCTGTTCTGTGTGTTGCCTGAGGCGCTCCGAACATCAACACTGCAGAATCACCAACACGGTTCATCCGAGGAGACGGGTCTACGTCAGGTTACATCGCACACATCTCGTCAGACTGAACTCTGTTAATGCTGCTGCAAACTTCGGCATCTTTACTTCTAACATGTGCAAAGTGATGCTGCGGCTGGCCGGGTGTAAAGAGTGGAAGGTGTTTGCAACAGGAGAGAGAAAAATGCTGGCAATGAACTTAATGTTGGTGCAAGTCAGCTCGTTTTATCCGTCTTGACACTCAGAGAATAATGTGATGTGAGAGGGTGTAACGACTCATCATCCATCTGAGTCACAGTGCCTGCAGACGGGACTGCTGTGTCTGTTACCATCAGTCGTCTAACCAGAAAGAAAAACAGTGCAAAGAAATCAAATTTCCCCTCAAACCAGACCTCTTGTCTGGAAAGTGATTTATCTTTAATCGTACCTGGGTAGTCACAGAAGTGGATCCTCCTCTTCTCCAGCTCGGGGTTGTTCCGCCTGTTGTATTTTGGACCCGTCAGGACTCCCTGGCCGTGTGTCATCAGCAGAGCGTGTGGAGATAACCCCGTCACCTTGATCCCTCCCAGACGCTGCTGGTACGGAGGCGGAGCGTGTGGCGCTAAGCTGAGCAGCTCCGCCTGCCCGTCTGGGCTGCCTGGCTGAGAGTTTGGGGGTGAGGGCGGCAGACTGTGGGGCGCTGTGTGATGGGTGGCGTTGGTTGGAGGGGCCTGGTAGTAACCGTGGTGCTGGTGGTGCTGCTGCTGCAGGTGGTGCTCCGCCAGCATGTAGGTGCCGTTGGTGGTTGTCGCGACGCCGCCGAGGTTGAGCATGGTCCTGCCGCCGTTGGAGCCGAGTGAAGACGGGCTGCTGTGGGACAGAGTCATGGTGAGGTCGGCGCCGCTGCTGATGGGCATGTGGTAGACCTGCTGCTGGGGCGCCGGGGGGCCGATGTGCAGCTCTGAGTCCAGGTTCTGCTGCTGCTGCTGGGAGCCTGCAGACACACTCACTCCTCCAGAGCTCATGTCTGGTTTGATGAAGACGTTGTTGACGACAGGCGGCACGCTGAAGACAGAGGTGAAGTCCGGCAGGGCCTGGGTGGTGCTGGTGGAGATGGAGCAGGGCACCTCCAGCCCCGGCTCGATCTTGATCTGCTGCGGCGTCAGGGTCTTGGTGTTGCTCCGGTAGAGGCCTGTGCGGAGGTGGTTGGTGCTGGGGAGGATGACGTTGATGTTGACGCTGTACGGGGCCGAAGGTTTGTCATCGGAGAAGTACTCGTCGACCACGGAGGCGCTCTCTCGTCTGTACTTCTTGTCACCAGCGTCGGTCGAGAGGCTCAAGAGGGAACTGCTGCCCTGAGGGAGATATTTGTCCAACTCCAGCTGAGTCTGAAAGACACAAACGAGAGAAACCGTTGACACATGTAATGAAGACTGACCAGATGAATAACAAGACCTGGTTTTGCAGCAGCTGTTCCATCTTCTCCACTCAGTCACTTTCCATTTTTCTGACCAAACCTTTAGGTTTAAACCAGCGGAGGAGAAGGAACCTGCTCTCAGTCGGAGGCGAAGACAACAGCCTGTAAACAGCCTGAGCACTGAGGCGTGTCCAGGACTGCTGCTGTTGAAACTCACAGATCCCAGCTGTGTAGACAACAGGGCAGTTTGGAACATTATCTCTCCACTCTCTACCTCGTCTTTGTTGATTTTCTCCATATATTCATTTCTTTAACAAAACAGCAACTTGAAAATAAGAATAAATATGATTAGATTTGACGTATCTGTGGGGAAAAACACCTTAGACTCAACCTAATGATGAGCGGTAAGAGCTCTGCAGAAACCTCCCCGGCAGCAGCAGCAGCTTCTGTTTGGTGCCGTATTTGTTTAACATCGACATGAACAGAGTATTTGTTTAACCACCATCATTATTTTGTGAGATTAATGAGCTGCAGATAGAGATAAGGTGGCTGTGACATGGCTCAGTTCCACCCAATCCTCAGTTAATAAAGACAAAGTAAATAAACGCGTTTTGAGGAGAGAAGAACGGCTGGAGAGAAGTCGGTACCAGGACTTCCTCCTCCATCCCTCCACCATCCTCCCCTCCTTCATGCCTCACATTCCTGTTTCCCAGTGGAGCTCGCTGCCCTGACCAACAGCCGGTACCAGGACCAGAACCAGGACCAGGGACAGCTGAGGAGGGATTTCACCTGCAGGCTTGTTAGCACCTGCTGCGTGTATTTACCACTGATCTTTAACTGTGTTTGTGTTGTTAGGATGAAAACCTTTAGTCTGTCAGGGCGAGTGGTGTGCATGATCTTTGGTGACAATGACGCAGACATCTTATACATGAGTTTTGCAGCTTTTAAATACACAGTTAAAGGCATTTTATTTTGCTAATTCAAGCTCTCGATGTGCAACAGTCACTTCCCAGGAAGAATCCACTGCGACACAGGAAGTGAAGCGCGTCACATTTAATATTTAATTTGGGATAAAGAGAAGAAGACTGGAGCAAACCAACAGAAGCGTAAAGCACAGACGGTGTTCGTCTCACAATGACTCTAAATAACCCTCGCAGACATCCAGACCAGAACAGAACTGCAGAGTTAAATCTTAATTTCATTTCTAAAGTGACTCAAACCTGCCAGTAAAACTTCTTCCACCTCTTAAAACATGTTAAAGCAACTTCAAAGCTGTAAAACTGATATCTGTTGTCACTCAGCTTCAGTCCAACACAAACACTCGTTAATGTGCCAAACTCTTCAGGATCTCTGTTTTCATGTGTGCTGTTGTCTCCGGTGAGCTGGTATCAAAATGCGATGACAGCTATCGTTGCACATTAACATGTTGCTTTGGTTGCCGTGGAGACGCAGCTGTCAGTGGAATCTGATCAGATTTATTTGTGTCGCAGGTGATGGAGGCGTGGAAATGTGTGTTTTTGTTCCAACACACAGACGTTTTTCTGCAACAGGACCGGACAGGTGGAGGAGAAAATAAACTGCAGGTATGTTCCTTTGTTGGGAGTCTTAATCCTGATCAACTGATGTGTGTGTGTGTGTGTGTGTGTGTGTGTTTAGCATTCAGAGTCTATGAAGCAGAGAGTCACTCCTTTAGAGGTGCATGAGCCGTTGCATAAAGAATCTCCTGCAGGGACCACACACACACACACAAGCACACGCTCACGCACACGCACACGCACGCACGCACACACACACACACAATGGGTGTGGTCAATGAGGTGATCTGATGCGTAAAGAAGCCAAATCAAAACAAAGACAGAAGGAACGAGAGCGACGCTGCTAAACTTAAAACACCGTCAGGAAAAAATCTACCTGCCAGACTATAATCTGATCCTCAGTGACAACGAGGAGGACGAGGAGGAGGAGGAGGAGGAGGAGGACGAGGACGAGGACGAGGACGAGGAGGAGGAGGAGAGGAGGAGGAGGAGGAGGAGGAGGAGGAGGAGGAGGTGGAGGAGGAGGAGGAGGAGGAGGAGGAGGAGGAGGACACACAGAAATATGTATATACATATTATACTGACTAGTGTTGGAAACACGAAGCAAATCATCAAATCACCAGAATGTGAATCTTTTAATTTCCAGTCAAAACATCCACTCATCACGTCAGCACCGGTTCACTGTATAAATGTTGTATTCTCATCATCTGAAGCACCAGACTGAGTTTCTAGCTGTTCTTCATTAGTGTGAGCTGAACTTCAGGATCCTACAGAAACAGGAACCTGCAGGGAAACGGATCAGGCAGGACTGAACCCGCTGATTCAGGACAAACGACCCAACGAGGTGCTGATGTGTTCGAGGTCGCACAAAGCAGCAGAGAGCGCCTGTTTCAACACTGTTAGTCTGCAGCACAGCCTCGAGTGCCAACACACACACACACACACACACACACACACACACACACACACACACACACACACACACACACACACACACACACACACACACACACACACACACACACACAGAGGACTATCATTGCTGTCCTCAGTCTCTTCTTCTTGTGTGTAGTAAATATTACATAAACGTACCGCTGTGTGTGGGTCTGTGTGTGTGTGGGTCTGTGTGTGTGGGTCTGTGTGTGTGTGGGTCTGTGTGTGTGTGGGTCTGTGTGTGTGGGTCTGTGTGTGTGGGTCTGTGTGTGTGTCGGTCTGTGTGTGATCACTCCGGCGTGCCCGAGGGGCTCATAGATGTCGATTGTCGCCGGTGAACTGGCAGCAGCCTGTCATCAGTGCAATCTGAGCGCTGGTGAAATTAAAGTCTCGGGTATTTACTGAGAAAACAAAAACAGCCCCTCTGTTTCCTGTCGGAGGCTCGGTGTGTCTTTCAGGGGACACAAACAGACTCTGTGCTGCTGCTGCTGCTGCCGCTGCTGCTGCTGGCAGCCGCCTCTCGGTGCCCTTGGCCTCGTCCCCTGCTGGCCCGCCGCTGATCCCTCCTGCTGTCACTCTGCTGCACGCATCACCTCTCACAGTGACATGCCTTCTTTCTTCTGTGCTGGACTGTGAAGATGATGTTCTGCAGACAGAGAGGACGCAGCTGCAGCTTCAATAGCCGTCCTGATTTATTTAAGTCTCTGGAGCTTCAGTGGTATCAACAATGGATTCAGTGGTGTTTTCTGAAAGGTTTGGTGTGCGTACTGCGTGTTTGTAATCACCGAGAGGTTTGGTTAAATGTATGCAATCCTGCTGACATAAGTCATTTTTCAAAAAGTTGAATATTGGGCAGTTTACTTAGAAACAAAATAAGCGTTTCACCAAAAGTCTCAGGATGTCTTCACTGTTGTGTCTACATGCAGCCAGAGATCAATGTAACCTCATCACACTTTAATTTACACATTTCTAAGTCGCTCACTTTGCAAACCTCCTCTGGAAAATAAACTAGCAACAAACTTTAACATCATAAATCGTCGTGTTCCTCCTTTTTCAGAGAGACAAATCAAAATATTTGTTCTTGCAGCCTTTAATAAAAAGTCTGACTCATTCCTGAACACTTCAAAGAGAAACTCACTCATATTTCCAGATTATATTTTAACAGCGAACAGGAAACTCTGCCAGTTTCACAAAGAGTGTGTGCGTGTGTGTGTGTGTGTTTATTTTGAGCATTTATCATACACGTATATTTAAAAGCGCCTCGTTAGGAATGTTAGCGAGGCTCGGCGGCCTCACGGTGAACCGTCCGGTGAAGTTCAATCTAAAATGCCTGCGTACAGTTTTATTTGGCGTCTCCGGGCCGAGACGTTGTCAGTTAATAATTGGAGAACATGTACAACAGCTCCTCTATGAATCCTTGTGCCTGATAACAAACGGGCTCTTATCAGTTCACTTCAGGTTTATGGGACGCAGTGGGAGTTTCCACACTTCGGGCCGGTTTGACATCCGTCCTTAAAGAGGACCTTCGGATGTTTCAGCCACATTTACTACACAAAGAAAGTACTTTGCACTGTTTACAAGCAGTGTGAGGCGTTCTCTCCATCGTGAGCGTCGCTGTCATCACAGCTCGCATCCTGCAGAGACTCGGAGCTGCGTGAGACGCTAATCCACGACAATAAACATGTTTTCTGCTTTTGCTGACACAGTTGTGTTATTGTCGAGTGCAGCTGATATGATTCTGAAGCGTCTGCACTTTGTTGTCACACCACAGCACCAATCTGGAAAAAAATGCAGCAGACATGATGTTCACAAGCAGAGCAGCAGATAATGATTATTTTCAGCTAATCAAATGTCTTCTGCTGTCCGACCAGCAGTCTGAAACACAAAGACTCTTCACTTACTGTCAGAACGACCAAGACAAGCAGCAAAGTCTCACATTTAACAAATGTTTGACTGAAACGATTAAAACTAAAGAAAAAACTGCCAACTTTTAATTAATCTACTCTGAAGTTCAACTGGCGCCGTCGTAAACAATCCTACTTGTTCGTGCTGACACAGAAGAAAATCTACCGACCGATGTCATGTTTCTAACCGACCGCGGGTCAAATCAGCTGGTCGATCAGTACAGATCAGAACCAAACCCGTTATTACCGTCACTAACACCGAATGAAGACACTGTGCCGTGAGACTCAGTGAACAACGAGGTTGCTGAATAAAAATGTTCATCTTGAGCACTTGGTGACCAGCGAATAACTAAAGACAGGGAGCGATCACAGCCGCTCTGTAGCCTCGTCTCTGCTCCCTGCGACCCAGAAGCCTCGGAGCTACAAGCTCTGCCGTCCTCATCAGACCCTCCTGCTCGCTGTAAAACAGACGTCTGTGCACCACTTCTCCTTTATGGCTCTGAGGAATGCAGAGAAACGGTGGCCGTTCGCCTTTGGATCTCCATAAAAAAAGAAGTTGATCTGATAGTGCCGGGGCCTCGCTGTGGATCAGCAGAGCAGAAATCATGACGAGGTCATCGGAGCAAAAAACAAACCTTTGAGACGGCGGTGGAGGTTTACGGCCTCTGATGGAGGGACAGATAGGACGAATGCTTTGGCTTCACAAGACAGTGACGAGTTAACGGGTCAGAATCCACCTCGGCTCCTCAGGGAGAAAGACTGGAGGGGATGATGACTAAACTTTACTTTTTGGGTGGACTCTTCCTTTAAGGGCGTTTGCATCATTTACAGTAATCGTTTACAGACTGAACCTCTTCTGGGGAAACCTGGTGACTCGGCCACAGTCTCAAACACACGTCTTTGTCTCTTTATCGTTGAGTAAACAGAAATCATGAATTCTTTGGACGTGAACTGAAACATCCTGAAAATCCGGTTAACTATTCCACCAGACAATAAGCTGCCAGTCACGTGTGCTCCTATTTCTGTCACTCTTTGTATTACAGACAAAAAAAGTCCTTCTCCAGTTCAGCCTGCAGTCACTGCTGGTGTGTCAGCAGAGTTTCCAGTCCTGGATCCTTTTAAAGTCCTGAAACCGGACTAAAGAAAAATGAGGAGGACAGATCGGAGACGATACTTCACGACTGTCTTCGCTCACCACAGAATGATTTCACCTCTTTGTTTTCTCTGTTTTTGCAGACGGCTGAAGGTAAACAGTGGAGTCATTAGAGAGATTTGGAGCTTGAGGAGACGAGTTTACAGACCGCAGGCAGGAGATGACTGTCTGCGGACGCCGTGCGATGGCTCATGCAGAAACACGGCCGGGCATGATGGGTACTGATGACATCAGCAGACTAAACAATTCTGATCAGCGTGAATCAGACGATGAATCTGTAAATTCATCATATATTGAACTTTATACTAAAAGAAAACTGATAATACAGCCAGAGTTTTCTGATTCTGCACAAACTGAAGGAGACAACTGATTCTGTTGGCGTCTCCGACATTAACGAAAAGTAAAACGACCTGACAGCATTCAAGTATCAACACAAAGGCTTTAATGGCACCAAATCACTGATACCTGCAGCAGAAAAGACCAACAAGGTCACTGAATCAAGAGCTGGAACTTTCCTTTTGCCTCAAACACAAATCAGTGGACACACATCCAGTTTCGTCACATCAGTGCTCAGTGGGATTCTGCGAGCTGGGCCCGGCTGGCAGCAGACACTTGCTCTGATGCAAATCATCTGCGTGTGTTGTCCTGGAAGTCAAATCGTTAGTCAAACCAAAAACCATTTCAGCCTCCAGCAGCACGAGAAACAACAACAACGGGCTGAAAAAGACGAAAGAGTGAACGACAATCCGCCGACGTTACAGAAACGTGTAGCAGAGGGTCAGCCGGGTCCAAACGAGCCGCCGGTCCGATCCCTGGACGTCAGAACCATATCTGAGTATTGATCTGCAGGAATCATTAGGCGTGACGCTTGATGTGTTCGCCGTGAAGTTACTCTATAACTTCTCCTGTCGTCTGAGCTCAGTCGTACAGGAAACACAACGCTGATATAACGACACAAGAATCTGGAAATAGGTTTCATATCAGTGACTTATTCTGCCATTACTGCTCAGGTGCGTGAGCGGGGAAACACCTGACCTGTTTCACAAGGAAACTACAGGGTAAACTTGCAAAAACTAAGGAAACACATGAAAACAAACCCACCACATGTTGACGAGGAGTGAATATTCAGCATTTGTCTGGTCGTCATTTCTCACTCATCCTGTGTTTGAATGTGTCCGCCTACATTCCTGCAGACCACAAATGTCACATGGCAGCAGACGAGGTATCTTATCAGTGGATCACAGTCCACAGATGTAAGTGATGTAAGATCAGTGCAGAGACATCACAGACTAAACATAAAGAAACTTCATTCTTTTAAATGATCTCAGCAGGAGGATTTTATTTATCGCTCCTGCTGCAGAAACTGGCTCACAGAATCTCACGAGTTACGTTGAAGAAGCATCGCAGCTCGTAGATCTTTAGTGTGAAACAGGTTGTTGCAGAGTTTTATCTACAGACTCTTTTTTAGCATCTTTCAGCTCCTGTTTTGCTTCATTTCCAGCAGCTTTTTATCAGTAAAACATTCTGATACCTGATCGATGAGACACAACCTGCTCAGCACCAAACGAAGCATTCAGCAGCTACAGACTACAGACGTGAGCTTCAGGCAGTTGGTGGAGACCAAAAACTGAGCTGAAAGGAGAGCTGATCTGGGGTCTGCTTGATGTGTAAACAGGAAACTGTTTGCCATCTAAAAGCTGATGATGTCACTGTGAGGTTCACAGCTCCATGCATTTTTCCTCCAGCGTCCAAAATTTAATTTAATGCCATTTAACATTGTCAGCTCTTCTAAAAACCACCGTGGAAGCATTCAGAAGGTGCTGCTCAGCAGAAACTCTTTAAAGCGCTCGTACGTATGAAGATAACAGGAGCTGCATGTGACGAGTGTTGGAGCCTCGTCAGCCGTTCGCTGCTGCACAGACTTTCTCATGAGCTCGGCCTTTTCGTGCTGCGTGCTGCCTGGAGGCGGCCGCTGGAGATACGGGCTCTGCACAGACAGGTCGGGCAACATACTGCTGTCACGGCAGCGGCTCAGTTAGACGCTCTCAAAAACACCAACACAAAGACACAAAGACACGTCTCAGACAGACAGAAGGAAAGAAAGAAAGAAAGAAAGGGAAAAGAAACAAGAAGCTGATTTTCTTTGAACACTTTCTGCGGCCTGAATGAGAAACTGGTCGTTTAAAAGTAAATTACAGAGAGCAGAAGAAGGAGAGCGCTGTGATCTGTGAGGAATGTGTTGGAGAAACATGCTTCAGGAGGAATCAAGACAACATCAGGTTAAATCCTCTCAGGCTGCGATCGGCATTCATTTGCCTGAGGGGGGTAAATATTTCACTGAACCCGACTTCTTTGTTCCTGACAAAGTCATGCTTTGCATAAAACCGAGCGCTGCACGTCACGACCAGAACCAGCAGGACGGCAGCTGGACGTCGGACCAGCAACAACAGTCGACTTTCTTCTGGAAACGAGACAAAGACTGGAGTTCTTGTGCTGCTGATTGTGACCCGCTGAACACGACAAGAACCCAAACCGGTTTATTAAAGGCCATAAAATACTTATTCTCTGTTTATGAGTATTTGTGACCTACATTCATCTGCAGCATGAGGAACAAAGTCTTCTCTCCATCAGAAGACGACGCAGAACGAAACCTTCATGTATTCACACTGTCTACCAATCAGTTTCCGGATTCATTGATCAGGTGTCAAACATGATGAATAATGTCGATCAGATGTCTTCATTACAGCGTCACAGAGGAGGAAAGGAAGCAGCAAACATTCACCTGTAAGAGCTGACATCAGAGCGCTGAGTCGGCTGTCAGAACAGTCGTGGATTCATTAAATGTTCGATAATTGATTGAAAAGCTTCAAGAAAACAACTGGAACATGCAGCAGCTGCAGAATTCAGTGATTGTTGAACCTGTTTTTAGCTTCCTGATTGAATATTTGAGCACTAAAGTGAAATAAACACTTAAATGATGTTTTGTGATCAGAATCTGTCAGCTGAGCTGGAGGACAGAAAGACGTGATCCTACAACTGTCACCGTGGCAGGATGGTTAACGACTGGACAGGTGAGCGGCACCGTCTACTGGACCGCGTTCAAACTGGACTCACATGCAGGGATACAGGAATGTCTGACTGCAGCTTCTCGTCCAGCTAACGAAGCTAATAAAGTCGGTTGAAAACAGCGCGAGCACGTGACGGCTCTCACTGCACGTTTGCATAAAAGTCAGCAGCAGAGGTCGAGCGACTGGACGCAGGAACGAGGAGGACATCGTGTCCGCCAGAGGAGAATATCCAACACGAACAACAGATCTTTAACCAATCACACCTCTGTGGGCTTCAGCCTCAGGTGGCGGGGTCCGCCGCCTGTTTACCAAACACCTGGCAGGAGGCCAAACTGCTCTGTAATGGAGGTGTCCAGTGTCTGCTGTGATCACGCAGGACCAGCGTAACAATTCACAGCCATCTAACTTTAATGCAGCGGCCGTGACGTGTCGTTGGTCCTCTAACGACGGGTTCATCAGCATCACACGTCTCCTGCTACAACACGACAACACTTCACTTCCTGATTCGCTCAGGTGCGTTTCACAGCGGCAGGTTTCCACCGACTCGCTCTGACTGACGGATCTACAGAGGAATGTGATGCTGGACGCAGAAGAAGAGTCGAGCTGCTCCTCCATCGTGTGATCAGATCTCATGACTGAACAGTTTCTGCTGGTTATCATCATTCAGAGCAGGAAACACGTGTTCATGTAACAACCAACATATTAACGTCACTGCGTTCTTTTCACACAACAAACAACAGCAAATGTAATAACTAGTTATTTCCCCACATCCAAAAATTATCACTTTAAATATAAAATTTAAAATCAATACAACCAGTGAGTGCAGTGTGTGTGTGTGTGTGTGTGCATATCAAACAGCTTAAATTAAAAACCTGACGACACTAAATCTTATAAATCTTGAATAGAATTAACAGATACAGTTGGATTTGAATCACGTGTCCTGCAGACCAGGTGAACTCCAACATGTCAGGTGTCTGTAGGACTTCAACCTGCTCAGGTGAGCTGCTTCCTCCCACAGGTATGAAAGCAGTAAAAACAGCCAACATGTCTGATCTGAGTGCAGCCGCTGCAGCAGCACCGTGTTCACACCGGAGATAAACACACACAGCAGGTATCAACACACCCGGACCGGCCGGACCTCCGGTTCTCCCGGAGCCCGGCCGTCCTCAGCGGGTCGGCGGAGACTCTCACCCCGGGTTTGACGTCCTCAAACACGGACGCGTCCTCGGCGCCGTCCGCTCCCGACATCCTCACCGGCTTCAGCTGCGTGAACACCGCCCTCTCGTCGGTGGTGTGCGGCGGGTTCATGGCCAGTCCAACACTCGCTGCCATTAAAATGATGAAGTTTAATTAATATTCTTATGAACTCGTTTTTTTTTTTTATTATAAGAACATAAAAGAGTTCTGACTGTAAGTGGAGCTGAAAGCTACGGAGTAATCCCACAGCGCTGCCTCTCCTCTGTTCTGACTCACAGGTGGGTTTTACCTGAGCTCATGTATGGACCTGCTACCTGGAGCACACGGAGCAGCCAATGAGAGCAGGGGACGGTTGCTGCGGTCCAATCAGGTGCGTGCAGGGAGGGACTCACCTGAAAACAACTGGAGGGCGTCAGAGTGTTGTCCCCTCAACTCAACTACAGGTACATGACAGTGAGCAGCAGCCTGATGACGTCACCTCTGTATTTACTGAGCTGAAGTGTTGAGCTGCAGGACTTTTTCTTTAACCGGCTGTAAATTCTCTCCTGGATCATGTTTCCTGTCTGAGAGAGACGGGAAGGAACATGAGTCATGCTGATAAAGTTCACCTGTACCTGTACACACAGGTGAGCTCTGACAATAGGCTGGTGAAATAGTGGAATTATCTGCTGACATTCAGACTGACCGGTGTCGGCATGACTGAGCATTCCGCCGCAGGTTAGAGAGCGAGTGTTTTCAGAAAGAAACTAAAAGACACAACATGTTCTGATACCAGAGAGGTCCAGTTAAAGTTCATGCATGGTGTCAGTGCAGTGGACCGAGTGTCGGACCCGTACAGCCCGGTCCACAGTCACAGTCACACTGGTGCAGAGGAGACGAGATGCACCAAGTAATAATCCTCTTATTCTCAGAAAAACAGGTTTATTCTTCAAATAAATGACATAAAAAATAATTTTGATAACATTTTTCTTCTCTTGTGACTAAAAACAAACTCCACCTGTCTACATCAGTGGATGTGACGCACCAAATGTCTCTGCATCTCAGGTTATTGTGTGTGTTTTGTTTAAAAAAAGAAAAAGAAGCAATTTAAAATAAATTCCCAGACCAGCAGGATAAATCTGTGTCAGGACAGTGGAAGGCAGCACAAACTTCACCCTCATTACCGTCACATTATAATAAACATGTTATTGGACGTTTTGTGGAAATACGAATGTGAACATATCTGTGGTTCTGCAGGCACGTGAACTATCTACATTTAATCCTGTTGACTGGACCGAAGTGTTTCCGACGTCTCATCTAGTTGAACGATGGTGTTTTTACCCATCTGGTTTTCACAGATTCAGAGAATTCAACTGAAGCACTTTTTAAACCATCAACGTGTCCACTGCATTAACTCTTCACATGCATGAATCACACAAAGCTGCTGACACTGCACGACACTGACGTTCCACAGAACCTTTAACAGGATTAGTGTCAGCGATCTAATCAGACAGAAATGGAAACACACACGATGATAAAAGGAACATCTGCTTATTAAAAGTGACAAATCAGCCGCGTCACGTTCAGAGGCTCGACTTGGACTAAATGTCAGTGTTGCTTCATCAGCTGCCTCTCCAAACAATGCACATGCTTATTTATTTTAAAGACGCAGGTATGAGGCGACGCCCAAAGAATCCTTTCTTTTATTGCTTCGTTTGAAGACGACGCCCTCATTCGGGCAATAAATATCTGATGACTTACTCAGATAAAAACTGAAATAAGTCCAGCACGCTAGAAGTCATTTAACCGGCTGCAGGTGACACAAAGTGATGCAACACACCTCCGGCTGTCAGCGCTGACACATGACATGCCGCTAATTTTGGCACTTTCACCGCGTCCCTCCTCCCTAATCTCCTGCACAAACTGATGAGGAAACTTTTATTCTGGACGAGTATTTCAGAACACAGATGCAGCTGGGACGTCTTCAGGTCGCAGAGGGACTTCAGTCAGTACATCATCCCGACTGCTGCTCGTTATTCTGCTGCACATGAATGTAGAGAGACTTTCATCATTTGGTTCTGACACTGTAGAGAGAAAAAAGCCGTCCTCTCAGTCCAGTCTTTAAAACCCACACAGTGAACTGTGATGTTTCCCGGTCAGGAGCACCGGTGGCATCGACAGCAATGTAGGTGATGTCTGAAAACATCCTTGCGTGAGGAAACTCTCTAACCAAGATTAAAATGAAGAAACCAAACAGCCTGCAGGTTTTAGGGAAGAGCTCCAAAGTTCCTGTTGCTAACATTTTGTCACCGCAAGCGAATTAAAATCAGAAAGAAAACAAAAATCAATCAATCTTCTAAAACCACCGATTCATGTGATCGTTATCTTCCAAAAGCAACGACAAAATGCCTCCGTGAACATTTCATCAGGAGAAGACAAAGCAAGGTTTGAAAGCCATTACGTCTAAAGGTGCACAGAGACGCCAGCCTGCAGGCGAGCAGCCCGACCGCCAGAACAAACGTTGGCAGCGGCGGTTTTCTTCAGACCACAGACATGTTTTATGTTGCTGTGTTTATGGGCTGGTGAGATTTAGTTGGTTCTGGTCAGGAAAACACCGTATTTATGTCTCGATCATCTGGTTCTGTCGCCACGAACACGGCTGGAACTTCTGTTATTGATTATAACTTGAAGCTTACCTTTAATAGAAACTAGTTTATTGTTCTTTTCATCAGTGTAAACAGTGAAACATGATCCGACCAACCACCTATCAGACGATCTGCATCTGTCCGAAGTGTCTCCACGTGACCAGGAAAACATTGTTCGGCGGTTTGTTGTAAGAGGCGCTGATTCACTCGTCAAACCTGACTGAAGCTTTTTGTTTCCTCGATTTGAAAACATACCACAGGAGCTGCGTTGAGCCATCGAGTCAAACCTGAAGCCTGCGACCGTGAGAACCTTCAGTCCTGGATTCTGTTTATACTGAATATAATAGGAGGAACTTTTCAGATCTGGTCTGGTTGGTCCTACTGGTCGACCCGCATGCTTGCAGAGTATAATTATACTGCAGGAGAAGATGGCAAGCTGTGATGAAAGAGCTGGTAGGAAACCTGAGCAGGTCCAACAGATGTCACTGAGAGAACTCTGGTGGGCGACTGGAAACAACAGCTCACCACATTCTCCATCAGCAGCGTCACAGCAGTGAATCCACTCTGGCTGTGCTGCTTCAGGCTTCATGATGTAAATCCTTCATAAACAATCACAAACATATAGTTTCATGCTGATATAAGAACACAAGAACAGCTGAGGCTGATGGGAACGTGGTTGGTTCTGCAGGTAACTGGTTCTGAACCCCAGAACTGCAGAAACACGAGTGTCAGCAGCTTCATGGTGCTGAAGGAAACATCCAGGGAGTCAATGGATCTCAGCCAGCTGTGGAGGAGCGAGTCGGTGCAGATCCAGACCTCCTGGAGGAATCAACACCTGGAGTCTCATCGGGTTCTGTTCTGATCCGGAGCCGTTACTGACGGGAGGAGAGCCCAGATTACTTTTGAATTTGTGGGATTAGAGAGCAGATTTCTCCTCACTCCTGCTGATCAGCCGCAGTGATCCGGAGCCGACCTCCACCGCCAGGGGGTTCTGTTCTGTAACGTTACAGAGAGGAGACAGAGAACAGAACCGGTACCAGAGTCTCTGCTGAGTGCTGACTTCACTCAGAGGCACAGACTCAGTCACACGCCCTCGATGTGTGCTAACGTACAGTGAAGTTACAGCAGCTGACGACCAGATGAAACGTGAATTGTTCTGGTTTAAACATTGTTCTCGTGTTTTGTACTCAGTTTATCTCAAATGTTTCTAACAAAGGTCGCGGCATCTTAAGTTATTTTTTACAGAATTCTAACGTGTTAAATCTTTAAAAAGCTAAATTTGACCTTCTACATCTTCATGCAGCGTTAGGAAACAATAAATCTGACTTCTGAGAAACTTTTGTTGAAGTCATGAAATCTTTTGTCAGTTTTCTGCACTGATGAGTCTCTGAGGTGAAGACAGGCTGGAGCCAGAGAACCAGATCTGTGAGCTAGATTAAGATGATTAAGATTTAATTACGCCTCTTAAAATACGTTTGTCGTGCCTTTATGAAGCCAACAGCCACCGCAGGGAGCGACGTAAAGGCGACTCCACCCGCAGTTTACCTGTTCAGTCTAAAGCGCTCTCTCCACATACGTTTAAACATTTGTTTGCTCATTCACACCACTCCTGCAGAATGATCCACCTCTCAACGACAGGTGAGCTAAATATGTAAAATACACGACTTAAATCTGACGCTCATGTCGACGGTCTGCAGCATCGTGATCCTATCCCCTGTTCTTCTCCTCATGTGCTCTCTGCTGCTGTAAATCATTTGACTTGGCTTCGGTCCAGCCTCCAGTGGAGCGCGTCTCGAACATATTTAGTCTCATGCAGCTTCAGTGAGCAGGTGACAGGTGTCACTGAGTGGTTCTGTCTGCGAGGAACACAACCCCCCAAATACTATAGACCTTTATATAAGAACGTCTGCAGTGAAGGAGGTGAACTGTCTCCAGGTTTTCACACAGACTGTCATTACAGACTCACGCTGTGCAGACAAACCAGGGACGGGAACTCCAGTCAGTCACTCAGTAACTCGAGACTCGACTCAAACTGATTTGAGACTCGTGAACAATCTTTACTTCTCAACAAATGTGTTATGGGCCGATCGTCACTCCTTCGTGCTGTTTGCATGAACGTGTCGCCAACATTTGCTCTGAAGATTAGCTTGTTGCAGGATGCATGACGGTGACGTAACGTATATGTTTGTATTAATACGATGATGGTGAAGCAAAGTAGTCGTTGTTTCAGTGATCAGAGCACCAGACTCAGTTCATCGCTGCAGAGAAATAAACCTGTCATAACAACCCTCCTGCTGCCGGCGTGTTTCTGTCACATCACGCTGTGATAAGTTGAGTCACTGATGCATAAACCTGCATGATTCTCAACAACCTGCAGAAATGTTTTGTTTCCACAACATCTTCATTAACCCTCCTGAATAAAGTTTGAATTCATTTTTTTAATCTGTTGATTTGTAAGAAAAAGCAGATAAAAGTGTTTAATAGTCTAAATTCTATTTCTACCTATTGACTGTTCTGAAAGCCTTTTAATTACCTGCACCCTGTTTTACATGGAAGTCAAATGAAAACAAGATGAGATGATAAGATGGGGATTTTCCAGAAATGCAGCAGAAGCTCTTCCACCTGTATCAGATAACCGTGTCACCGGCAACAGAACAAACAGCGTTCAACACAGCGGGTGAAAGAAAAAGAAAGGCTAGAAAATGAAACAAGATCACAACAAACAGATGCAAAACCCGTCGAGCCGCTTCAACGTGGTCGACTGAAGCTCAGAGCAAACACAGAACAAAGATGGCGAGGAGGAGAGGGCACGGAGATGTTTATGACAACTGACAGGCAGAAAGAGAAAGAAGTGGAAGTTGTATTTATGTTGTCGTTCATGCTTCAGTCCACTGGCAGGGATCAGAGAGAGGACACGCTGCATTCCTCTCCGTCTGCAGCGGCGGCGTGTTGTCGAGGCAGAGGGCAGGCGAGGACGCCCGGCTGACGTTCTGGCCTCTGTAGAACAGCTGCAGGGTCGCTGATCAGTACAGCAGCTGATGTTCTGGAAGAGTTCTGGAGAATACAGAAGAGTCGGCGCGTCTTCATCTCGGTCCTCCTCCTCCATCCGTCAGCATCAGGCGCCGTGCGTCACTTCATTCAGGACGACTTTAAGTTTCAGTTTGAACATTTAAGGTCTCACTATGACATTTGCTTTGTCTCAGAACGGATCAATTCAGCAGAATTAGTATCAGACTGAAAACCTTTTTATTGTGAGCTCAGACAGAACCTCAGGAAGACTGTGTCATTATTATTATCATCATCGATTTTAAAAGTTGTCCTCGGTTGTTTTCAGCTTCCATGTTAAACTTTAGCCTCTTCTCAGAAAGTTAAACACACTTATCATGATATCTCCTCTGGTGTTTTCCTTTATTTCCTTTCTTGACCATGTAGACACACGTTGACTCACAGGAAGTGGCTGCGTGGGTTTCTTTGACGAATCAATGCTTTACAATGTGATGACATAATCACGTTCACTGCGGAGCCCCTGACAGTGACTTCACTGAGAAGCTGAGAACCTCCTCTGTACACAACGGTTGTTAGACATTTTAGAACAAAAGAAAGTAACGAGGAGCTCAGGGATCAAGCAGAAGATACCTAAATATGAGTAAACTGTGTTTCAGGGAGGCTGCAGTGAAACAGAGCTCATGTAGAAGTCGCAGAATTGATCGTATTGATCAGAGAGGAAGTTCCACCTGATGACAAACAAATGAGTCGAGGTTTCGTTCTTGCTTAAACTTCATGTCAGATCATGTCGGCCTCACGTGACACCACAGGAAACCGCTGGTCAGGCAGACGAGTGTGTGTGTGTGTGTGTGTGTGTGTGTGTGTGTGTGGGTGTGTGTGTGTGTGTGTGTGTGTGGTGTGTGTGTGTGTGTGTGTGTGTGTCATAATTTCTTCGAAAAAAGATTCATACAACTATTCCAAAAAATGTTGGATAAAATCAGGCACTTCCCATGAAAAGGACTGAGCGTCTCTTCCCATATGAACCAGAACAGTCATGCATTCTTCTGCTCCTTACCCGGGCGGCACCACAGGTTCTGGTTCTGGTGGGTGTTCCTGCATGCCGACAGAAATTGTTTGTATCTTATGTTTTGGCAATCCGCTTTCGAATGTGTTTGTGTCACATGTTGACACACATTAAAGCCGATGTTCAGATTCCACATTTACATCTTTAAACCAGGTTTTCTTTAATGAGACATCGGGACATTTTCCAGCTGTGTTTGTGGAGACAGAACCGGGTCTTTTAAACCAGAACATGATGTTTTCCTAAACCTGACCGAGTGGTGTTTGTGCCTAAACCTAATCAGAGCAGAAGCACAACACAGTCACACCATAAAAAGGAAAACTGAACCTCGAAGATTCAACCCGTCTGTGTTTGTTGAAAGGCCGACATTTGTTCTGCTGATTGATTCGGCCCGATGACGTCTTCAGCTCGTCCCTCGTGTGTCCACCTGCACTGATAAAAGCGTCACGTTCTGTGATACAGCCAGTGTTTTTAGTATTTAAACCTTTAGCGGACAGTACGCGGTTTGTTTTGTTGCCATGGTTTGCTGGATCGAAGCTGTCAGAGACTCCTGAATATCTGAATCTCGACAGCATAACCAGTGTGTCACCTCAGGCCTGCAGCTGACTGGTTCCTCTATTACTGTCCTTTAATACCTGCAGTAAGTGACCACACCTTAAACCTCTTATGTAATGTGTCTCCTGCAGAGGAATACCTGTGACATGTTGAGCACCGTATGAAGAGCTGCTGTGAAACAGGATCCTCGCTCAGCTTCAGAGGAAAGCCCTCTGTGGTGTGTGTGTGTGTGTGTGTGTGTGTGTGTGTGTGTGTGTGTGTGTGTGTGTGTGCCACCACACCTGTGAGCAGCTGAACAGGTGTGGTTCATCACAACACAACACAACTTTCAACAAAAACGTTTATTATGGCCAAAAATATTATCATGATAATCAAAGTGAATCCCGTCCTCGCGTCTCTCCGTGGTTCTTTTCTTTGCTTTATGTATGATGTCTGTCAGAGACAGATGATCTACAGCTGCACCGGCTGGTCCCTGAGCACCCACAGGTCCACAGAGGTCAGTAGCTGTTGCTGAATGAAGCTATGAGAGGTGAGGATGTTCACAGGAGGTCACTGCTTTGAGACCAGAGATGAACCATCATCGTCTTCTGGAAGACGTGTTTTGTGTTGAGGAGCAGCAGGAAAACAACCACTTTGAATTAACTTATAAATATTCTTATTGTCCTCAGGTGGAGAATGTGTTCTCTGTTAGCTGAAGGAGGAGGAGGACAGAGGACCCGCAGCTCTGTTGGGACGGCGGGGTCACCAACAGCTGATCACCATGTGGCGTCTGAGCTGAACGGAAAAGTGTGAGCGACCGCAGGAAGGATCACCTGAGAGCAACCTTTTCATTTTCAGCTTTCAGCTCCTCAGAAGGAAATCCCTCACGCTCACTGTGGTCGAGTGGACGGTGAGTTTCGGTGTTTTTCAGCTGCCGTCTGCTGCAGATGATCCTCTGGTGCTATCTGCTCCGTCCAGACGGTCAGACAGTCTGCAGTGTTAACCCCTGCTGCCGCTGCTGCTGCTGTCCTCTTCAGAACTGACCTCAGATCAGCCCTCTCGTCTCCGTCTGTCTGATCATCAGGTCAGAGCTCCTGACTGTTCTGACTGGTAACTGTTAGGCAGCATCACAGATACCATATGATGCTCTTTGGGGATGAATTTAGCTTCTAGAAAGACAACAAGTGTTTCAGCAGATGCACATCATGTGTCAACACGACCACTCTGGATAAACAACATGTTCGTTTGGACAAGAATTTGCAGAACACCATCGAAACGTCTCCACGTCGTCGGGCTGTAGACGCTCAGTCTGACATCAGCCTGATCCTCTGAACATCTGTCTGGTGGTCGTTCCCACTCCATGTGAGAAAACACTGATTATAGATCCGACCCCAGGTGAAGGTGACCTGCAGGTGTGCTGGGACACGAGCTCCGCTGCTTCATGGCGATCCATCAGCTCATCCACCGCATCTTTACTTCCTCCTCAGATGATAAAGGTCGCCCTCCATTATATCCTGCCGTAACCAGCGGACCTATTACAAATAAATACACTCAGTCAGCAGGTGGGCGGTTAACAGCTTCATGCGTGCTGAGTCATGTTTGTCCAGTTACTTTTCATTTATTTGCTTTTTAAGCTCCTTCGTGGAGGAAAGATATCGACTGAATCAAAGAAAATGAATCACGAAGTTAAATAACGGACAGATGATTGTGATGACTCTGTTGGTTGGAATGGTTCTTTCCACTGAAGCGGTTCTTGCGGTTCTACCAGTGACTCATGGGCGTGATGAAACGGAGGCCTCAGATTGGCCGTTTGGACTCGGAGCCTGTTATTGACTGAGGGAGGAACCCGTGAACAGCCTCCGATTGTTCAGAGGAATGACGCCTCCACTACGAGCATGTTGACCTTCCTTTGAGCTGAGAGCTTAGAGCATTGATCCGAGTAAACTCACAACTGGTACACGTCATCACGTCAGTTATCAGCAGTGTGTGCAGAGGTGAGACCTCGTCAAGGTCAAGGTGGACGAGACAAAAGGAGGCGACGGAGGAGAAGTTAAGAAAAGAGGAACAGATATTGTTTCACCGTGTGAACTGTAACTCTTCCGTCTGCTGAGAAACTCTGTTTCACTTCTACACTTCAAGTGTGCGAAGAGATAAATGTCAATATAATAATTAATTTTTCATAAAATTGGTGTCATAAAAAGGAATAATCCTGGTACACATTACCACAGGTCTCAGTATGACTGGATCACTGCCGGTCGTTAGCCGGTGACGCCTCACTTCCTGTGACGGCAAACCGCTTGTCATGGTGCAGCTTTTATCTGTCCAGACACGGCAATCCACTGATCACTGCTGCAATCGTTTTATTGATTGTGCTCAGAGGACGAGTCAGACGGTTTATAGAGCCAATAAGTTATAGAGTCATAACTGTACGACGGCACGCACTGAGAAATCCTCAAGTTACAAGAAGCAAAGGAGGATGTCTTCACGCTGCGCTCAGTAAATCTGTGGCCACGCAGACGGGACCTCGCATAGATCCATCAGAAACTATTCACATCCAAAACTGTAGGTTCTCTCTGAATGTTTAATGATGAATTATCATGATAGATGTCTCTGCTCCAGTCCTGAGCACGGGGTTTTGATCTGTGACTGTCAAAGTGTAAAGACATTAACCTCTCAGTCGGTGACGCTGCTCTGGTCTGGAATGTTTCTCTGGAAGGGAACTTAAGTGCTTTATGATGTTTCATTATCTGAAGTGTAACTGTCATTCATACCTGTCGGCTATAGGTGAGCAATACATTGGAAAATACAGAGGAGGGGGCGGCTGAACTACTGTAGAAAATGTTCTTCTTCAGAATGCAGTTTTTAAAAATGTCCGCAGGCCATGAAGCTGTAAACTGACAGACACATAACGAGTGTAGGTGAACATGTTAGAATAAACCTGATGGCTTTAAAAAGCCAGTCGCTGCAGGAGGAAACGCAATATTTTCATGCACTGCGTCGATTTAAAGACTTTGGTTCTTCTTCTTTCAGACTAGTGGAAAGAAAACGTCCGAAATTAACACAAAACACACAGTCAGGTGTTTAAATTAACGACCTCATTCGCATTTTTAGTTATAAAAAGTGTAGAAATGTTTATTGCTGAAACTTAACGTAGAGCCGCAGCAGACGAGCGCCTGTTGTACAGATATGAAGTGACTTCCTGTGCAGAGTGCTGCTCTGCTGCTGATAAGATGATGATTTAGATACTTAAAGAGCATTTTTATTCTTATAATCAGCATAAACAATGATTTAAATCTTTTTGTTTCCAGCATGGTGGACCATTTTTACCTCGCTGTGGGTCAACCTTTGCCCACCGGCCCACTTCAGGTAGTTCTGTCTTCAGATCATCAGTTTCATAGCGATTATCATGATGTTACCTTTATTTACAACACACAACTCTAAAATCTCAGTTCAGTCTAAGTTCATTCATCATTCACTGCCTGTTTTTATTCCTGAAACATGATGAGAGTTTGGCTGTTGACAGCGTTTCCTGATTTGTGTGTTGGTAAAAACACATATTCAAATTGTTGATCCTGGCTCTGTCCCGCGTTCAGCTTTCTGCTCCGGAAATATATAAAAATCAGAATATTTTACTTTGTGATGATTCATTTCAAACGTCACGGTTCAGAAAAGGGGAAGATTTATGGTGATACTGGTTTAAAGTGTTCACCTGCAGCGTGCCCCCCGACATACACATGTTGTCTTAATGTTTTCCAGATCAGATATTTTAAAAAAGAAAAAATAAGGGAAAGAAAATCATCAGGAAAGTTACAGAAGCTGGCAGAGTTCAGAGGTTTGTGCTGGTTGCGTGGATCTGACACAGTATATCTGCACATCACTCATTATCTCCTCACATCGTCTTCTTCTTGCCAAACGCTTCGAGCAGGAAGAGAGAAAGAGAGCGCGAAAGTGTTTCACAACCTGCCGATAATCCTGCAGGATGCGTGCCCATATTTGGCTTTCAGGAAGTCCTGGAATTCCTTCAGGTGAGATACGAGCGGGTTGGTGACATCATCATGCAGCGGGCTCACTCAGCGTCGTCTTGCTCTTGATTTCCTGATGATCTGCTGAGGCACGCTGACACGCTGCGCTGTGATCCTGCGATCAGCACTCTGATGCACATCCACTGACAGATCTGGATTAAAGAGAATAAAATACGTACGGTCACCGCAGCGTTAAAACGTTTATAATCCAGTAAAACCTCCCTCCTGTGGTCTCAGCGGTGGGTTTGTCAGCACACGGCAGGTTGCTGGTTGTTATGTGAACCCCTGAACACAGAACGCTCCCACCGTATCCGGTTACCTCCACCTGCCTGAGCGGCAGAACCCACGAGGGGGTGAAAGGTGAGGAAACATCTATCAGGGCGACAGAGAGGTGGGCTGAGCCGTTATTAACTCCTCATTGTTGGTGTGCGGAGTGGAAAAAACCTCCTTGCAGGCTCAGAAGATTCAAACCTGCTGCTTTTGTTTCATGCCGAGCGAAGCCACCTGGTTCTCTCTGGAGTCACCAGACCGGTCGGGCACAGGCCGCCGTGTGACCCACATCCAAATATCATGCACAGATTATATTAATCTGAGCTGTAACGTCGATATTCTGGATGTTAATTTGTGACAGTTTGGGCCCAAATTTCAATTCCAACACATTTGTGATTTTAGTTTTAAGAATATTAAGTTATTTTCTGCACAGTTTATACAAAAGACAGCAAAGATTACTTTACAACGTGCAGGTTCTGGACCTCAGTTCGGTCGGCCCAGTTGACAGTACAGCCATATGCAGCTCAGTGGAAGATCTTTTCACCTGACGTGGGCGTTTCTTCACGTACTCTCTCTCCTCTCGAACACTATCAGCCAATCACGTCTCTGCTGTCGGCTCTGTTTCAGGCGTTCGTGCGAGGTTCAGCTCCCCCGTCGTCAGATCTCCAGCACCCTACTGCCTCCATCACCACCACCAGCAGTGTCTAAACTCCATCAGGAGGGTTCCTGTTCGACACACGTCGTCATGATGGAGTCCAACCGCCAGAGAAACATGGCGACAAATCTTCATGTTCACACAGGCTGGTTTGTTTGGTCAGCTGGGAGATGAACGGACACCAGTTAACAAATGATGTATTTAAAAAAGGAATAAATGTTGGAGAAGTGTTCCAGTGACGGTGCAGCAACAGTGACTGAACAACAAACAGACAGCGGCCTGTTTCACAGAGTCAGGATTATAAAACCGGGATTATTTGTCAGTCTGAGCAAACTAAAGAAAGCTGAGTTCCAGCTCAGTCGTCTTATCCTGACAGCCGTCTGCTCCACACCGGGTTAAGGGGGGTACACACATAAGGATTTTATAAATCTTAAGAGATTTTTTATCTGTAGAGCCCCCACACATGAAGATTAAAAAATCAGCTTTGATCATACTGTGTGTGGTGTGCTCCGATATTCTCAGCACAGGACACCACACACATAAAGATCATCTGTCTCACGGCCGATCTAGAATCTGGTCCTCCGAGCCAGAAATATCACGTGGTCAAACGTGACTTCAGTGTAAACAAACATGGCGGACGAACCAGAAGATGCAGTGGTGGCTGTTTTAGACCTGAAAAAACCAAAACCGAAACAAAACTACTATGGAAAAAGTCACAGAGACGGCGAGAGAGTGGGCTGCATGCGCTACAGCGCGAGTTGGAGGTGAGTAAAAATTGTCACGAGTATTACAGATAGTTTTGAGAGCAGCGCTGTGCGCTCGGCCCCCGGTACTGCGAATCACCATGGCAACAGGTAAACAAAAAGCTCGGCTCGCGTCTTGATTGGCTGCTGGTCCGGTACACGTGACATCACATGCTGTCCGTGCTCGGCTCCGCTCGGAACACCCCACACACTACAGGATTTCTAGTCGCAAATATTAAACATGTTCATTATTTACGATCTCTCCTTCCGACGCCTTCTGAGCGGATCTGACCGGACAAAATCACTCTTAACACACCCCAGACCACAGGACAATCAGACACCATGTCCTTCGCAAACATCAGATAATCGGGCCTTTGCTGGCTTTGATCGTAAGGGGGGAAATCGAGACAAAATCGCCCCGATTATCCTTATGTGTGTACCCGCCTTTAGTTTCAGTTCCTGTAACACTGACCCGACAGACGACTAATTTAGAGAGTTTTATTAAAATATCTTAAAATGACTCAGTGGGAACTTTACTCATGTGTCTAATAGAAGCTGAGAGTTGCTTGTAAACCAGCGTCCGCCTACGTAGACGCTTCAGTTTTCCACCCTTGATCATTTTCACTTGGCTGATTACTTTTGACGAAGACTGACTCATTAATGAAAGTTTGCAGTTTGGCTACAAATTAAGCCACAAGTGTGATAAGGTTTCTTATCCTTGTAATGATTGCGGTATCATAAATGTAATGCATGTATAGGATCGTATCAGCGAACCTGATAAGAAGCTAAACGAGCAGCTCGACCAGCAGTGATGCAACGAGCAGCGCTGTTTGTTCTGAAACCTTTACCAGCGAAATGTGTCACTCAGAACGACTTCTTCTTCCAAAGAAGCGCCTAACCTAAATTATCGACAGTCAAAGCTGACTAAATGTTTAAGGATGTAAACTATTTAAGATCAGTATCAGCACCCTGATTCAGAGGCCCTTCAGGTAGGATCCTCCCAGGTGTTAAAATGGAGGGAGGGGGCTGGAAATACTGGAAATGATCCAGGTGAGGGCTTCAGGATGATAAGATCAAACAACCTCTGCAGTTCCTTATGCATAAAAACCAGTACACAAGTTGTACCTGTTGTGAAATTGGATCATTCTGAGTGAGACCATGGAGGGATGCATGCACGACACCTCTTTACCCGCATCCAGTCTCACAGTGAACCCGCTGTGGCTGCTGTGAATGAGCGAGAGCTGCGATACTGGTGGAAAAAGCTGCGCGTGTTTCTACAGGAACAGGTGTGAGAAACAAAAGAACAAATCTGTGAAGTGAAGTCTGTGTGACGTGTTCATGAGTTAGAAAGCTTTTCAAATGGCTGAGCAGCAGTTTCATCCAGAACAAGTCATCTGACTGTAAACAGTTCAGTTTCACCGCTGATCGGACAATTAAATGCATGCTGGGTAATATTACAGTGCACTGTAGCAGAAAACCCAAAAGAACACTGAACAACGATCTGAACAACGGCTACAAAACTGACACCAGAATCCTCAATGATTTGTTTTATCTACTCTGCAGGTGCACATCCGAGTAAACTCACAACTGGTACACGTCATCACGTCAGTTATCAGCAGTGTGTGCGGAGGTGAGACCTCGTCAAGGTCAAGGTGGACGAGACAAAAGGAGGCGACGGAGGAGAAGTTAAGAAAAGAGGAACAGATATTGTTTCACCGTGTGAACTGTAACTCTCCCGTCTGCTGAGAAACTCTGTTTCACTTCTACACTTCAAGTGTGCGAAGAGATAAATGTCAATATAATAATTAATTTTTCGTTTGGTGTCATAAAAAGGAATAATCCTGGTACACATTACCACAGATCTCAGTATGACTGGATCACTGCCGGTCGTTAGCCGGTGACGCCTCACTTCCTGTGACGGCGTGTCATTAAAGGTGCACATCTGTAACATCTGTCACATCTGACACTCAACAGATCGGCCACACTTTAAGCTGCAACAGAGTGAGACATCGACAAAACAAAGACATTTATTTCAATCTTAATGTGCATCATATTGTTAAACACTGTGTGTGTCAGAGGATTAGTTACAGATGAACGTTGTGTGTCATCACACAGATCGGCCAGTTTTTGTAGCAAGCAGACAAAGAGAATGTTATTTTGAAAGAGTCTGGCTATCAGCTTCTCTGTTTCAGCCAGAAGTGATGATTCACTGATCAGCATGTTTGTGTTCAGATGCTGAATAAAAATGTTTTCTTGGAAATGATTCATGTGACTTCTATCTTTTTTCCCCTGGGGACAATGATGAGAGAGACTTCTCTGGAAACTTGTGAAAGACTGAAATGCAATCTTTGTGTGATCGCTTCTCAGGGCTGTCATAAATCACAAATCATCAATCAGATATCATGTTTGATCTAATCCTTCATAACCTTTTACTTTTTACTGCCGTGGAAAACAATGACAAGTAACAGTTCTGAAATACAACTTTCAAGTGAATCTATGGTTGGAGGTGAAGGCGACAAAACACACATCTGCAGAAGAAGAAGAAGAAGAAGAAGAAGAAGAAGAAGAAGAAGAAGACGAGTTCACAAACTGGACACAGAAACGGTCGTTTGTCAAAAGTTGATCAACCTTAAAGACACAATCTGATGTCCAGAGTCACTTCTGAGGTTTGTGGTTTACAACTTTGGCAGAAAATGAAAAATGAAATATGTCGTCAGTTAACATTTCACTGATATTCAGTATCATCATTTATACAACTGGTGCGTAGATATGTTGTTCACACTTCCTTATGTTTCCACGGTGGAGAGGAGGCTGGGCGGCTCGGCTCCACTTGACGATGCCTCGGTCCTCCTCCGTCGTCCCCCTGGATCCTCTTCACGTATATTGACTACAACTGAATTCTGATTCTGTTGTTCTGTTCTGTCCGTCCCGTGAGAAGGATCCTGCTCTGTGGCTCTTGCTGAGGTTTCTTCAGAGGAAGTCGCTCATTGTACTGACTGTCATAGAAAATGAATTCTTTCTGCATTATGTTTCCCTTGAAAACATACTTACTGTTGCAAAATAATTGTATAAAAATGTGACTTTGAGGAGACGAGGCTGAGCGAGACATGGAGGAGAGGTCTTCAGGGATTCTGGGTCAAGTGGGCGAGTTGAAGTCGTTTGTTCTTGTCAGAGAGTATCAGGCACGTTACACGCCGTCCAGAAATGAAGGAACTAAGCAAGCATCAACCTTTTTCATATACTGAAGCTGCCAGTTTCTTCTCCGACATCAACACACAAGACAAGAAAACAAGAAGGTTTCGTTTGGAGCCTGAAGGTCTGAGTGAACACATGACGCACGTGATGTTAATTTAACTATCACAGTCAAACTATTTCCTGATTTGAGTCACAGTCGATTTGAGTGTCAACTTCTGGAAGGTCAGCGATCAGGTGAATGATTCACTTTGAATCAAACATCATAAAACTGCTGGAACACAAACATTCACTCAGTGATGACATGTCAGAAACACACACACACACACACACACACACACACACACGTGTCAGGTTCTCCAGCTGTCACCGTGTCACAGCAGCGTAACTTCAGCCATCACGACACTCAGCGTGTCAACATGAGCACCACGGACCACAATGCATCAGTAAAACGATGCGCCATTCAACAGGTGACAGCCAAGTGGTGCTTCAGTTACTGGCAGGCAAACCCCGGAGACCTGACACGCTGTGTGTGTGTGTGTGTGTGTGTGTGTGTGTGCGTGTGTGTGTGTGTGTGCGTGTGTGTGTGTGTGTGTGTTGTGGGGACACATCTGTCTACACAGTCACACTGTGGGGACCAAAACATCTCCATACTGTAAATCTTTAATATTTCCGGGTACAGACCTGGTTTAAGGTTAAAGTTTGGTTTTGAGGTCGGAGGTTCTGGTCAGTCCAGTTGTGGTTATGATTATTAGAAGGGTTAGATATGATAGCGACATCATGTTGCACATACATTGTGCACCAACCGAATCATGTAAACCCATTCTCTCCATTATTGCATTACTAAAATAATTATCGTACCCAGATTATTCTCAGTTATGGGATTATCGTGGTCGTGTAAACGTGCTCAGTGTAGCTACAATCAGGACCCAAGTTCTGCTGCCGGGCTCTGAATGTTCACACCAGCTCTGCGTGACCCAGAGAAGAAACAACGTCTAAAAAAAGCTGCTGGTGTGGATTTCCTTTAAGACGGCAGCGCTGACACATCGAACACGTCTGAGCCGATTACCTCCAGCAGCGTTCTGTGATGAATTGACAGCCATTAATAATGAGTGAGATAATGAGTTCTGCCCGGTCGACCGTGGAACCGACACCAGAGTCCCTGAACCTGCCGACACATGTGGGTCAGACCAGCCGACAGGTGCATCAAAACAAGAGCATGATTTTTACTTTTTGGATATTAACTTGCTGTACTGAGTTACTTCCAGCTCTGGGATCAGACGATGTTACTTGGAGTCAAACATGTCAGCTGGCACATTTGTTGATGGATCTCCAGCACAGATATCACTTCAGTTTCTACCTGACCTCAATACCTGAGTGATGAAAGTCCTGGCAGCGTTGTCAGAACACAATGTGAAGCCTGCGAGCTGCCAAGTCGTTATTATTACACGTACATTACTCACATCTGAGGATCGCTCACTATTAAAGTCCCGGCATCACCTCAGATGACTTCCTGGTACTGAGCTTTAAGTCGTACAGTGCTGTGGTTGGCTGGACGCCACATCTCTGCCTGTCGCAGTAACAGCGCCACACGTACCGGGCCTTACGGGTGAGTTTGGGTAAATAACTCATGCTGTGATGTGTGCGTGACGTTTGGCTGGAGATGAACTTGCTTTTAGCAGCACGTCTGTCGAGACGACCGGCTGGATGGTGAATGTAGCTGTTCAAACGTGTGTTACCGAAGGACACCACTAGGTGGTGCGCTGTCACATCCCCAGCTGGAGCTACACAGCACCAACCGTTCATTTGCACACACCACTTCTCCTCGCCTCCTTCTCTACAGCTGCTAGAGGTCGCTACGACGGCCAGGACGCTTCATCTGAAGTTTCTTTAGTTGTTTCTCTGTTTTAAATCACGTCTACAGCCGCTTCACTTGTTTTACTGTGAAGCTCCAGAACTGTTCTGTGGATTACGACACTTCACCTGACTTTATATCACCAGGAGGAGGAGAAGAGGACTTTATATCATCAGGAGGAGGAGAGGAGGACTTTATATCATCAGGAGGAGGAGAGGAGGACTTTATATCATCAGGAGGAGGAGAGGAGGACTTTATATCACCAGGAGGAGAGGAGGACTTTATATCATCAGGAGGAGGAGAGGAGGACTTTATATCACCAGGAGGAGGAGAGGAGGACTTTATATCATCAGGAGGAGAGGAGGACTTTATATCATCAGGAGGAGGAGAGGAGGACTTTATATCATCAGGAGGAGAGGAGGACTTTATATCATCAGGAGGAGGAGAGGAGAACTCTATCATCGGGAGGAGGAGAGGAGGACTTTATATCATCAGGAGGAGGAGAGGAGGACTTTACATCATCGGGAGGAGGAGAGGAGGACTTTATATCATCAGGAGGAGGAGAGGAGGACTTTATATCCTCAGGAGGAGAGGAGGACTTTATATCATCAGGAGGAGAAGAGGAGGACTTTATATCATCAGGAGGAGGAGAGGAGGACTTTATATCATCAGGAGGAGGAGAGGAGGACTTTATATCATCAGGAGGAGGAGAGGAGGACTTTATATCATCGGGAGGAGGAGAGGAGGACTTTACATCATCGGGAGGAGGAGAGGAGGACTTTATATCATCGGGAGGAGGAGAGGAGGACTTTATATCATCGGGAGGAGGAGAGGAGGACTTTATATCATCAGGAGGAGGAGAGGAGGACTTTATATCATCAGGAGGAGGAGAGGAGGACTTTATATCATCAGGAGGAGGAGAGGAGGACTTTATATCATCAGGAGGAGAGGAGGACTTTATATCACCAGGAGGAGGGGAGGAGGACTTTATATCATCAGGAGGAGAGGAGGACTTTATATCATCAGGAGGAGGAGAGGAGGACTTTATATCATCAGGAGGAGGAGAGGAGGACTTTATATCATCAGGAGGAGGAGAGGAGGACTTTACATCATCGGGAGGAGGAGAGGAGGACTTTATATCATCAGGAGGAGGGGAGGAGGACTTTATATCATCAGGAGGAGAGGAGGACTTTATATCATCGGGAGGAGGAGAGGAGGACTTTATATCATCAGGAGGAGGGGAGGAGGACTTTATATCATCAGGAGGAGAGGAGGACTTTATATCATCAGGAGGAGGAGAGGAGGACTTTATATCATCAGGAGGAGGAGAGGAGGACTTTATATCATCAGGAGGAGGAGAGGAGGACTTTACATCATCGGGAGGAGGAGAGGAGGACTTTACATCATCAGGAGGAGGAGAGGAGGACTTTATATCCTCAGGAGGAGAGGAGGACTTTATATCATCAGGAGGAGAAGAGGAGGACTTTATATCATCAGGAGGAGGAGAGGAGGACTTTATATCATCGGGAGGAGGAGAGGAGGACTTTATATCATCAGGAGGAGGAGAGGAGGACTTTACATCATCGGGAGGAGGAGAGGAGGACTTTATATCATCGGGAGGAGGAGAGGAGGACTTTATATCATCAGGAGGAGGAGAGGAGGACTTTATATCATCAGGAGGAGGAGAGGAGGACTTTATATCATCAGGAGGAGGAGAGGAGGACTTTATATCATCAGGAGGAGGAGAGGAGGACTTTATATCATCAGGAGGAGGAGAGGAGGACTTTATATCATCAGGAGGAGGAGAGGAGGACTTTATATCCTCAGGAGGAGAGGAGGACTTTATATCATCAGGAGGAGGAGTGGAGGACTTTATATCATCAGGAGGAGGAGAGGAGGACTGAGTCTGTTCCAGCCACAGAGAGCCTCCCTCCACCTTCATCCTCAGAGGAAAACAAACTATGGAGCAGAATTAGAAACTGTCAGACGATCAGAAGCTGAATCATCGTCGGCTCCTTCACCTCCAGCCTCCGTTAAACAAAGCCACCAGCTAATCACCTGATGCTAAACTGGGTGGAGCAGGTAACAGCCACAATGTGGCCTGAATAAAGAAAATGTTTAATTACAATATTACATAAGCAGTCCCAGCTATACAGCTGTTACATGAGGACAGAGACATCAGGTTCTCTCAGGTGAACGTTGACATCAGGTAAACTGGAGGGCGTCTTCTCTCACTCAGCTGATGTGGAACAGCCTGGAAACAGGACTATTAAAAAGTTCACCACGATAAACAAACCCTGTAAACATCAGGCAGCGTGCTACTCTGATAATTGCCTGCAATTACATTTATTATTTTAATGTAAATGCAGCGTCGGCCTGAGGGAAGAGCTGTGCCCGACACAATGCTCTCACATGTCCCGACAGACTCCAGCAAACAGTTTGTTTGGTTTGTGTCCACACGCACCGTCAGCAGCAGAAAGCCCAGCTCTTCCTCCACCGCGTCACAAACAACATTCCAACATTTAATCAAGCGTCCTGATTGGTCGAAGCAATCCAAACACGGCCAAACTGTCGAACCGTTGTGGTGTTTTGGCGACCAATCAAAGCCAGGAGGTGTTTTTGAGGAGAAACATCAGGGCTGCCAAAGTTCAAATAAGACGTTCTTGGAGCAGCTCCAGGCGATTCTGTTTAAATGACTAAAATCTGGAAAGCTGCAGGTCATGCAGCCGGTCCAGCACAGATAATAGAAGCATAGATGCAGAGAAGAGATATTTGGATAGACTCATTATTAAAGTAAACATCTGATTCAACCCTTTTTACGGCTCGCCCGCTGCCATCTCATCTCTTGCCAAACAGCTCTGAGGAAAACCCACAGCGCTTCAGGACCGGTTAAGACACGACAGAAACACTTTGACAGAGAAACACGCCGACACAATCAAGTGTTTGTTTACGAGCCGGTTCCCGTTCACCGACTGTGATCTGATGCAGGTTCTCTGCAGAACGTTTATCCACCGGATCACTTCGAGGCTTCAAACACGTATCGGGTTGCTCTGAGAGATAATGTGCATTATCAAACGTGATACGTTGCATATATGAAGAAAGGAGATTAACTGTGTGCTGTTCCTCTGCAGTAAATCCTGATGTCACAGTTTAATGTCTGTAGAGATGACAGGTCGGTTCCCTGAACATCTCACTCTCACCCAGCGTTCAGTCTGAAACCAGGCTGGATTACTCGAGTTATGAAGGAATTACAGCACAAAGCAAGCATGTCGTCTGTCATTGTGCAACCGAAACAGGAAGAGGAAGTGTTCTCCGCGGTCTCTGTCCACAGGTGACAGTGGAACAATGGGAATAACTGTGGAAACGCTTCACTGCAAAACAAAAAAGGAGGTGAAGGAGGTGAAGAGTGATAGAAAACTGAAGACAACCAGAGTGAAAGTGATCAGATGACTTATTCTGTGCTTTACTCCCAACACACATTGATATCTTAACACAGGGATCAATAAAGTGTTTCTGCGTCATCTCACAGGTGAACAACCCAAACTGAGTCCTGCAACAGACTTTATACAGACGAATGTTAGAGACTGAGGAGTAAATCCACAGTTTTAACATCAGTTAATTGGGACAGTAAACATAAATGAATAAATGAATAATTAATTATTATTTTCACAGCAGGATTCTCATCATGAATTGACCTCTTTGTGTCATGGAAACATTTATTTTTGGTTTAAAAGACTCTAAAGTTTTGCAATTTTCATGTCTGAACACTAAAAACTCTTTATTCCACAAAAAAATGTCTTAACACTGTGAAACAACCACAACGTTTCAATACATTCTCATTTCATTTTGTCCAAAGAGACTTACAGTAATTCATACACTGATCTTGCCTAAGGGCACTTTGACATGCAGACCAGGGGAATCGAACCAGCAACCTGCCAACAACAAGACGCTGGCTCCAGCTCTGAGCCACAGACACGTGCTGCTTCTGAGCAGGAGAAGAAGAGGCATCGGTTCAGAAAGTTTCCTCTATTATCTGTCAGCTCTTCTACATTGATTTCATGAAGTCCGATGACTTGATCTTATCAGAGATGGAGAGAGTTAAAAACAAGAACTCCTGTCACTCCACACTGACATGAAAATGTACAATAACTTCTGTCGAAATAGTTCTGTCGCCTCTGATTAGATCAGCAGGTAAATATTCAGATGTGGCCGCTGCAGTGAGAGCACTGACGCTTTGGATCCGACAAGTTTTCACCTGAAGGGCGACGGTGAGAGGAAAATAACTGCAGCGGTGTTTCAGGTGTTCAGTACAGAGTTCAGGTCTCAGAAACAGATCTCAGGGATCTCAGTGGCCGAGCGGCTGCTGACTGTCTCAGGATGTCAGAGAGGAGTTTTCCACTCACCCTTGTTCTCACTCAGCCGGCGTTCTTCTACCTGTGGGCGGCGGCAGTGACATCAGCACTGACGTGTGCCGGCCGCTGCTAACGCGCTGACTCAGGCTGAGAAATGTGCTCACACGTGCCTGCACACAATGCGCTTTTTAAAGAGTCTGGATTGGATACGCATGTGGAGGAAACGGTGGGTGGAGGAGGGCCGAGACGCGGCCGCTGTTCCGTCCAGCGTCTGTCGGCCGCCATGTTGGAAGAGTCCACCTGGACCGGTCGCACCTTCATCACAAGCAGGGATCAAACTGCTGCTGCATGTCGGTGGTTTAATGCTCTGAACATACAAAGATCCAGATGTGATGGAAACAAATAAACCAATAAAATAATAAAATCTGAAACAGTGACGTCCACACGCCCATCAGTTTACAGTCCTGCAGTGCCAAGAGGTGAGCGATGAGTCCGAACCCGTTCAAGCTGGGTCCTGCCTCAGAAACCAGTCAGACACCAGACATGAAGTCACGCTCTCATAGTTCCCCTCGGCCTCCGTGATGACGTTAAACACACAAATGTGCAACTCCATGGTCAGAATACATGTTGGTCGTATGCTTTTATGAAAACCACCTTCACAGCTGTTTATGTTGCAGCTTTACGTTTCAGAACCACCTGGTTAGGTTCAGGAAAACACCGACCCAGTCACCAGAGTAAACGTTAGCTCAGCAGGTTTCAGTCAGCTAACGATGTGAAAGTCAGCTGATAATTATAATGTGAGTGTTCTATTTGTTTGTTTGCTGTACCTGTGGTCTCTGGTGACGGGCCGGTTAAAACAGCCGCTTCTGTCTCCACGAACACTGAACAAATATCCAGAGGTGTCACTCTTACAAATACTGGAACGCCATCTTTAACAGCGGCGTCTCGCTGCCCCGACACCACCCCTCCACCCGCTCAATCACATGTGATGTGAACGTGATATGTAGAGATTTGACATTTAACATTTTATTCCTTCGACTGAAGAGAATAAATCTGTTTTTCTAAAATACGATTTAAGACGTGGATAGAAAACACTGAGTGGATTTAAGTGACGGTTACTTCCTGTCCTTGTCTGGTTGCTTCGTCGGATGAAAGTTGTAGGAAATCTTTTAGTTTGGTGGGAGATCTTTAAACTTTACAGTGTTTCATTCATTTTCTCCCTCTTAAACTAACAGACGTCGACTTCTGTGGATCCACAGCTGGATTATTTTGGTGTCTGATCACATAATCACATTTTATTTGATGATTTATGATCGTCGTTGTAGCTGCAGGAAAGCCAACCAGAGCCTCTCTGACAGCGTTTGATGAATGAGAGAGAGACATATACAGAGAGAGAGAGAGAGAGCGAGGATGCGTGGGCTGGTTCTTTGTCGCCGCTCAGTTTACTCTGTTTTCTCTGAGATTACGGCGACAAAAGCTGAGATATGCTGCGACCTTTGACCAGCTGCGTTCTGACAGTTACTGTATGACACTGTGATGGATCAGCGCCAGAGCTAACCGACTGTCCAAACACTCGTTATGTCTACACGCTCGCTGTCAGACGCTCAGAGTTCACAAAGGCTTTCTCACACATGAAAACCTCAAACTGACCTGAACTCAGTCCTGACCCAACATTCACATTCTTAAAGAAACTGCAGACGATCTCTTTAATTCTGACTTCAGCGTTGATGTAATCAAACCTCTATGTTTCAGTCTGTAAGTGTGATTATTGTTCTGGAGGGTGAGTAACTCCACAGTTCCTCCTCCTCCCGACTGAACGGAGGCTTTGCTGGATTTAAAGACTCTGTGGTTTTTTTGTCTTCACTATTGTTCTCGTTTTGTGAAGTGAAGCAATAAAAGGATCATGCCGGGCCTTGTCGGAGGTGATGGAGGTGATGATCACACACTAAATCACAGCGCTTTAAAAGTGAATCATGATTTTTTTAAATTCCTTTTTGTTATGGCTGACATCAAACTTTGTCAGCTGTGGAGCGGAGATAGAGATAAAGAAAATGATTCCATCGTTAGCAACAGCAACATACAGAACAATCAATTATGATAAATCTTAGAAATTGCAGCTTTCCACGTAAATCACAATGATCAGAAAGCAATGTGTTCTGTCAGATTACAGCCATATGTGGATCTGACTGCAGGGCCTGTTTGCCTCCCATCAGTGGGTCACAGCGCCCCCTGCTGGATGAAATACAGACGACCACATCTTTAAAAAACACTGTACTGCAGATTTCCAGTCCTGTTTTCATGTTTCTCTGCTCCAACTCTCTCTGTTGGAGCAGAGAAGAATAAAACATGGAGGTGAAATAAAACAATTAAACCATGAAAATCCAGGAGGACGAGGTGGAGCTGGTACGAGGATGATCGAGGAGGATGAATTTTCTCAGGTGGGAAGTCGTTGAATGAGCTGATGTGCTGTGCTCGTTGTAGGGCTGCATCTAAAGATTCTTCTCATTATTGATGATTTTCTTAAATTGTGACATTTTTCAGACGTCTTGTTTTGTTCAACCGACAGTCCAAAACCCCGAGACTATTCATTTACTGTCAGAAATGATGAAGAACGCAGCAGATCGTCACATTCAAGCAGCTGCAACCAACAAGTGTTCGACTCCTTCACTTTAAAATGACTCGAATGATTTATTGATTATTAAAATAATTAGCATTTAAAGCTCCAATTACTTCCTTCAACCACAAGGAACATTTGTCTTCACCTCCACTGTTTAAAGGCGGAAGAAGAAATCCCAAAACAGAAACT
>OZ023167.1:31676062-31703562 GCA_963678695.2 Diplodus puntazzo | reverse complement strand
TCTACCAGTAACCAGGTGTTTATGTGCCTGGACCTGCACAGAGCCTCAGCAGAGCCGTGACAGCAGAGAAGTTCAACCTTATCTTAAAGTTAACATAAAGAAACGCTCAGCTTTAACTTATCTGTTGTTCTGCAGGAACGCACTTAAATCTGATGATCAAAACCCCCAAAATATTCAGTTTGCAATGATTTTAAACTGATAAAATATGCTGATTATTACAGTTGTAAATCGTTAACCAGATGATTTCTGAAGCTTTTCGCTCCATTAGTGACTCGACTGATCCTTTATCTTCACTTTCTGTTGACTGACTAATGAATGAATCCTCAAACCATCAGGACAACAGTCATTCAGTGAGGACAGATGCAGAACAGCTGTAACATACAAACACATGAGACATGTACTGACAATGATCCTGAGCCTGGAAACATTACATTATATAAAAATGCATTTTAAAGAAAAGCTCTCGATATTAGATATATATATATATAGACGTTGGGAAGCTTCATACGAGGAAGTGTGTGTGTTCCTGCAGTATCAACAGAAAGTGTGAACCTGAGCTGTGATGAAAGAGTCGACGGCTGAATCCAGATCAGCTCTTTGATCTGTGCAGGGCTCCACCTCGTCGGTCCGCCTCCGTCCGTGCACATGAAAGCAGAGATTGTGATTTTCAGCCTCGGTGTTTGGACGCAGGCTGCGGCTGCATGTCAGCAAGGTGATTCTGACAACAGCTGTGTGTTACATTTGTACTCTGTCTGTTCAAGTCTGGCTAAAAGTATTAAAAGGAACAAGTGGAAGAAGACTAATTCTGCCTCTAACAGACGCTCGTCCGGCTTCGCTCTCGCCTCCTCCCGGGCTGCTGTGGAGGAAGAAGTGTTTCATCGCCTGGCAGCGCTGACATGATGAACCGTAACATCACCTGAGGCTACCGTCAGCTTCACTGTGGATCAGCTGCCAGCAGAGAGCAGAGGTGGGCTGCTCGTCTGCTCCGGCTGACAGGAAGCTGTGAGGGGCCCGGCTCTCCAACAGGTGGCGGTACAAGTCCGAGTTCCCTCCGACCCGCTGGCTGCCAGTCAACACAGTGTCCTCTACTTGGCAGGGAGCCATATTTATATCAGGGACAAGTTATTCTCAGCTAATTGGCACCTGATGTTCACTTAATGAAGACAGAGTCAGACTGAAGGGCCCCGCGGAGAGCAACGTCTCCTGACAGGACGCAGCAATGACACCACCTCCCAGTAATTAGGATGCAAGCATTTAAAACACGCATGTACACACACACACACACACACACACACACACACGGGCCACTAATGAGCTCAACAACCTGCTCTAATCAAAACATCATCAAGCAAATTAACAGCAGAATCTGTCACTTGGAATCATCTCGAGTTTTTTTTTTTTGGTGCTTTTGTAGATTTTTGCACAAAGAAAAACGTTCACGTGATTTAAAAATATGCTTTACGACGACGTTCATCCGAAGTGATTAACAGGAGAAACAGACCTCAGTGTTTATCAGGTTCAGAAGAGAGAGAGGGAGTCGCTCACAGGATGTAGTAAATGAAATGAAATGTTCAGTTTCAGTGCTGTGGACCGGACGACTGTCACGTCACACCGCAGCGACCCGGCTGTGTAGAATACTGGTGGCTGGTTGTCGTTGTAGAGACCTGAAGCTCCCACCGCGGGGAGGTGTAAGGCCGCTCCTGGCTGATGTAAAGGAAACAGACAGAACGTGGCTCAGGCTGGACAAACAGGGTGAAATCAGAGACTGTGGAGCCCACAGAGAGACGACTCCGCCACCACATCTGGGATCAGGCTGTTGCACTTGACGGGCGGACCGTGTTCAGAACCGGCAGGACCACAGCAGGACGAGGAGAGCTGTTGCTGAATGGTGAATGCTAACGCTACGGTACCAGGAAGTACAATATTCTACAGCAACGTGCTCCAACAGACGAGCTGTTCTGTCGTTTCTGTCTGATGGAGCTCAGAATAGACCGACACAGCAGGAACGAGCGTGGCCTCCATTTTCTTGGAGTCCCGTCCAGTCTCATATGTAATTGTTCGGTACAAACTCGTGCACCTCTCTGAAAAGTTTAGAGATCTGCAACTAGAAGTGGGCGCACAGAGAAGTCAGAGCGCTCTGAATGACGATGCTTTCTCTGCAGGAGGCTCATCTGAAGACAGACGCTGCGTTCGGGGGACACGAGGCCTCTCAGGACACGACGTCCATCCTTTCCTCAGATTTGTGTCCAAACGCCTCAGATGTTCTTGTTGGAACGTTACCTGGAGGGAGTGTTTACGTCCAGCTCCTCTCTGATTTAGTTTCTCTCTGATCAGCTAACTGCTAACCCAGCTAGCCACCACACAAAGCCTACCTGTTTATTTACTGTGACTAAAATATATCAGACATTTTGTATTAAAATGAATCCTGTCTGAGTAAAAGGAGCTCATACACACTCACTGTATCGGAAGAATTCGTGCAACTGTGTCAAAGATCCGATCTGATAACTGGACCACAGCGCTGCAAGCAGACCCGGCGCTGAAGCTAACAACACCAGAATAATCCAGACGTGCTGCGACTGCAGCAGAATATAATGTGTCGTCAGTGTTCAGGCCTGCAGTGTGAAGCAGCCGCCATAACTCACTCTGTGGTTCGTTAGTATAAAGATTTATGAAAAGGCTTCATTAAAATTGCATCCAGCGTTTCAGAGCCTGTAATGAAAGTTAGTGCGAGTGTCAAAACCTCTCCCGTTAACCAGACCGAGGCGGCGGCGCTGCTGATCCACACGTGTGGTCTGAATCCTGGACGCTGCTCACAGATCAGCAGCTGCTGCAGAGGATTTATGAAGCTGCTGCTGTTTTATTTCATCCTCAGAGTTTAATTCACCGAAATCTCTGAGTTAGGAATGTTATTTTTGCCTACGATTCCCGTAAACTGCAAGCTGTGTCGCTCTCTCGCTGTCCTCTCTACAGCCTGCTCCTCTGTATTCACAGGTCTGGATCAGAACCTGGGCTCTGCTGGGTCATTGCTCTCCTTGTATCTGCATTTGGTAACATTTGATGCCTCTTCACTCTGATCGTCTCTGTTTTCCTGTAAATCATCTCGTGTGTCTCTTCCAGGTCGTCACGTGATGATGCCTCGTCTGCTCAGTCGTCTCCTGATCCACACACTTCACGTTTATCATAATCTGTGTCAGATATTCTGTCAGTACAACCTGTTAACTGTGGTTTTGTTGTTCTGTTCTGGTCCTCCTCTGTGGATCCTCCTCAGGTTTCTTCCACGTGATTGTGATTTTTGAATGAATAACTAAAACAGATTCGATTCGATCTCCCTCCTCTGCTTACTTAAAATCTAACACCCAGTGTTTCATTGCCCTGCACGGCTGGAATGAACTCGTAGACAGTTTCTATGCATCGTTTAATCTCAGCTTTTGTCAAATTGTGTGAAACTGACATCAGAATGAGGTGAATTAAAACCTTCCTGCACAAAATAAACAAAATAAGGCAGTTAGATGTTTAGTTAAAAAGACTGTCCTGCGACCAGTGTTCACAAAGCTACTCTCAAAATGAAATATAATCACATACTACTAGTTGCCTTCATTTTAAAGTAAATAAATAACCTCCACAGAACGATGGACCCGCCTGGATCTGTTTAAATAAAGGAACGGGATGAGCAGCAGACAGAGGATCTCTCTCAGATATATTGTGGTCAGGAATATGTATTTTTAATTGCTCCAACAAGAGCTTGAACTCTCCTAAATGTTTTACCTCTCAAAGTGAAAAGTCTGTGTGACGTCCAGCAGCTGATGGTCTGCACGAGCGGCGTTCATTAGTTCAGAGGTCTGAGTGGTAGCAGTCCATCACCACCCGTCCGCTCCTTCTCTTTCCTGTTCTAATTGCCTGAATAGTCGTACTGCTGCTGGCCATTAGCGTCACGTCCATTAGTCTGCCTCTGCTTCCCCCAGACCACCACTCCCTGCTTTACTACACCTCCGAGACACGCGCACACTTACAGGCAGAGAATAACACGTACGGAGGCAACATGTAGCAGAGTTTCTCTTTATATTCACCTCGTTTTATTAAATTCAGCAGCATCCAGCTCCATCTGGATTCCTTCAGCGTTTTCCTTCCTTGATCTGCTCGTTACCGCTTCGGCCTCGACAAGCGTCCCGTGATTCCTCCTCCTGACGAGTAACGAGTACTGTCGTGTTCCTGAGATGGTTCCTCTGCTTTAACGACAGTGGAAATGGAACATGGGGAGATTATTTATCTCGCTATCCCTTCAGGAGGGTTTTAAAACCTTTGCTTTTACTTACCAACAGGATCGCTCTGTGCTGCAGAACAAGGCCATCGGGCCGAGAGGGGAAGAGATTCAGACCCTCCAGAGGTGAATAAAAACACCACTGGGACATTTTCACAGAAAAAAAGTTTCTGCAACAAGTCTGATAAAAAAATAAGAAAATATCTTCAAAATAACAAATCTGTGATTTGTTATTTTGAAGATATTTTCTTATTTTTTTGACGGAAGCTCAACCTGCTCTCCAGGTGTAGGCGTCCGTTAACATCACGTAAAGCCGAGCAGACACTCTGAGGGTGAAACAGGATGTTAACATAGACTTCATCCTAATTTCTTCATCAGTCATCATCAGTTTCAGGGACGACATGTCCCCCCTCAAATAGACGTTTGATTGCCTGAAAGATCGAGACTTTGTTCGACTGAAAGGATTCCTCTCAGGGCAGAGGTTGTGGTTGGCTATTTTTGCAGCTCTGAATTCTGAGTTCTTGATGTCTGCAGTGCTGTGAAACGTCGGCAGGTTGGTTGTGAAGCGTTTCAAGTCCTGGTGTTAAGAAGAAAGACACATCAGACATCGGAGCATCTCCGTCTGTGAGCCTCCGTCTGTTCACTCTTGTTTTCTATCACTCTCCACCTCTTCACTCCTCCAGCAGCAGCTTCTTTTCCTTTGCAGAGTTTCCACAGTCGTTCCAGTTGTTCCTCCGTTACCTCGGGATGCTGACTGTGGAGAACATGCGTCTTCCTGCTCGGGGTCGCGTCACGGCAGACAGGATTTTTTTTGTGCCTTCATCCTTCGTTATCGCAGGAAAGATGCAGAGCGATGATGAGTTAAAGCAGCAACGTTAAAGAAGAAGATCTGAGCTGATTGTGCACAAAGTCTGCGATTAAAACATGAAGTGTTGCAGCTGTTTGACCGCTGATTCAGACCTGTGTGTCCTGTCAGGTCTTTATAACTGCAGCCAGGTAACCACAGTAACAGGCCATTTAACTCTCAGTGCATTAACCTGACCCCGAGTTAACCTGACGACCAACACGCTTTAAAAAATAGATGAAGACTTGGACACAGCTTCTGTTCTCGTCCGCGGTAAGAGGTCTTTGTTATAAAGCATCTTAAGACACTCTGGCTCCGGCTGGACTCGACTATTTCAGTCTACAAGGAAACCACCGTCAGTTACTGTATTCACAAATCCAGTTTCACCGACTCTCAGCTTGTGTCTGCTCGATGCACATCTGTGGACTGACTGGGACAAGTTTTACGGGATGATGTTGAAAAGTTGAGACTGAAAAAAAGAAGAACATGCAAGAGAGGGAATGGAGGAGGAGGAGGAGGAGGAGGAGAAGAAGAAGGAGAAGAAGAAGAAGAAGAAGAAGCAAAGGAATGAGGGACTGGTGGTGATGATGATGATGATGATAATGAGAAATCAGGGAGTGAAGGAGGCTCACGGCATCTTTATTTCAGGAGGCAGATCCACATCAAGCTTCAGTCATGTCAACAGTCAATCAGTGTGTGTGTGTGTGTGTGTGTGTGTGTGTGTGTGTGTGTGTGTGTGTGTGTGTGTTTGGGGCATTGGTACATTTTAAATTTTCATACACTGCTATGTTTCTATCACTCATTGCTTTGGGGCATTAGAACAGGTAGGGTGAAAAAAAAAAGATTAAATATTAAAGTTGGACTCAGACAGAGGTGGAGTCTTCAGAGGTCGGAGGTCAGAGGTCAGAGGTCGGGACAGAGGCAGGACGAGGAGCCGCGGGACTCGATCTCCATCCTCTCTGCAGCCTCCGGGCGATTCGCTCCAGAGGCTGAAGTGCGGTCGGAGTTTTTGAGCCGTCAGTTGTTGCAGGGCAGAGATGTTGTAATCATAAAAGGTGTCAATCACGGGAGATTAAGGGGGGTCACCTGAGTGGCGGTCTGCTGGGACTCTCCGGTGTCGGGCTGCCGGGCTGCCGGGCCGGTGAGACCGACCTGGGCTCAGTGAACACGTGTGAACAAACATACGAGCAGGAGCAGGCGGCCCGAACACACTCCCCTCCGGCATGAAAGAAAGATGACAGCATGAATGATGTATCGTACTGTTACACACTACAAACACTCACACACACACACACACACACACACACACACACACACACACACACTGCAGGTGAACACATGAGTGACATGATGCATCTGTCTGCTGCACAGAGGGAGCGACAGCAGAGGAACGGCTGGTGGACGAGCGATGGATTCTCAGGTCATCAGACTGTTTTTCACCTCACTGTATTTATTATCAGTCCGACTCAAAGGTGCTGTTAGCTCAGCATGTTGCTGCTTCTTACAACCATATTGCATCATTTATTGCACAGTTCTAATCTTGGCTGAAGAAGAAGTGATTCATCAGCGATTCAATTTGCTGAAGACTGTTTCTCAAGTAGCAAATACAAACGAGCCAATCAGAGCTGTGCAGGCGGGACTACAAACATGGATGTCATCTCCCGGCGTGAGCTGCTGAGGCCGTTGTGGGCAAGAAAATAATATTTTTTACCAGATTAGAAACCAACAGTTAAAGCAGAAGTATCTGACGAGATGCTCTGACTTTCTGTCCGTGCTACAGACATTAAATCTGCTGGTTGGACGAGTTACAGTCCAGGTGATTTAAACTTACTGGGAGAGTCCCCTGGTATACATACTGCAGACAGACAGACAGACAGACAGGCAGAAAAAGAGCAGAAACTAGCAGCAGATAGTCGAGCAGAGACAATCACAGTTCTGTCATTCTGACGTCCGTCAGTGTCGGTGCCAGCAGCCGGCAGATCATCGACGCTTACAAGGTTACAGAAAGAAAAGTGCAGCACGAGCAGGATTCAGCCGCAGAACTAAAGAAAATGATTGAAAGATGAAGTTTATCGAACATGAGCTGCTTATGTTGTTCACGTCACAGGACACAAAGCTTCTGCTGCCATATGCAACGATCATAATACATGTTCACTGAAGGCCAGCGTGGAATTATCATAATTCTTTAGGTTGTCATAACATAGTTAGAGTGTCGTGACTGCAGAAGCTGCTGAGTGCATTTATTCATTTAGTCTGTTAAGAAGAGATGAAAACAGAAAGCGTTGCATGTTAAATTACAGCCAATAAAACTGCAGAACAGCTGAAATCTTGGAGACCAAAACAGGCATTTTAATCCAAACCATGATGGTTCTTGTCCCTGAACCCAACCAGAGCACAAACACATTGTTGTGACGTGAGAAATAGAAAATTCGACCACACAAACGTAAAGTTTCAACATGAAGAAACTTTCAGTTTGGCCTTTTTTTGCAGGAACGTACTGAGCTAACATTATTCTGGGGATCGGGTCGAGCCGGAGGAGCCTTTGCGTTCTGCCTGCAGGAGGTTCTGACTCAGTGTCGTTGAGAAAGACAATGAAGTTACCACTAAAGTACTGCACATACATTTTCATCCAAACCCGGATCTTTTACTGAACCCACCACCTCTGACTGACTGTCAGGAGAAAGTCCTGTGACTTGAGTTTAATCGCTCATGAATCTGTTTAATTTGCCTGAAGAAGGTCGATGCAGCAGCTCTGTGATAAACTCTCAGAGCTCGTCGTCACAGGTTCACTCTGTGTACCCAGCTGTGCACCTGTCTGCACTCAGCTAACTGATCTTCTGCTTCAGTTTCATAAAAACATCAGTCAGAAGTTGGTTCAGACATGTCCTGTAAACAGAACGAGTCGTTCTGAGCAGATAGAGTTCCTCAGAGTTCTATGCAGTTTATTTTACATTTACATACCAACTGTCACGACATGATAACATCTTTAGGAATGTGATTAAGCTGGAAGAAATGCCCCGATATACGAACGGCATCAGAGATAAGAGAAGTTGATTCTTTGTGTTGTCAAACAAACACGAAATGAATATTTTGTGTGATAAAGTTTTCAGCTGCAGGCGGCTCGGCTCGAACATCACAGTCTGTCTTGTGCCACCACATTACTACAGTAACTTCATGGACTCCAGACATGGTTTGATTTAAAATCCAAAGAGCAGCTTACCCACGACAAACAGCCTGTGAAGCTGCCGGTGTTCCTGAGAAGCCGAGTGTTCCTCTTTCTGGGCTCGGGTCGTGCCAGGTGACCTCGTCACGCCTGAGCGCCTTCTCATGATCCGAGCAGCAGAGATAAGAGTAACAGCAGCCATTAACAACCCGTTATAGAACTGATAATGACTCACCGTGTTGGAACTGTGCAGCAGGTAACATCTAACCAGCGCTGACAGGTGACGACTCGATTAGAAAACTAAAATATAAACGTTTGTCGACCTGCAGAATTAAAAACTAACTTTTTCTAACTGACGCTGATGTTTAAAATGTGTTTTTTCTTCTGTGCAGCCGGTTCATCCTCAGACTTCTGTGCTCTGATCACTTGTTCCTCTTGTTTCAAAGCCTTTAAACCTCCTGAAGCTTTTTCTCACACGTCTCACAGTCAGCACATCGATCTCTCAACCTGTTGAAGCAGGTTGTTAAGAACCGACAGAGTTTTGCATCACACTCTTTGCCAGAGAGCCTTTGGACCACGTGGTCATCGTCAGCGGCAAACAAAACGTTTGTTTGTTGAAAATCAGCATCACTGATTCCTGAGCAGCGTTGGAGTGGAAGCAGCTGTTAAGACTTGTCAGATTCTGTACAGCTTCATGTGTTAAACAACACTTACGTTCTCAGTATCAGACTTCATGTCAGCTTCAGATGAACCTCGTGATGTGTGAAAGCACTGATCGAGGACCGTAAAGAAAAGACAGAGATGCTGTCAAGACAACAACCATCAATTACCTGATTACCCTTCCGCCTGGTGCCCCGGGGCGTTCGTCATTTACCTGCTGCTGGCATGAATGGCAGCAGCGGGGGAGACAAAGCGTTCAGGAGCAAACAGCTGTTTATCTGGGCACGGTTGCAGCACCAACACCACCCACCTGCTCCGCCAGTTCAGAACATAAAGGAGAAGCTCTTTATCTGTTAACTGTCTCAGGACACTCATCTAATCCCCAAAAGTCCCTTTAAGCCCCCGGATGTGGCTTTATATTCACAGTTTAACCCGAAATTATCAGTAACCAGCTCTTCAGTTAGTAGAAACGTGTGTTGGCAGTCAGCAGATGTTTCCAGCATTCGTAACAGAATAACTGTAAAAGCTTAATCTTCTCCGAGCGAGTCAGCAGAACCAGGTGCAGCAGTGTGCATCCCTCCTCACCTGCAGGCCTGGAAATATAACACATTTCTTTATTTTCCAGCACACAGTGCCTCTGTTTACATTCATAGAGATTTAATTTAACCTACAGTAGCTTATTTTGTCTGACAGCAGCAGGACGGTGGAGAACACGTGATGTCCGATCATCTCCCGTCAGCCTGAGAGAGGTTTCTGTTTGTGAGCCGTTCGAGGACAGAAGCTCGTGATGTTTATCGTCTTAAACCTTCAAATCTATTTTATTTTGGCAACAACAAACTTTCTGAGAATGAAACCTGTAAATCATAAATGTTCAATTCGTAGCCGTCGTATGAAACGTGCACTTGTCAGACTTTTAAATATGATCGAGGAGGATGTTTCTTTATGGGCTCAGGTCCCAGAAGAGGTTTGGGTTTGTTCTCTTTATTGATTTCAAATCTTTAAATACCTAAATGCCTATATAGAGGTCACCTGGATACAGGTGAGTCTGTGTCTGTTTTTACCTGTGTACAAAGTATTTACAGTGTGTATTTAGTCGTGTGTGTATGAAGTCTCTGTTTTGGCGTCACGCACTGACACGCCACTCCAGATACAACCCCCCAGAATAAATGCTGGAAATGAAGGTTTCTGCAAACTTTACATTCCTTTATGTTCACTTTTTAAACGTTATGTTGTGACATGACTGTCAAAAAAACAGTTGGTGAGGGCTGAACGACAGCCCAGTCTCCAGAATATAATGATATAATAAATAATACAAATATAAACATAAGCAGTTAATGGTTTAGGTTGATATTTGTACCAAACGTGTCACATTCACAGGATGTGATTAGTAGCTGACGTTGACAGCAGGCGATGGAGGCGATGGAGGCGATGGTGGCGGAGTTATTTCAGACAACAGCACTGCAACAGTTTGAGGTAACGCTGGGTATTTTTCTACCAGGAAGTCAGAGCACCTCCACCTGTGATCGAGTCAGAGCACCTCCACCTGCGATCGAGTCAGAGCACCTCCACCTGCGATCGAGTCAGAGCACCTCCACCTGCGATCGAGTCAGAGCACCTCCACCTGCGATCGTGTCAGGGCACCTCCACCTGCGATCGAGTCAGAGCACCTCCACCTGCGATCGAGTCAGAGCACCTCCACCTGCGATCGAGTCAGAGCACCTCCACCTGCGATCGTGTCAGAGCACCTCCACCTACGATCGAGTCAGAGCACCTCCACCTGCGATTGAGGCGACCAAAACCATGTGATTTTTTTGGCCTAAACCTCACCAGAGCATCATCACAGCGCGGTGACGAGAGAATAAAATGTATCTCGTCCGTTCAGGCTTTTTTGCAGAAACGCAGGTAGCTAACGTTTATTCTGCCGACCGGGCTTCACCTGTGTGACGGAGACCTGAGCCACACTCTGCTCTGGAACATGTTACATGAACCACAGTAATTTCATAATATGAACAAAACCTGCTGAGTCTATCTGGAAATGTAGCTTTTCTTCTTCTTCTGTGAAATCACTTTCTGTCTGCGTGCGAATCAATACAGAGCAGAGATAAAAACCAAATGATGAACTCTGAAAGACCAACTGAGTGCTGCAGATTGATTATTTTCTCTGCGTATGTAAATGTGTGTCTTTGCTGCTGCTGCATGTGTGTGTGTGTGTGTGTGTGTGTGTGTGTGCTCTGCATTACCTGGATCACAGAGCACACACTCCCTGTGGGGAGTGTGTGCTCTGTGATCCAGGTAATTCAGAGCAGACAGCGAACAGCAGAACAAACCCAGAGGCGACCGCTCGTCATCCATCTTCTCTCTGTCACTGACCTCGTTCGTCCCGTCTTCATGTATTGATCGATGGATGGCGATGTGTTGTGTTCGCTGGTGACAACGTGGAGACGAGAGTCCACAGGGACACAGAGCAGAGACGGTCCCACAGGAGGTCCGGACACAGAGATGAGTGCTGATCCTCAGAAATGCTCACAGTCAGCCGGGCTTTAATCAGAACCCTGCATGATGCAGCACCAGCACCAAAACACAACATATGCTGGTCTGTGCTGGTTTTTCCAGCAGGGAACATACAGCAACACATCGCTGCGCGGGTGAAGCCTCCGGTCCTGTTGTAATAATGATTCTGGTACACGGTTAATGGAGCTCATGGAAACCAGAATCAGTTCTTCTTTAATTGCTTCATTCTTTCTGTTTGTGGCTGATTGGATTCAAACTACAGACCCATTATTCATCCCATCCAGGAGACACTTCAGAGGCCGGCGTTCACAATCACTGCAGACGTTTCCCCGGCGCTCGGTCGATAATGGTCGCATGCAATCTGCAGCCGACATTTTAGCATATTGGCATTCCCCTCAAAAGCAGCAAGTGATTATGGGTGTTGACACTCGGACTGTCGGCCATTACTCCCATAATTAGTAACACTGCACTGATTCAAATGATCCATCACGGCCGTGCCGCGCAGATGAAGCCAGTGATTTATCATCGCGTGGATCGTCGGTTTCTAAAACTGACGACTGAGGACGCTGAGGCAGAGTCTGAGAGAATAATAACTTTAATAATAACTTTATTTACATAGCACCTTTCAAAAGCGTGTTACAAGGTGCTGCACAACAGAAATAAAAACATAAATACAACTGCCTGACAACAACATAATAAAACATAATAAAACCGCCAAGCAAAATAAAATTGGACTTGAAAATTAGAAATTTAAAATCACACATCCTCAACAAGGTAATCATGCAGCGATAATAAAACAAAATTAAGAGAAGGCCAGTCGATAAAAGTGAGTCTTTAGAAGAGGTTTAAAAGAAGTCACTGAGCTAGCCTGCCTGAGATCGCCGGGCAGGAAGTTCCACAGCTGTGGAGCGCGGACAGCGAAGGCGCCGGTCACCTTTTATGATGAGACGGGACCTCGGGACCATAAGCAAAGCTGTGCCGGCAGATCTCAGGCAGCGTTCAGGCTCGTAGGGTAAAAGCAGGTCACGGATATAGGCAGGAGCCTGACCATTCAGGGCTTTAAACACAAGTAGTAAAATCTTAAAATCAATTCTAAAACTCACAGGCAGCCAGTGGAGAGCAGCAAGAGTTGGAGAGATGTGGTCACTTCTCTTTGTACCTGTTAAAAGAGATGAAGTCCGATCCCAACGTGAACTAAAACAACACGAGATAAAACCCATTTCTTCCACACTTTAACATCTTTAAAGTTTGCTCAAACGCTTTGGAAACACAGAGAGTAGATCTGATTTAATTTGTGGTGTGTTGACAACACGGTGGTCCAGTTTGGGAAGGAAGAAAATCTAATCTAAAAAAAAATCACAGCAGGATTTTGTTCAGCTACTTAACCAGATCTGGAGAGATCCAGTTAATGATTGAGCGTCAGAGACTCCTGTGGGGTAAACTGCTGCGAGGCTTCAGTCGGTCAGCTGGTTTACGGACGGCGACAGACAGCGAGCAGAGCGGGTCGGGTCAATAGTGATAACAGACGCAGTCAGAGGTTCGTCTGAGAGGCAGCACAGAGACAGATGTGGCTGCTGCTATAGATCCACGCTACATTATCTGCCCGGCCTCAGGCCAAACGACAGGCACACACTCAGGACACAATGGGAAGCACACACACACACACACACACACACACACACACACACACACACACACACACACACACACACACACACACACACACACACACACACGCCGTTGGAAGAGTTAATAAAATAGTTAATCTGGATTATTTGTAATTCCAGAGGATGAGTGATATTATGAATCTAAAGACATATTTTACTACACGAGCTAAATAAATCTCTGTATTGGAGCCGTCTGAGTCTGTTGAGTCAACGTTTTTCATAAATGTCTTCACTGTTGGTCACTCGTGTCACTGCAGATCCTTCAACAGTTTGAATCTCCCGCCGTCATCAGATACACACACCTGATGACACACACACACACACACACACACACACACACACACACACACACACACAGCAGCGCCACGCGCCACAAAGAGGAGGCGACACCGGAGGAGCGTGTCCGTTTGAGCTATCACATCATCTCTGTTGTCCTGAAAACAAAGAGAAGAAAAGAGGATTCTTTTTTTAAAAAACGGCCTGAAAGAAAAGAAAAATCTGTTGTTTAAATTCAAAGAGACGAAGTGATTCAACGGACGAACTGTGGAGCAGGTGAAGGACACGACGATGACATCAGTCTGTAGAGTCAGCGGCATAAAACCTAAAACCTGATTTTATTTAAATGCAACCTGAAACTCTAGATCTATTCTTTGTTTTATCAAATCTTGTCATTTCAACCTGAAGTTCATTTCCTCGAGTGAAGGAAGTGTGATCATCAGTCACACAGACGTCCTCATCACATGTGTGACACGTTTAACTCAACAGAAGCACTTTGGTTCAAGTTAAAGTCTGAGTTAAATGTCCAGACTGCAGTCGTTCCCTAACAGGAATTTATAAACATATTAAGCAGGAAAAAAGATGTTTTTTACAGACAAATTCATCTCAAACACAGTTTCAAACCTCAGGTTCAGTTATACGTTGTGACAGCGTTGTGCTGATGTTCTGGTTGGGTTGAAGCAGGTTAGCATGTTTTGGCTTCAAATCTCTGCGTCTGTCTCCACAAACACAGCTGGAAAACATCACAACGTCTCGTTAAATAAGTCAGAAATGTGAGAAACATTATCTGCTGACATGTAGTTCGTGTGACTAACAGTGTAGTAGAGAGAAGCCGTGTGACGGCAGGAGTCTCCCTCGCAGATGTCTTCTCTGAGTCGCAGCTCAACACGTGTTCTGATCCGGTCCAACCTAGTTTTTAAAAACCAAACCCAGACGAACAGCAGGAACATGTACACAGTGATGACAGCTGATGAGTGAAAGCAGAATCAATAACCAGAAAGAAAATCCAATTATTCCTTCTGTTCTGCAGAACTAATTAAGAGCTTCTGACGGTGACTTCTCATTGTGTGTGTGTGTGTGTGTGTGTGTGTGTGTGTGTGTGTGTGTGTGTGTGTGCGTGTGTGTGTGTCTGTGTGTGTGTGTGCAGCGAGGCCCGCACTAACAGGTCCAGACGTGGACGTATGGCAACATGGCCGACCCTCGGCGCTGGAACACTTGTAGAACAGCGCGCTGGCCTGCAGGTCCCATTGTTCTGCTCCCATCAGCCCCAGCGGGGACCCGGCTGCGGGGGTCAAAGGTCGATCCGGTCTTTTGCAAAGGGAACCTTGTTTTCGACATGACAGCCGATTAACCCTCATCCTCCTCACATCCTGCCTCAGCCGACCTCACAGAAATGTGATTTTATTACAGCCAGGATTAAAATAAACTGAGTGATCTCCACTGAACGGAGAAATTAATTTAATACAAAGTGAAAAATGATAAATAAACAAATCAGACGGTTGTTTTATTGATGTGTTTATGAGCAGATGAGACACAAAGACAGACATGCAGACGACTCACCTGAGACACAGGTGATCAGATATTTTGGAATATATTAGAAGAAACAAAATAGTAAAGAATAAAAAGAATATGAGCAAACATTATTTTAAGTAGGTTATACACACACACACACACACACACACACACACACACACACACACACACACACACACCCTCTTTCCCTGACATCCATCCATATGTTGTTCCTGGAGGATGAACTAAAGGAGGAGGAGGAAGACTTTTATGACAGCACCTATAAACCAACATCCTCCTCCTCCTCCTCCTCCTCCTCCTCCTCCTCCTCCTCCTCTTCGTCTCCCACCTCCTGTTCTTCCTCCTCCTCTTCCTCCTCCTCCCTTCTCCTCCTCCTCCTCCTCCTCCTCCTCCTCCTCCTCCTCCCTCCTCTTCCTCCTCCTCCCTCCTCCTCCTCCTCCTCCCCCCTTCTCCTCCTCCTCCCTTCTCCTCCTCCTCCCTCCTCCCCCCCTCCTCCCTTCTCCGCCTCCCTCCCCCCTTCTCCCTCTCCTCCTCCTCCTCCTTTCTCCTCCTCCCCCCCTCTCCTCTTCCTCCTCCTCTTCCTCCTCCTCCCTTCTCTTCCTCCTCCTCCTCCCTCCCCCCTTCTCCTCCTCCTCCTCCTCCCTCCTCCTCCTCCTCCCCCTCCTCCCCCCTCAGGCATCCTCTCACCCTCTCTCTCTCTCTCCTCTAATCCCTCCTCTGATCTTTGAGCTTCGTCTAAGTTATTGTTTAATCCTCAGTCTGCTGCTCTGTCAGATCAACGTGACCGTCAGCCAATCAGGGCGCTGGATTTGTCTCTGGACCTTAACGGGCCGAGCCGCTGGGACGCAGAACAGCGCCGGCAGAGTGGAAACTGACTAAAATGTGAATAGTGTTGGACGGTTTTTATTCTGATGGCTGGAGAGTTAGCCAACAGTACGATCTGTAAACTGAATGTTCTTCAGATGTCTTCAGTCAATCGGTCTCATTCTGGAAACTCTTGTCATAGTTTTATCAACTCTTGTTTGATATCATGCAAACTGTTTTTAATACATTTTATTTGATATTTAAAATTCCTTGAGATGAGAGAAGCTGCAGGTTTGTGATTAGCTGCAATAAACACGTAAACAGAAATGTTTTTAACAAGTTAAAAAGGAGTTAAACTCTCAGCTGAGAGCCTGTGTGGTGCTCTCTCTCAGAGAAGACACTAGCTTTTATTTATATTAATGTTATATTATTGTTTTTATTCACTCAACTGTTCCTGTGCGTCTCCATCAGGACCCGACCGACCCGGCATCGGCTGGAGGATGGTGGAGGTGATCCACAATTAGACAGGATGAAATGTTTGGTTAAAAACAGAGAGGAGGCGATAAAACACATCCTGAATCAAGATCCTGTTTTTATTATTATGGCACTTTAACAGACTGAGATAAACAGAGTCACTGTGAGCATTGTGTATTTTTCATATTGAACATTTGATCAGAAAAAGCAAAAAATACCAAATCAGACACCAGAGAATGTTTCTGTCACAGATGAAACTATTAAAATGGTGTTAAAAAGTTTAAAAGATTTAAATATTTACACATGTCAAATTATATTGTCAGTAAAAAGTTAAAGTGTTACAGAATAATTTCTTTATGTTTCTACATTTAGAAATCTTCTGGATCAATATGTTTTTATTTTATAAGATTTGCTGAAGAATCAAGTCAGAACATGATGTTTTAAATCAATTACTTTAATTATTGATGACGGTTTAATGTCCCATATTATCTTTTACTTTAGGTTGTACAGATATTAGAGTTATGAAGCATCTGATGATGAAACATCACAGAACAATAAGCAGAAATAAACTAACTTCAGGCACAGATGAGTTCAAAGCATTGATACTGGACTGAAGTTAATTGTCTCCAATCATTTATGATTCATAACTAACAAACGTCTTTCACTCCTCCTCTCCGTCTGCAGCAGGTCCTTGTTTAACGTGAGTTGTTCTGTTGCTGTGATATTTCTGCTTTTTGTTGTTGTTCATCTGGGAATTTTACCACCAACATCTGAAACTGTGAATCATTTCAGCTGATTGTCTTCAGTCTGGATCGTTTGACTCTGATGAACACACACATGGTGAAATGTTATTTTAGTAGCAGCGTCCTGATCCAGTTTACTTTGGATGGAATAAGGACGTAGAAAGAAAACAACAAAGGCAAAAATAAAGATTCAGAGGACAGACGACTTTAAAATCATCTGAAGTGAAAGAAGACAAAACTTTATTATTATTATTTTATTATAAAACTAGAAACAGACGATCTTTAGCATCGTGCTCCAGAGTCGCTAACTAATGCTAACCAGCTAGCATTGATCAATTGATGGAGACTACTGATTGGTTGAGTACAGGTGTGACGTCCAGTTAGTGAAAACCTATGAACCCTGTGGTTGTCTGGCTCCGCCCACTGAGGTTTGAATGACCCAATGAGACGACCCGGCCTCTCAGACACAGCTGATGGTCCACATGGAGACCCAGACGCTGAGGACAGCGCTGCGGCCTGTTGAATGTGAGAATGTGTAATGAACAAGAGGCATTCATTATAGATCACACACATCATTTATTCATCCGTCTGCTCCGTGTGTCCGTCTGTAAACACGCCCGTGATCCAGCGTGTGCGTGTGTGTGTGTGTGTGTGTGTGCTGCTATGTGATTCTGTGTGGTCGCTTTGATAGTTTCTCTTCTTATTTCTGACTGTATTTACACGTGTGTGTGTGTGTGTGTGTGTGTGTGTGTGTGTGTGTGTCACCTGAATGTGTTTGTCAGCTGATCTTGTTTACGTTCTTCTGATCAGATTATTAATGGTCAGATCAGAAGTTATCGTTAGAAAATCAAATCATCTGCTGCAGATGTGTGACGTGTTCTTAGTGTTAAATATTTTCAGTATGATACGTTAACTTCCCGTGTGTGTGTGTGTGTGTGTGTGTGTGTGTGTGTGTGCGAGTGTGTGCGTGTGTGTGTGTGTGTGTGTTAACCCTTTTCCACAGGTCAAAAGTCCATCATAAACCCGCTAACATGAGGCGTTTGTGTGCAGTGGGAATTTGCACACTCTTTTTCTCCCCTCTGGTCTAAACGGGACATCATCAGCATCTGGTGTTGGTGCGTAAATAAGGAAGGAATTTGTGATGTAACTATCCAGAACATTTTATTACTGGACACAGCGTTGGAGGCGGGGCCTCATCACTATGAAAGCCAGAGCTCGACTTCCCAGCTCAGATCGTACCCGGATCGCTGGTCGAGCCGCCTAACTTCCGGTTTAGCGCCCGGCTATCTTGAAGGGGGATACAATTATTTAATCCTGCAGCTCTTCTAGATGTTATGGACTGAATGGCTCAAGTTATGACAGTGAAGTGAGCATCTATTCTGCTTCTTTAACAACAGGTCTGTTGTTGTTTTCTGAGAAGGTAAATCGCAATTTTTAGCAATAAAGAGCTGTGTAGACCCGCTAATGTTGGTAGGAAGCGGTGTGTGTGTGTGTGTGTGTGTGTGTGTGTGTGTTATTATTGTTTCTAAAAGTCAGAATTGAATCCGGCCTCTAATGCGAACCAGCATCCATCAATACCTGAGATCTCCTCTCAGACAGGTAGTTCTGTAAGTTTGGGTCCGGGTCTCGTCTCGGTGCTCTCTCCCGTCTTAATGGCCTCTAAAACGCTGATATCAACAAAACGCATTAATGCTGCTGTGAGTGAGACAGCTTGATGAGCGGCGAGTGCAGATGATCTATGGATCAGATCCGAGCGAGGACGGCAGGATGATGGTAATTTGTTGTGTTTTGACGTGTGCAGATATCAATATATGGTGCATTACGGCCGTGCACTTCATTTCAGCCGCGGCCTCCAGGGAGTACGAGCGAATTAAAAAACATCATTCGAGTGCGAAACACAGGAACATCGGACGATAAACTTTGAACTTAGAGTGTTTTATTCTTTAAGTTTTGGAGAAGTTATTAAAAATATAGAGACAGAAGAGAAAAAGCTGAAATACTGAGAACATTTGACAAGTTTCCAGTCTGAAGAACGAACAGATGATGAAGTTCAGTCCTGAAGTTACAGACGGTGTGTCGACGATCTGAGCTGCAGGTCGTCCTTCCTCCCATGATGCACCTGTGGGACAGAACCACACACACAGTCAGGCGTCAAATCAGAATCGAGACGCCTCACAATTTATTTTACAGTCGTCCTTCAGAAATCATCATGTCGGGACGACGTTGTTTGTCAAGTGTTAAGAATGTTTAAAAATCATTTCTGCTCTAAAATTAAAGTAAATGTTGTTCTGTATTCTTCTGTTTGTATCACTGAGGATGTGTCCTCATTTACAACAGACAACAGCACAATGTTTAATATAGCTAATAATAGAAAATAACAAAAAAACACGAGCTGAGTCAGAAGTACAAACAGAGTAAAAACAATGTGGTATGAAGCTCAAAGTCAGGAATTAAAAATAGAAGATGTCACATGTTGGTGGAGTTTTTCCTTCAGTTTTGAGAATTAGATGAGAAGAGTGACTCAACTGACAGCAGGCAGCTAGCTTAGCTTAGCTTAGCTTAGCTTAGCTTAGTACTGGGAACAGGAGGAATCAGAAAGTCTGTCTTTGTCAAAAACGCAGCTACCAACGAAGTTAAAGATCATTATTATAATTAACAAGATACATGATGTCACAGATGGTTGAAAGGCTTCTGAGGGGTTTTAACATTTGTAACATCGAAACTAGGAAATATTTCAAACAGGACGTCGGGACAAACGCGTTTTTAAAGACTGAACAGAGCTGGTTTATAGAAACGCACTCCACCGATATCTGTTCTCATAACTGAAGCCTCTTTTGTCCACCCCGACTGAGATCTGAGTATACGTTGCGTTAATAACAACCTCATTAAATTAATGTCTTGTTAAGAACAGAAATCTACACAGTCACGTTAATGTAACACTGATAGTTTCAGACATTTGAACAAATACCTGACGATGTTGTTTTAACCGTCTCTTACATCTATTTTTCTAAAAATATTCGCAGATTTCACAGTTTTATAAATGTCAGATGAAAGCAGACAGTCAGTGAGATCTGAACAGTCTGAGTTCCGTTTAATGATGGTCCGGTTCTGGTGATTTCCTGACCCTGGTCACATGGTCCTGATGATGACGCTGGTTATGATGAAGGTCGTGGTAACTTTTAGAGAAGCAGCTCAGCTCATTAGTGGAGCGGTGACTGACGGGGGCTGATGAGCGCGGAGTGCGGATGTTATGCACCGGGCCGGGCTGGGCTGGGTCGAGGCTTCTAAGATGGGATGGTAATTTGCAGCGTTTTGACATGTCAGATATCAATATGGTGCATTATGCTGCTGCACTTCATTTGATACACAAGAGAATAAGAGAAGAAAACTGCTTAGAGTGCACGAAAGAAAACTGATGGTGAAGTGAAGCTTTGAGAAAGTCCGACAGACGGATTCACTCAAAGCCTTGTTCTGTGTTTATGGGATGAAAACGGTCTTAAAAACATTCTCATGGGACGTTTCATACTTATTCTATGAAAAGGGAAAGTCAATAATCCTTTTACTGCGATGTGAAGCTGAAGCAAGTTTTTCTGCCATATTACACAAAGTGAAGCTATTAGAGGTTTTATTGCATTTAAATAAATCCAGGAGGGTTTAGGAGATTCTCTCAGGTCTGTTAAACAGCTGCTGGCTGATATTCAGTGGGTTTCAGTTTACGTCCTGCAGCGGCTCAGTCCAGTGTACTTTCAGCTCCTGGACCTGTTCGTCCTCGCTCCGTCATGTTCAGCTCATCTCCAGATCTTTAATTTAAGATCTACATGTTGTTCTGGCTTCAACCTCAAACCTGGCACAAGTGTGGCATTCATGGCCGGCAGCTGTCGGGGACAACAGCGATGTGTGTGTCACCACACAGTAACAGGAGAGCGGGCCGGACCTGATCCTCGGGCTCATGTGCCATCTGCTCTCCCATGGCTGCAGGTGAAGCTTCAGCAGAGAGGCTGCTGTGTGTGGACCAGCTTCTTATTACCAGCGTGTTCACTGCAGAAAGGCTTGAAGACAACAGTGGAGGCTGTTTAGTGTCTTCAAGGCGTGTGAGAAAAACTGCCTGTTTGTCTTCTAATCAAGAGGAATCACACTGTTTCCTCATGATTAGAAAGATTTAATGACTGAGACCACGTCAGCCTGCTGAGCTGTGGATCTGCTAAAGATTCAAATGCTAGTAAATAAATTAAAAACTACTTTGGAAGATAGAGACTGATGTTGGAGCGTCTTGGCAGGATCGGTGTGAAAGGTTTTGTCAGATAAAGTGAGTTAAAGTTTGATTTGTGCTGCAGACAAATCTACCAGAGACGTTTCTGTTAATCCTGCTGAGCCAATCAGAAACAATCAGAAACAATCTGAAACAATCTGACACAATCTGACACAATCTCTAAATGAATAATGACTAAAGTGTTCATGATCTATATTGTTATTTTCTTTTTTTACTTTTAAGACATCAGTCTTCGTAACGTAATGATTCACCGGCATCAAATGTTATTGCACATTTGTACATGTTATCCACATAATAACAACAAACAATACAATACGTGTCATATTATGTTCATGTGTATAATCATGTCATTTTGTCAAGCCAGAGACACAATTCAACCTCTGTAAGTGTGAAACTGCCAGAGATTTGTTTGTTCTAACCCTGACCCAGTGGGTTTTGTGCCTCAGCCGGATCAGAACATCAGTGTTGTCACAACATAAACAAATATATAGTTTCAACATATCACAGTTAGCAGAGACAAACGTGGCTTATATCACATTTTGCAGTATTGAACTACGTGGCGGTAAAAACCCAAAACCTGGAGAAAGACTTCAGAAATCACAGTCCAGTCTGCAGGACATCATGCCAGAGACATTCAGCTTATTTGTGGTTTTGCAGAAACGTGCAGAATTAACATTTATTCTGTAAATCCTGCTTATATTCAGCAGGGTTTATGTGAATAAGACACATTTTAAATAGATGAAATATGAAAATGTGAGTGCTTCTTTTTAAAACAGGTGGAATACGTCTGGTAAATAAACAAACAAAGCCAATAAGGTAACGATGAGATGGTCAGATTTGATTTGCCACAAAAAGAATAAGAATAAATAAGAATAAAGAATTTAAAGAAATGTATTGAAGCTGTTTGTAAAAAGACGTTTGATTAAAAAACAACATGTGATGCGATCGTTCACACGGCGACACTCAGAGGTCATTAAGTCGTCAGAACACAGATCAATACTTCCTCTGTTCAATGACGAGCCTCCATTATCACCATAACAACCCATCAGCGTCCGATCAATGCGACTCTTTCCACAGACCTCCTCAATACTGCCATCTACTCAATTAATAATTCAGACCTTTGATTGGCAGATGAGGATCAATTAACCAATCAAGGAGTCCTTGAGATGGTTCAGGTTCTGTCCTGGTTCCTGTGTTTCTGCAGAGGAACCGTGGAGCTGATTCTGACTGACAGGCGGCGATGCAGCCCCTCACAGCTGTCACCTCGGGGCACAAACTGATCAGAAGTCCGTCTGCCGATCTGACATCTCACATTCACTGTAATTGTGAATGTGCGTCAGTGGAATCCACTCAGGTGACGGCCGGTAAACAACCTCCACCTCTTCATTCTCTCTCTTCTCCACCAGTTCAACTCAAGTCGAAGTGCTGAGAGTTGTTTAAATTGATGGTGTTGCTTCAGTCCGTGTCAACTCTGCTGGTACCAGCCAACAGATACTTCAAAGTCCAAACCCCCACACGGAGCAGAGCTCTGCTCAGACCTCAGCCTCGGGGTGAGAGTGTCAGAGAGCTTGTCATTAGAAGAAGAGACGGGTTTTAAATTTGAAGTCTGAGTGAAACCGAAGAAGAAGAAGAAGCAGGTTAGTTAGCATGATGAGAGACGGACTTTGTGTCTGTCTGCAGTAGGTTCAGTCTGCGTTCAGTCAGAGCGAGAGGCAGAAAAGTTATGGAGACAAAAGTGAGAGACCGGATGAGTAAATAAAAGAGTGAGCGACCAAATTATTGATTGAGCGAGCCAATAAAAGACGGAGTGATGGAGAGAGGTTCAATTCAAAAAGTCAGGAGCGGCCGAGTGAACAGAGAACCGGTCCAAAGTTTTCAGTAGTTATCAGGACGAGTCGACCGTGTGGGACATCAAGTCTTCACACACCTGACAGGTAGAGTCTCTGAAGGCCGCGTCACAATATGTATAAATATGTTAGGTATTAGATATATTAGATATAAAACAAAGTGTTGTTTCTGAACAGAGTTAAGGGTTCTGCAGAACCATCCGGATCAGTGTTGATGTCTGGAGACTAAATCTGAGGTGAGACCAGCAAAAACAAGAAGAAGAAGAAGAAGAAGAAGAAGAAGAAGAAGAAGAAGAAGAAGGCTGGTGTCCTCCTTCATCATTCTTTCTTCTCCATGTCTTGATGCTTCTTGCTTTCACCCGGGTCTTCCTTCTCCTCTCTCCCTCCCTCCCTCCCTCTCTCCCTCTCTCCCTCCCTCCCTCTCTCCCTGCCTCTCTCCCTCCCTCTCTCCCTCCCTCCCTCTCTCTCTTCCTCCCTCCCTCCCTCCCTCTCTCTCTGTACCTTACAGTGGAGCTCATTAAATATTCACAGCTCCATTCTGGTCTAATTGTCCTCAACATGGCCGAGAGCAGCGGAATGAAATTAACCCATTAGCCAGGAGCTGCTTTCATCAGAGCAGCGGGCCGTGTGCAGGAAGTGTGTGTGTGTGTGTGTGTGTGTGTGTGTGTGTGTGTGTGTGTGTGTGTGTGTGTGTGTGTGTGTGTGTGTGTGTGTGTGAGATACTTTCTGTTCTCGTGCCCATACATGTAAAACACGTGCACACACACACACACACACACACACACACACATGAAGCACGTTAATCACAAACATCACGGCACGTCATCGTTCAGGAGACTCGACTGCAGACTTTGTGTTTCCCTCGTTTTCTGTTTTTCTTTAAAAGCGCTGAAATCCCAGCATGCTTTGTTTGTCCTTCGATGTATGTGTGATGATTATGATGATTTAATGCATGAAGAACATATCATGAATTCCAGTTGCTCATTATTAACAGCTGATGAAGTTACTGTGTCTTCATGTGATTAGTTTAGCTACATCACATTAATGTGACTACGAGGAACGTTTCAGCGTTAATGAAACAGTCTCTGATTCTTCTGATGATTATAAATGAGCAGTAACAGCAAACATCAGTGAGCAGACTGCTGTTTTGTACAGTTATTATTATGCTCAGGGCCGATCACAGATATCATGATTCTGCAGTCTCTCTCTGTCACTCGCTTCCAAAACAAATCCACACGACGCTGGCAAAGATCTTTACAACAGATCTTAACACTTTTGTCCAAAGTGTCACTAGAATCAACAAAAACTGAACATTCCTTGTCATCACTTTGCATGTTTGAGTCTCCAGGATGAAGCGTTAGCAGCTAACGTTTCTGCAAACGGCCGATACGTCAGAGTCGACATTTGTACCAAAGTTTCATATCATGTTCTCATGTGATCGTTTGCAGACCGCCACGTCAGCACAAAGAGGGGCGATGGTGGTGGCCGTGTTACAAACCAGCGTGTGTTTTACCGTCCGTGATGTTTCCTAACCCGGATCAGATCATCAGCACGGCGTTGTGACGAGAGAGAAATAGAAAATTCAACCTAAACAAACAAAAGAAACATTCAGCGTTAACATAATTGTGGTTCTGAAGAAACGTAGTGAGGGAACATTTCCTCTGAGAGCTGAACGTTTACATATTAAATGTTTCTGTAACTGAAACCAGGCAAACTTGATGCGTATCAATTAATATATGAGCTAACTGTGAATTAAGATCTATTAAGCGTGAACTAATCACAACGAGTGTAACTTCATTTGTTGGGCAACTTAATGAACAACAGGAAGTCTGGATACATCCTGCATTAATCCACTGAGTCATTAAGAGTCGTGCATTAGTTAATCATTACTTATGTATAAGATGTTAAAGTGTTACCAACAGCTCGTCCTCCTCCTCTGTTTTCATTCCTTCCTCTTCATGTTTGTTGTGTCTTGGTGTCTTTGATTCTCCTCCTCGGTGGCAGCAGCTCCTCTCACAGCTCAGGTCGATGCTGCTCCACTGAATGTATTGACAGGATGAAGTGGAGCCACTTAACAGCACAGAGGGCCTCGATCTCATGACGGTCTCCAGAGGCTGCGAGCGGAGCGAGGAAGAGGAGGAGGGAGGGCGAGAGAGAGAGAGAGAGAGAGAGAGAGAGAGAAGGAAGGACGAATCAGAGCACAGCTGATTATGATCTTAAAAAAGGTGTGTTTTTAATTCCAGGAAATTAATTGCTCATCTCCGATCTGAGCGTCTCTCAGTCTGAACTCATCAAATCAGTTCAGTTAAATCAAAACTCAGATTTTTAACTTGTGTGAGAGCCGCTGAGTTAACTTCAGCCTCCTCCGGGGCCGAGCTGCAACCTGTCAGCTAATTAAGACGCCGCCTCATCTCTGCCTCATTAGTGCTAATTTCTCCTCCCCTCCCTCCTTTGTTTATTTTCTCTTCCTCCGTCTCAGCTTCCCACAAAAAAGAAAAAAAAAAATCACCTCCTACATTTGTTTGTTTTTCCTCGTTCCACAGCATCTGTCGCTGTGGAGAAATTAAATTTGATAAACGAGTCGATCTTTAAATATTAATTATGTATTAATTACATTCGCAAGGCAAAACAAACCTCGCTTAATGATTTATGAGGATCAGTCCCACTTTACTCCAGATTTCATTGTCCAATGAGAATCAGGAGAGAGGAGGGGAACCATGGAGGGAAGGATGGAGGGAAGGATAGAGGGAAGGATGGAGGAGAGGATGGAGGGAAGGATGGAGGGAAGGATGGAGGGAAGGATGGAGGGAAGGATGGAGGAGAGGATGGAGGGAAGGATGGAGGGAACGATGGAGGGAAGGATGGAGGGAAGGATGGAGGGAGGATGGAGGGAGGATGGAGGAGAGGATGAGAGGGAGAGATGGAGGGAACGATGGAGGGAGGATGGAGGGAAGGATGGAGGGAGAGGATGGAGGGAGGATGGAGGGAGATGGAGGGAGGATGGAGGGAAGGATGGAGGGAGAGATGGAGGGAGGATGGAGGGGAGGATGGAGGGAAGGATGGAGGGAAGGATGGAGGGAGAGATGGAGGAGAGGATGGAGGGAGAGATGGAGGGAGAGATGGAGGGAGAGATGGAGGGAGGATGGAGGGAGAGATGGAGGGAGGATGGAGGAGAGGATGGAGGGAAAGATGGAGGGAAGGATGGAGGGAAGGATGGAGGAGAACGATGGAGGGAAGATGGAGGGAAGATGGAGGGAAGGATGGAGGAGAGGATGGAGGGAAGGATAGAGGGAAGGATGGAGGAGAGGATGGAGGGAAAGATGGAGGGAAGGATGGAGGGAAGGATGGAGGAGAACGATGGAGGGAAGATGGAGGGAAGATGGAGGGAAGGATGGAGGAGAGGATGGAGGGGAGGATGGAGGGAACGATGGAGGGAAGATGGAGGGAAGGATGGAGGGCTGCAATTTAAAACAATGGGACTACATCAGATCAGTGCGTGTGTGTGTGTGTGTGTGTGTGTCATGAACTCATTTAATGTTCTGTGGATAAAAGAAGGAATCAAAAGTGACACAGCAGAAGAGAAGATGATCTTGTCGCCACTTCCTGTTCCTGTTTGACCTTTGACCTCCTCTCTTCAGTCACGTCTCTGTGGAGCCCTGTGACCTTTGACCTCACTGTGACTTTGTGACCTCACTGTGACTTTGTGACCTCACTGTGACTTTGTGACCTCACTGTGACTTTGGGCTGTTTTCTTCACAACTTTTCTGTTTATTAATTTACATTAATTTTATTTGTAGATCTATAACTTTTCTCCTCCACAGTCAGAACATTTACTTACCAGGTGTGTAAATAAAGTTTTGTATCCGGCAGATTGAAACACAGATTTTATTGATGGATTCAGATTTCATTTACAGGGTTTCTGGATTATAAATGTGATTTACAGGATAACCTGCTGAGCACAGACGGCAAGTGAATGAAGGCGTCCGCTGAAGAGCCAGAATGAAAGTCGTTTTCAGACGACCCAGAGACGACAGACGCTCAGGTACGAACTCTATCTTTAACGTCTGTACACATCCAGGTGATTCCCTCCCCAGATATGTTCTGCTCGTCCACAGACGTCCGAGAAGTTCATCACAAATATATTTTAATATTTTATCTGTGGTGCACGTCCTGACCTGTTCCTCACATCCATCAGACATACAGAAGTCTCTCTGCTGGGAGGGAAAAGAGGAAGTTTGAAAATACTCGCCGTACGCACGTTTCTCCTGATATGTCATACATGTCTTTGACAAAACGTTGGAACCTAAAATTCTTACATATCGCACCTTTAAGTGTGAGAGATAAAAGAGCTCGTCACCCAGAATAAAATATATATAAAATTAATTGAAGCAAGTAAAGTAAAATATTTTTTCCCCTGAAATAAAGTTAGAATAGCAATAAAAAGAATTTG
>OZ023167.1:31543562-31673562 GCA_963678695.2 Diplodus puntazzo | reverse complement strand
AGCTAACGAGGCTCCTGCAGGTCCTAATAACATGTTTATTAACATCATTATAAGTGTTAATAAAAGCATCATAAACACATTAATTATCAGATAATCAGACATTAGCACTTATTAGAAAGGTAGCAGTTAATAATGTTTAGAAAAGCATTATTAAGTATGTATTTTAATAAAGCGACAAAAAGCTTTGTGTGACAAAAATGCAAGTTAGCTATCTCAATAAATGAGTTTGTAATTATAAAAACTTTCTAAATAGGGTTTTATAAATACAATATGTATAAACAAACGTGTATTATGTTTTTAATAACACTTAGAATTCATAACACATGTCTGGACTTATTTTATTAACTTATTATCTTATTAAACAAGGTTTTTATTTCACCTTAAGCAATCTATAAACTGTGGACACGTTTAATTTTAGTGTTATTAATGCTTCATGATGGAACAACAAATGTGTTCATTACACTTATATTGTCTGGAAATCATAATAATGTGAAGAAGTATGCAGGTAGAGAGGATGAAGGCCTTTACTACCTGTAACTCAAACCTATTACCAGAAGCTACACCTCATAGGAACAATAACATGAGACAGAATCAAACAATGTACAAAGAAACTGACGGACAAAAGACCAAGCAGGAGATGAAAAGGCTGCATCAGCGGTATGGTTATGTGGCTTTGTGTGTGTGTGTGTGTGTGTGTGTGTGTGTGTGTGGAGGGGGTTAATGCTAAGTAGATAGGTGACAGCAGTGAGAGCAGGAATAGTGAAACAGTAGCTGACCCCGAGCTGCTGACAGGGGCCACACAGGGCGAGAGACACAGGGAGGGAGGGAGGGAGGGAGGGGGTGGAGGGAGGGGGTGGAGGGGGTGGAGGTTGTAATGCAGCGTGGGGCGGGTGGTGTGGGGGCTACAGGGAGGGTGAGGGGGCTGTGAGATCTGAGAGAAGCCTGGGGCTGAAGGCTGAGAGGAGGGTCGGACTCTGCAGGGAGGCTGAATGTGGCTCCAGGTGAAAAAGAAACAAACAGTGAAGAAATGTCCCGACAGGACGTTTTCTCACGACTCGTCGGGTTTATACACAGAAACATGAATAAATACAGAAATATCATCTGTATTGTGGTGCTGTATGAACATTACTCTGCTTCCTGCTTTAACTTTGAACATGAATACAAGTTCTTAGGTCTTTTTTTCCCGACCGTCTCCAAAAACACATCAGTCAATAGCCGATGTACCTGCTGCACCACATATTAATGATGAATAATGATTTCTGTTCTCTGTTTTCACTTTAAACTAATTAACAAATATCATTATTGGTCCAGAAGTTTACATTTCTACAAACCGCAGATGTGTTTCAACTTTACGTTTCTCTTGGTTCAATAATCAATTATATGTCGTGACAACGACGTCGTTACAGTCTGTTTGGTTTAGGGACATCAAACTCTTGGTCAGGGTTCAGAGAAGATCCTGGTTTGGATTTAAATATCTGGTTTTGTCTCCACAAACACAGCTGGAAAGTTATTGACTTTTAAAAGTTAAAAATATCCCATCGTGTCACTCTTACAATTGTTGAAACTGCAGGTATTGTAGAAACATCTTTTATATGAAGGTTTTATTGTGGCGTCTGTGAACGTTTCTGATGGACAGTTAGAGGAAACATGCAGGACCAGAAAATGATTATGAAAACATTGATTTCCATAAATTATACGGCTGAAATCTGCATGTACCTACTATCTCACCTGAGTTTAATGCTATGATTAGAAAAACATATATTTCTGTTTAAATCAATAAGTTGCAGGATAATGAATACAAGAAGTGAAATATCGAACAGGTCTGAAGTCGTTATTAACGGGACGACATCATCAGTCTGCGTCTCGTCAGCGTGTCGTTTTTCTGACGAGGACGAGATCAGAACTTTTCCTGAAGAAGCTGCAAACCGTCAGTGTGTAAATCAGGCTGATTAAAGAAGGACGGCTCTGCTCCCGCTCTCACCTGGAGGAGGACGCGACGCCACATCAGGTACTTACAGATTCAAGTTTGGACATTTTTGCACCACGACTGTTGTGAGGGCTAAAGGTGGGGGTGGTGTGTGTGAGAGAACAGTAGTAGTGGTGGTGTTTGGGGTGGGGTTGGGGGGCCGCGGGGGGGTGGGGGGCTCCTCCACCGAGGATAATGGGAGCAATGGGAGCAGCCCAGGCAGCATATGGCCAGGCTGGGCTGCCTGCTGGTGCACCAGCTGTGGAACTGGTGGCTGAGATCACAAACCACTAAAGGACCCATCAGCCCTCCTCCACCCTCCTCCTCCACCCTCCTCCCCCCATCACTCTCTCATGTGACCTCACTTCAGTGTACTTTGAATTATAATTTGGAAGCACAACAGTTAACTGATGTGTTTTGCAGGACGGGTTCAGAGGCTGATGGTTCTGGTCCTCCTCCTCCTCAGCTGAGCCATGTTCAGTCTACAGGTCGACTCGCTGGTTTTAATAGTTTACAGATTAAAGTGAAACTCTGTTCTCGTGTTTATTACTTATTCATCTGTTTGGTTCTGAGGTGCATTACTGAAAAAGGTTGAGTTGTATTTAATGTACAGTGTTTTTATCTCTTGAGCATCCTCGTGGGACCGAGTGTGTCGTCTCCACGCCGTCACCGGCCCTGAAGTGAAAAAGCTTCGACTCTGCTGTGCAGGATGACGAGCTGCAGTCGTGGCTGATGCTCTCACATACATTATCTTTAGTCACAGTTTTGATTGGTGCATTATAACAAACTCTTAAAAACTATAAAAACGTTTTAACATATTGCAAAAGTTTGTATACCTGACTAAGATGAAACAAAGCGTCAGACCACCACGTTCTTCATCGTTGTTTTACACTTTCTAATCAGCTCATTCTGGGGGAAATGTTAAAGATGATTCATGGTCTGGACCTGCTCTGACTGGAACTGGAACTGGACCTGCTCTGACTGGAACGTGTCAGAAGATAGATTTAGTTGTGAACAGGTGCTAAAATAAATGCTAAATAAATGAAACTGACTGAACGTCTTGTTGACGAGAGAATTAACTCCACCAGCTTCTCATCTCGATGAACAAACTCCTACTGATCACAGAACTGTAGAGGATGGAAAAACAAAGTCTTGTTCTCTTTGATGGAAGTAGATTTAGTTGGAAACTTGACAAGTGTGTATTTTCGTTGTAGACAGAAGAACCCTAACCCTGTTTATTCATATTCAAACATTTGGTGGGATTTTGTGGTTTTACGTCTCATGACAAGCTGCAGTCAGCCCACAACACTGCTATATATATATATATATACACACACACACACACACATATATATATATATGTGTGTGTGTGTGTCCTCTTCATCAGTGTGAATGTGACGCTGAGGCCTCATAACTTCACCTGAACTCTGAGACGCCGTCAGAGTCGAGGGTCAAACTATATCTGCATTAGAGGAATCACTTTGTGGCCTGAAAGAACAGGAGGGTGATTACAGTCACAAAGAGCTCTTTGAATGTACACACACACACACACACACACACACACACACACACACACACACACACTCTACTCGGGCGGCTCTCATTCAGCTAACCTTTATTTAAATGACAGCTCTTAACAGGCCGATCTCCTCCAACCAGCACTCTGCTCGCTCGCTCAGTATCTCTCTGCCTCGCATGCCCTCGGGCAGCTCCTAATGCAGAGGGACAGGAGGCTGATGGGAGGTGTGTGTGTGTGTGTGTGTGTGTGTGTGTGTGTGTGTGTGTGTGTGTGTGTGTGTGAGAGAGAGAGAGTTGGGTGTGTCATTTAGCATGAAAGCATCTCCTGTTCTTTTTCTGTTTTTGTATCTCTTCTGCTGTTATTCCTCCTCCTCCTCCTCCTCCTCCTCCTCCTCCTCCTCCTCCTCCTCCTCCTCCTCCTCCAGCTCGTCTCCCCCTTCGTCCCTCCCCCTCTTCACCTCCATTCCTCTGCTCTCCCTCCATTATCCTCCTTCTCTTCTCCTTCTTCCCATTTTGTCCTCCTGTCTCTTCCTCTGAATCTTTCTTCTTCTTCTTCCTCCCTCGTCTCCCCCCTCGGCGCTGCTTCATGTCTCTGCGAGCAGCGATCACAGCTCATGGTAAAGACGATGTAATATGGATGAGGTCGTCTCAGAGGCATCAAACAGGCAGCGCAGCGTCCCAGAAGGCCGAGGGACCGACTTCACATGCAGAGAAACGCTTAAAGACACTTTTCGCTGCTCGCTTTTATCCCTCGCTCGTTCCCCCGCCGCTGTCTTTCTTTATATCTGCTCCTCTGTGTGCGCTTAGTGTGTGTTTGTGTCTGTTTCAACGTGTGTGTGTGTGTGTGTGTGTGTTTTGTACAGAAGCTTTTAAGTGACGTGACGCTCCGGCAGCCATGTTGGAGGTCAGGAGCTCTGCAGAGAGAAGCTCTCTGCTCTCTCCTCTTCCACTGATTCACCACCACACACTCTGCATCATCCCTCCTTTTTTAGTTCAGTGTCACACACCCACACAAAGTGAAAACAGGTTTGACTGACTGATTCCATTTGAACAACCTGCTGAATATCTAACACGGCTGGTGACTGTCTGGAAAACAGCCGAGCAGAAAACTCAAAGGTGACTGAAGTGAAAAGAATCAGCTGTAAAAACAGTGAATGTCACAGCGCAGAATGGAAAACAGACTAAAGTCAGAAAGAAGATGTATGAAAGAAAGAAAGTGTGAATTCTGAGCTGTAAGATATTTTTAGCTCCTGTCATGATACACAACATATATCTGAATATTCATAAATCTCCTCTGAGTGACAAAATCAAATGTCACAACGTGTTTCAGCAAATATCTCCATTTTAATATTTTGACAATATTGTTAGTAATATAATCAATAATGTGGTTATAATGATTAAGTGGGTAAAGGCAAGTGTTTGGATATTTTTACTGGATATTTACAAGGACACCTGCAGACGTTTCCAGCTGTTTGTGTGGCTGTTTCTCACGTGAAGCCGGATCGTTGCCAGCTAAAACAGGTATTCTGAGCCAAACCACAAAGTTTTCTAATCCTAACCTGAGCGTCAACACAGAGCTGTGAAACATACAGAAACACTCAGTTTTAACTTAGAAACAAACTGGCGAGGAATCAGGTGCATCAAGGCAAGGCAAGTTTATTTGTATAGCACAATTCAAACACAAGGCAACTCAAAGTGCTTTACAGGCACACACACATTACATTAAAAGACATAAAAATGCCATTTAAAAGACATTAAAAATTGCATTAAAAAACATTAAGAATTGCATTTTAGACCAGTAAAAACATTAAGAAAAAACAAACATCAAAAAGAAAGTAGACAAAAATAGAAAAGCTTCAAAAGAAACAAGACTGTATCATCAAACACAATCAATCAGTTACGAGCTGTGTTATGACGGCAGGTTCGGTCCAATCCTACTTTTACTTTCAGATGTTTTTTTTGTACAATACTTGATATTCCTGCACAGCCGCAGACAGATTCCTGAACATCTGACTGCACAGATGGTGAAACATGAATGAAAACAACATTAACTTTAAATATTTATAGTCTCATAGGAAGTCATTGCTGCAGCGGAGGATCACGGCTTAATAAAGACGCGTCTGTCATGAACAAACTTATAAAACACCAACGATCCACAAAAAAGAAGAAAGAACAGCATTATAGGAGCGTTTTGCTTATCTGGACGTTTCCGGTGAATGTTTAAACTTTGTCATCATAAAAATATGATCAGCTGTGTGACTTGGAGAATTAGCACCACTACAAACAGGCAAGTTTTATTTTGCAAGGATCTGCTGAGACATAAACCCTTCAGTTTCCCAGAGAGACAACAGAGGATCCACTCAGTGTGTTAGCGTTGATGCTAAAATGTGAGTTAGCACATATAAAGTGTGTTCGCTCTGCTGAATCACACGGACTGATTACGAGGTAGTTCACAGTGAATACATTGATATAAACCGGGGCGCCTTAAATGGTCTGCGCATCTGTTGATTCACGCCGGAGCTCGTAAATAAGAAATCACTCTTGTACAACTTAAATTAAGGTCAAGTAAAAACATAAAAAATGCATTTCCTCTTCAGAGTGAGTCTGTCAGGGCGGCCAACAAAGGTGATAGTTTATTCTGGAAGGCAGGAGAATTATTTATGATGATGTTGCACTTCAAGGGGTCGGTCCAATCAATAACATGTGGCCGTAATCACCCGGACAACGTTGTGTAAAAAGCCCTCACACACACACACACACACACACACACACACACACGTAGACACCGTGAGCGACATCTCCCCACAGTCTGCAGCAGCTACCGAACGCTGCCGTACAAGGGATAGCTATCATCGCAGCATCAAGTATTAATCATGTTTTAGAGACGCAGAGAGGGAGGAAGGAAAGCCGTCCGACTGCACCGACCCAGAGAGACGGACCGGTCCCGTCCACCCAACAAAGACAGAGGAGAAGTTCAAGCAAGCCAGACTTCTGTCACAGAACAGAACCAGAATGTGCAGAAATGGTTCTGTTAAAGCTGTTAAAGTTCTGTCAAATACAACAAGTTCAGAATTGACTCTTTTTTTTTGTCTGAGGCTGAAGGTTAAGATTTAAATGAGTCTGAGCAGAAGTGACGGACATCACTGAATAAATATATAACTGATGTAAAACAACGTGCACGAGTCTGAATGTCAGAGTAACAGAGGAGAGAAAAAAAGAGGCAGAAATCTACCGTTTGAATAATTAAAAAATAGGTGAGCGTTTAATAATTCACTGGTACAAATGAGGGGAGGAGGAGAGCGATGAATGTTTTAAACACAGAGAGAGAATCTGTATCACACACACACACACACACACACACACGCACACACACACACACAGTTCATCTATATGCTAACATAAGCTAAGCTAATCACCTCCTGGATTCAGCTCTGTGCTAAATGAGTGATGTCAACTCAGTCACCAGAATGAATGTTGGTACCGAGTGTTTCTGTAAACTGTCGATAGTGAATCGTTTCTTTAGGTTCAGTTTTCAGTTGCATGTTGTGATAACGCTGTGCTTCTGCTCTGGTTAGGTTCAGGCACAGAAACCTCATGTTTTAGATTAAAACACCTGGTTGGTCACAGCAGAAATGAGCAGAGATCATCCGACTTGGAAATGGAAAATGTCTGCAGGCCTCATGACACAAGAAGGTTCAACATATCCTCAGGTGTCCTGACCAACATCCACTGGTGGGACTCAGACTTCCCTCCGCCTCTATATGTGAAAGTCAGCTAATAGTATAACGTGATCAGACTCGTTCAGTACAAATGTCAACCTCAAACTTATCTGTGGTTCTTTGCACAATCTGTGAACATTAAATCCTGGAGACGGAGCTTTTCTGTGTGAACAGCTTTGACAAGGTGATGAAAACATCTGTCAGTGCACATCTGCAGCCGTCTGCAGGGACTCTTTAAAAACACGTATGTAAAAACTGAGGAAACAGGAAACATCGCACACACGGTCAGCGTCTCTGCAGGGAGACAATACTGATGCTAACGATGAAGTTCAGAGGAACACAGATGGCACAAAACAAACACACTGTCGGCTGTCTGCCTCATCCAGCTGCTAACTGCTGCTGCTAACTGCTGCTGCTAACTGCTGCTGCTAACTGCTGCTGCTAACTGCTACTCTTCTGTATTTATAATGTGTATTTTCAGATAAGGAGGAGATGAGAGCTCACGAGTTTCCACACCTCCATCTCTCCTCTCTCTCTGCCCTCATCTACTACTTCCTCCTTCTTGTATCACCTCCCTCACCCTCTCCTCCTCCTCCTCACCATCTCCTCCTCCTCCTCCTCCTCCTCCTCCTCACCATCTCCTCCTCCTCCTCATCACCATCTCCTCCTCCTCCTCCTCCTCCTCCTCCTCCTCCTCCTGTCTTAATCTTTCTTTTTCATGCTGAACTCTTTCTCACACCTGTTTGTTTCTTCCTCTTCTCATCTTTCTCCTTCACTCCCTCCCTCCCTCTCCTCCTCCTCACCCTCTCCTCCTCCTCCTCCTCCTCCTCCTCCTCCCCACCCTCTCCTCCTCCTCCTCCTCCTCCTCCTCCTCCTCCCTCCTCCTCCTCCTAATCTCTTCTCTCCTCTTCTCATGCCTGAACTCTCTTCCTCCTCACCTCGTTCTGTTCTCTCTCCTCTCTCTCATCTTCTCCTCCTTCACTCCTCTCCCTCCTCCTCCTCCTCCTCCCTCCCTCCCTCCTCCTCCTCCTCCCTCCTCCTCCCTCCTCCTCCTCCTCCTCCTCCTCCTCACCTCCTCTCTCCTCCTCACCCTCTCCTCCTCCTCTCTCTCTCCTCCACACAGGATGCAGGCGCTGCGCCTCGTGGTTGCCAGGCAGTTACCACGGAAACATTCTGCATTATTGATGGAGCGCGCTCAGTTCGTCCCAGGCAGCACCCAAACTGTCCCAGCAGAGCGCGGCGAGCAGCAGAAAGCATCGGGCAGCAGGAGAGACATAAAACTGATGTCTGCAGAGGATCACTGAACCAACGAGACACTTAACGAGCTTTTCCTGAAAAACTAATTAAAGTTTTACTGATTCTGAAGAGAACTCATCATGAATTAATGCCTGAATTAATTGTTATTGAAAGCCTACTTTTTTAGAAAGGCCCAGGACTTCTACCTTCCCCAAGTCTGACCTGTAAAACTCAGAATTTAATGTGTTTTTTAGTTTTCACTCTTTAATCTTAGAAGTAGGTTGTCAGTTTGATTCCCTCTGCTTTAACATCCTGGATTTAAAAAGTTTCGATGAAAGAAGAGTGTTTAGCAGCAGACACGACTAATGAATGAGCTGATTAGCTGCTGAACAAACGATCAAAGGGATCAAAATGGTTGTTAAAGGGAAGCATTGGACCCGCGGGCCGCCGTGAACAGCTCGGTGCTACAGAGAGCTTCTGCAAAATGAGATGAATGAATCATCACGAGTGTGTTTGTTTAGTATCAGTGCCACACCAATAAAATATCTGTATGACAACAGAACAGCAACATTTACACTAAACACATACACGTATACTTCAGATATGTACTGTACAAACAATATGAAAGCATTTAGGTCAGAGCATCAGAACCGATCTGTAGATAAACTGATCAAAGAACCAGAACCACAAACCCTCTGCTGCCTCCAGTCTCAGGCTTCATCAGCTTCATAAAGAGAGAGTAACTGAGCGGATCTAATCTGGGATCAGGCCATAAAGTGCTTTAACAGTAAAGAGCACGACCTTCAGATCAATCCAGAAACAAACTGCAGCCGGAGACATTAACCAGAGACGTTCTGTTGTCTTTGTGTCCGAGTCGCTGCTCCGCCTGCAGCCTGCAGCCTGCAGCTCTCAGTGCCGGACGTCAGAACCATGTGCAGATGTTTTCCTGGTGTTTATGTGTTTATTGAGCTCCTGTTGTCTCGTTGTGTGCATGAAGATCAATGTCACACAGAACACACACATGCTGCAGGGCTGCACTGAGTATCAGCTGTTTAATAGCTGTAATATATAAAGCTGGAGTTTATATTTTGTAGTTATTGTGTTTGGAGAGTTTAAACTGTTTCAGATGCGTCACACATTTCACTTCCTGTTCAGAATAACTATCAGCGACAATGAAGCCAGTGAACCAACAATGTGAAACCAGATCTGCCTGAACGTGACGCTCGCAGGCCACGAAGCAGCGGCAGCAGGAAGACACGGCTCGTTCCGGAGGGCCTGGTGGGTCGTTAGCTTCATGCTAACACCAAACTAAACAAACACTGAACATAAATATCCAGCAGTGAACGAAACACACTGAGAGAATTAAAACAAGTCAGAATCATCCAAAGATCCTCGTCATGTGTTCTGTAACGTTCCTCAGAGTCACGTGACTCGCTTTCCTTTTCTAAACTGGTTTTAATTTGAGTCGCCTCCTCCAGGCTTCAGTGGAGCGGCTCGTCAGCTGAGGCAGCCAATCAGTAATAATTAGGCCTCGCTCAGTGCTTCCAGTCAGCCAGCCGGACAGTCAGCCGGCCGGCAGCATCACTCACCTGTTGTGCCCCAGGCGACGCCTCCCTCTTCATGCCCATGATGCAGCTGTCATCCCAGCCACTCGCTCTCTCTCTCTCTTTATCCCTCTTTGTTGTCCATCATCTCCTGCACCACCTACACATCCAGCGCTGGTCTGAATGAGGCCTATTGTGCAGCTCCATGCTGCTGCTGCGGCTGCGGCATCGTCCTCCGTGACCCCTGAGCTCTGCAGAACAAAGTTTCTCTTCACGAGTCTGTCGGTCAGTCATGCAGCGTTATCCTGCTTCACTTCAGAAAAGAAGCCACGTCCACGTTTGGAACACGATGACAAAAATTAAGTTTGCAAATATTCATTAAATCTTTGCCGACCAGACATTTATAATCCTGGTCAAAGCGCGTCTTTGAAAAACCGCGCACGAATCCCACAAATCCCAGTTAGTTCTTGTTTGTAGTCCTTTGGTTAAAAAAAAGAGTTGCTCCAGCTGTAAGAAAAGAAACAACGAAAAAAACAGAGAAAAACAAGAGAGCAAATAAAAAAATAAAGATGAGGGCAAGTGTGGAGCGTCCACAGCTGGCAGGCCGGAGCGTGAAGGCCTCGGGGCCCCGGTGGATGCTCCCTGTGCCGCATCTCGGAAGAAAAAACAACAAAGAAGAAAGAATGAAAAAAAGAGAAGGAATGAAAGAAAGAGAGCGAGCGAGCGAGCGGCACCTCTGCTTTGAGCAGCAAACAGGAGCTTGAGTGAGGAGGAGAAGAGCGAGGCTGGAAGTTTATATGTGTTCTCTCCCCCTGAACCAGGGGACCGGCTGAATAAATAATACAATAGATATTCCTGTGATGAGGTCTCGGCGCACCATTCATAATTATTTCATTGTAGCTGTAATGAGAGCGCCGGCCCTCCCGATGCACCCGGCGCTGCCAGGTAGGCCTCTGCAGAAACCAGGGCCCAGAGGCAAGAGGTGGACCTGAGCTGCAGCTCCACACCAGCCGCGGGTCGGACTTCATTACTCCGATTCTCTGGAACATCTGTTGCATGATGATGTGGAGCTGTATGACAGATGATATGATAATGATGAAGCGATCTGCAGCTGCTCTCAGACGCACCAACACCTTCCTCACCTGCCGGGGAGTTAAAACCACAGCAGAGCAAAAGGAAGGAACAGCATGGTTAACTGCAGTCTTTTTATGACATTCATCATTTTAATTTGATCCAAAAACAATGATAATTACAGACTTGTTAAGATTTGAGTGACATCCACACAGTGACAGCAGACTGCAGCGACCGGGCTGCACCAGGCCGAGCATACAGAAACACTTCTCAGGGAACAAGAGATGGACGGTGAATAATCTGAGTTGATCCGTATCAGCACCGGAGACTGGACCGAGGGAAGAAACCAGCATGTTGGACTTCAACATAACTCTGGAGCACAAAAGTCATGAAGAAGAAGAGGAAGAAGAAGTTGGGTATCATGTTATTCACAACAACAACAGGAAACATGGAGGAAGTGAGTTTCTCTTGTGTTAGCAGATGAAACAGAAACGGCGGATCATCGTATGTTCACACGCTTCTCATCAGCGTTACATCAGCAGGTGGAGGGACGCTGCTGGTGCTGCTGCAGCCAAACTGTCGCTATTCAAGTCACAACGCTGGATATTTTCAAAGGACACCTGGAAACATTTCCAGACGCTTTTGTGGCGACCAACACCGGCTGTGTTTCCACAGGACGTCGGACCGTCTCATCTGGTATTTAACCTTTAGAGCCTGAACGCGACCGGAGCGAGAACACACGAGGTGACGAGAGAGAAACACAATATTCAACCTAAGCAAACATAAAAACACGTTCATCTGTGGTTCTGAAGCTAACATTTGTTCTGGTAATTGGGTCGGGTAACTCATCCTGCAGACCTCATCCGGTCCGGACCAGGTTTGGAAATAGCATCAGTACTCTTCACATGTAGTGTGACGTTACAGCAGCACTCACTGTGTCGTGTTCATATTCTTCATCGGAAACAGATTTAGCTTTCACACACAGAAAGCCCGGTTCTGCAGAACTTTCCTCACAGTGCAGAGCTGCGATGAAGGCAACACATGTGACATGAGTAAGATTTAATGTATCAGATCACCAAACACGCACTGACTTATAAGAAGTAAAACAAAGTGAACGCACACTGTCATGTTTCACGTCCTGTCTGCAGTCAGAATGCTCCGACACATGGTCACACAGACAGACTCACAGTCACAGTTGTGTCTTTTGTCCCTTGGGGCCACCGTCTCAAAGCTTCTGGGGTCCATCAGAGCTTCATACATGACAGAGGGCACTAAGCCTCACACACACACACACACACACACACACACACACACACACACACACACACCTCCATTGCTTTCACATACATATACGTCCTGAGGTCTGCCGAGCGAGCACCTTCCGTCCTCTAATCCTGTTAGTGGGAGACGGGGGAGTCACGGGGGAGGGAGGGGGAGTCACGGGGGAGGGAGGGGGAGGCGATGTTGATGTGTGTGAGGGGATAAGGGGTGAAGACAAGGGACGGGGGGGACAACGTGGGACACAAAGACCCCCGCCGTCCCACACCAGCTGGAGCCCCGCGGTACACCAGAGACCTGAATACCCCTCTGACACACACACACACACACACACACACACACACACACACACACACACACACAGTATATTCATGTATATATGGTTCTGTATCACTGAAAGAGCCGGACACAAACAATGTCAAGGTTTCTGGTTCAATTCCCTGTGGAGATTGATGATTGACTGATTTTACCAGAATGCGATCGGACCCAGATCAGCCCGACCTGCTCACAGCACCGAACAGAACCTCCAGATATAAACTCTGACACGTGCACACAACAGAAACATGAACACAGCTGCACAGCAGTGTGAGAGTGAGAGAGTGAGAGCACACCTGTGTGCACTAACATGCTGTTTAATCAGCTTCCTCACCTGTCAGGTGGATTATCATTAACACTTCAGCTCACTCACACACATTTGAACAAACTACAATTATTTTGTGTGCACAGAAAAACTCTCAGATCTTTTGCTTCAACTTGTAACAATTGAGAACAAAAAACAGAAAGTGTTGCACATTTCTGTCGGAGTATCGACACACAGACACGTTAGCAGCAGCGTCACGTTTCCTTCGGTGTCGTCTTTCAGTTCTCCGTGAGCAGCGACACGTTCACGTCCAGAGAAACTGAGCTTCTGTCTTTCAGTGTTTGTTGCTCCAACTCAGCGCCAACAGGAACATTTTGTGGACACTCAGTAATTCGTCCTCCTCACGGTCCAGGTGCCTGAAGTTGTAGACTGAGACAGATGTATGTCTCTGTGGCGAATGTGCCTTCATGAGCCCTCAGCAGCGCAGCCTCGTTATAAAGGCGCATCATAAATCAGTCTCACTCCTGGAAATGTTTAGTTTCACTTCACTAGTGGAACACAAAAACCTTCGTCTCCCACCAGCGTCGCCTGCTGTCAGACGACTGCTCCATCATGAAGAAGAGGTACGTGGAGCTCACGATGTCGACTATACGTTTTGTTCCATTGTACTTTTCCTCTTAGGAGGTTGAAAATAGTCTCCAGCTAGCAGCACTGTCAGGCGGTGCTTTAGCATGTTAGCAGGTTTGTTTACGCTCTACTCATCATCTTAGTCATCTGTTGAGACGTGTCCTCCTGGACCAACACGGCTGAAAATGAAGTTGAGAAACATTCATGACATTTTTGCCAACAAGCTGAATTTTGTTTCGACCTGAAGTTCATCAGGTCAATGATTCAACAATAACGAAAGCCACGCTGAGTCAAACGCTTCATCAAATCCAACTGAACCAAACGATACGGATCAGGAGCGTTGACTCAGGTGTGGCTCACTCTGCTGGCACACCTCCAGCTGCATGTTGTGACTTTTAGCCAAAGAAAACACAGCTGGAAGTTAAAACACTGAACTCCAAACAGGGTTGGGCTTGAAACTGATCCAGGACCAGTGTGAAGCGCTGCCAAGATGGATTCAAAATAAACAGCAGGGAGAAGTAAAGTACAAACTACAGTGCTGCAGGTGAAGCTCAGACGGAGCTGATGGGCCGAGATAACACGGAGCAGAGCCGAGCTGATGGAGCTGATGGAGCTGATGGAGCTGGTGGGCCGAGATAACACGGAGCAGAGCCGAGCTGATGGAGCTGATGGAGCTGATGGAGCTGATGGAGCTGGTGGAGCTGATGGAGCTGATGGAGCTGGTGGAGCTGATGGAGCTGATGGAGCTGGTGGAGCTGATGGAGATGATGGAGCTGATGGGCCGAGATAACACGGAGCAGAGCGGGACTGATGGAGCTGATGGAGCTGATGGAGCTGATGGAGCTGGTGGAGCTGATGGAGCTGGTGGAGCTGATGGAGCTGATGGAGCTGATGGAGCTGGTGGAGCTGATGGAGCTGATGGAGCTGGTGGAGGGACGAGCAGGCGGCGTTCTGTTGATGTCACGACACAGAACTGAACAAAGAAACATGAACAGATCCGGCGAGGTGTTTTTCTCTCGGCTGTTCGGGGTTTTTATGGACACTGTTACGTCTTGTTGTTTGGATCAGTTCTCCTCAGCTTCACTTCGCTCTCTTCAGGTTTGTTTCAGTATATTTTTATTGTCGAGGTGAATGGGACTCTGACCGGGTTCTTCCTGCCGTCCCTCACTGGTTCTGATCTTGTTTGCGTCTCCGGCTCTCTCACCGGTGAGTTTCACCCCGCACTCATCGGATCACAGATGACTTTCTCATGCTGCTTGTTCGCTGTTCTCTCGTCGACTTATCTCTTATTCACAGTTTCTGCATTTTTCATGGTTACACCTTCATATTATGTCCACCTCCATCACCTCCGCCGCGCATCATCTGTCGCTGCGTCGCTCCACGTGCTGCCGGCGGCCCGCTGATGGATACCAACCAGCAGAAGAAGAGGAAAACAGTGCAGAAGAAGCAAAGATGGAGTATGACAGAGAGAAAGAAAAGACAGACAGTAAATGAGACAGAGAAAGAGAGAAGACATATTTTGGATCAATAGATTAACTGAGTGCTCATGTATTATGCATCTGAGCCCTGCAGCACTTGCACATAAAGGGAATGTTGGGCAGGATTGGCGTGTAAAAGCTTTATAACCGCGGGCCTGTTTACTCCGAGTGTACGAGGGGACCGCTGTCATGACGGACCGAACCGAGTCTGCCTGGAAACAACAGCTCAGCACCGCGCAGTCGGGTCCAACGCCGGCTCAGCACAGATACAACATCAGACCGCCAAACCAGCCACACGTCTTTATTCTGCTCGGCTGGAAGGATCTGAAGTGTTCGCTCATTTGTGTCTTTGTTTTATACGTTGAACATTTTAAAATGAAAACCACGTAGAGAATCACTGTCAGGCAGCAAAGACTGGAGGTCAGTCTGAGCAGCATGTTAACGAGCACGACGAGCTCCACCTGGACGAGCTGCACCCGGACGAGCGCCGCCTGGACGAGCTGCACCCGGACGAGCTCCACCTGGACGAGCTGCACCCGGACGAGCTCCACCCGGACGAGCTCCACCTGGACGAGCTGCACCCGGACGAGCTCCACCTGGACGAGCTGCACCCGGACGAGCTGCACCCGGACGAGCTCCACCTGGACGAGCTCCACCTGGACGAGCTGCACCCGGACGAGCTGCACCTGAAGCTGCTGCAGTCTCAGCCAGGTGTGATTGCTCTGTGCTCCTCCAGCGCTGTGAAACATTTGGGTTAAACGGACATGAGGAGACTCTGGTCCTTCATGTCCATGACCTGCTGAACGGTGTCAGATAACTGACGTTCTGATTTGACTTGACTCATCAACAAACAGTTCAAAGGAACACGTGGAAGATCAACGTGACCGACACTCGTCCAGGAGATTTCACTTTGAATTTTAACCTGCACTTTACTGGACCGACGTGTTCAGGCTGAAACTGTCAGTCCAGCTGTAAACATGCAGTTTGAGAAAATATGATCTTGTTTTTTCTGAACAAAAAATAATTTGGTTTTACTTTATAAAGAATCTTCTTCTTTCTGCTTCTTGCAGAACAACGACCTCAAGCTGCTCATCTACTTTTTAATCAAGCATTTACTTTCAAATATGTGTGTTTTATACGAATCATATCAGAGTTTCTACAGTATGTGTCACATCATGTTCAGATTACATTGATATGGGACAGAGACAGCCAGAGACCACTGCTCAGGACTGCGTTTCAATATTTGCAAGCCTGAAACTGCTGGATGTGTTTAACAAGACGTCAGGACGTTTTCCAGCCGTGTTTGTGCCGACAGAACCAGATGTTTTAAGATGCTTTAACCAAACTGGAGCATAAACACAACGCTGTTCAACATATCCTACATTTATTCTGGTGATTGGGTTGGAAACACATCACACAGGAATAAGATGCTCTCCAAACTCCTCTGACATGTAGATGAAGGTCAGAGCCAGTAATCCTCTGATTCTAGAAGGACCAGTGAGAGGAACCGGATAAAATAAGTGCTTTAAAGCTAATACGAGGAGCTAAACACTCTCGTTCCCCTGTGATCCAGCGGTCACAGTGAACTTTGACCTTTTCTAATGCAACACCAGGCTCTTCACACCACCCTGCTGCTTCCTCTCCTTCCTCCTGAGCTCCACGTCTTCTCGGCGGCGCCGGTTCTCGACCCTCTGCGGAGGAGCCGGCATCAAACAGCTCAGCCCTGCGAGCGTCTCCCCAGAGAGCCGCCGCGCTCATCTCCATACAAACAAAACCCTCCGCTCCGCTCGGCGCTGTACGACAAGAACACAGCGCCGCGGAACAAAGGGAAGACAAGTAAACAAACAAAATGATGTGTGAGCGTGTCACCGGGATGAAGAGCGTGTGTGTGTGTGTGTGTAAATGAAATTAATCTTTGTTACTCGTGTCTCTGGTGTTCGGGGCTGCAGGGAGCAGCCGGAGAAGACGTCGATACTCTGAAGAATCAGAGGAAATGTGTCACAGCTATTTGAGGAAGATGTATGGAAGCTCTGTTTCCCATGAAGCAGAATGTAAAGCTCGATGCAGCTTCAGATCGTCCCTGACTGATAAACGGCTGTCAAACTCAGGTTGTATTCATTTGTTGAAGAACGAAGACGACTTCAGGACGATCAAAGCTTCCTCGGGTCACAGACGATATCTACAGTTTCACAGGCTTCATGACCAGTATTTTGATTTCAGCTCAGTCTGCGTTCAAATTAAACGAATTACCTCCCATCCTCCATCATACTTGGACGGAGGATGAGTCTCGGCCCAGAATAGACCTCATGAATATTTGGTGTGGATCCAGGAATTCTCTCTGGGAATAATTCATTCTTGAGTTTGATTGCGATCAGAGAACAGAGGATCGTTGGATGGAGGACAAAACACTAATCGACATTTTATAGTCAAACAACTATTAGATTTAATAAAATATCAGTTAGCTGCAGCCACATTTCGTGAAATTGCTCTTCATTATCTGAACCTGACTGTTTTATCTCATCGTGTTGGTGTGAGTGAGTTAAATGCAGGAACGAACTCATATTCCACTGACACGCTCCTCCACCATTTTACAGCAGCAGCAGCAGCACTGTAGGATTCGTCCTCGGCGCTCTGCTGACAGTAACGCCTTCATGCATGTTTTACTTCTCTGTCTTTTCGTGGTTTCTCATCCACACGATGACACGATGAAGTTCTGCTGTGATGAGTCTCATCGAGCCTCAACGTGAAACTTCAGACCATCAGGAAGCAACGCTGTGATGTTCAGACGAAGTTCCTGGTTGTGACGAAGTTGAATCGTCGACTTTATCCTGTGAAATGACACAATTTAACACTTTGTTATAATGTTGATAATGAACAGTTCAGGTTGTCGTTACTCACACACTCGAAACATGAGGAGATGTTCTCCACCGCCTCACACCAACAGACTCGGATGAAAGTTTAGTTGAAAACTAACTTTCTAAGACATCAGGAGCACTTTAGGATGATGGAGATCCACATACAGCTGTTCTCTACAAACGTTTACGGTCTAAAGTTTAAAAAAGACGAGACTGAAGACGAGCTGCAAATACTGAGGAGCTGCAGGACGAGCATCAGATAATTAGCTACAGCTTCAAGTCTACGCAAAGTTTAAATGTTCATCACATCATCGTCGTCTTCGAAGACTGCAGGACGTTTGTCACATCAGTCCACAAGTAAAGTCTTTCTTGTTTGGTCAACTGGACTGAACTTGTTGATGCGTGTCAGTGAGCCAGCTGACAGACTTATGCTTGTAATCCAACAAACACAGACAAAAAAACAACTGCCTATCTACAAGGAAAAGTGCAACAGAACCATCATTCAAGTCAGAAGTCCAGAAGGTCGGAAGTCAAACCTCACGTCACTCCGACACAAACACACGAAAAATCTTGTTATTAATAATTTTAATTTCCCTTCAGTCGGTTTGTGCTTGATTGAAGTGTTAGCGAGCGTGAAGCTCTTGTCATTTCAAAGTCTGCTCACCTTCAGTAGGTTCTTTTTGAAGCGACGTCCCTGTGGCGTCCATGTTTTCCCAACTTAAAGTCCAAAGAGTGACACAACTCAACTTCCAACCTGCAGTGAACTGCCGAGTTAATCTGAGCTGAACTGGAGCAAAGCGTCCGAATCTTTGAGGATTTTATACCAAACATCATGCGGTCACCAGGAGCAGACAACAGTTCTGCTGGACATCTACCTGTTGAGTTAAAGATTGTGGTGAAATCGTTGAAATTGTTACTATCAGTATCACGAGTGCTCGTCCAGCTCCTAATAATCCCAGTACGTATGAATAATAGTTTAATGAGACTTCTGTAAGAAACAACATGAAGGAGAATGAAAACACTGAGACACAAACAGCACGATACGTTTTACATGAAGCTCGTTCAGGTCAGAATGCGTCGACCATCGCTGAAGCATCAGCAGACTGTGAGTCTTTTATTCTGGTGTCTGTAAGTGAAGTGGAGCAGAAGGAGGGTCCACCGCAGGCGACGGGAGTCGGAACCTGCAGGCAGGTGAAGTGCTGAGGATCTCTCCCCGAGCGAACCAGCTAACCTTTCCTTCCAGCCTCGTGTCTTTAATTTGTACTGGCAGACAATGAAATATTTACAAGGAGCTCTACAGGCAATTACATTAAAAGTGTGTGGTTAGACACCGCCTACCCATCGGCGGGCCCCTCGGTGAGAAGCGCAGGCCGATTTGGTGAATGGTCGCAAAGTTTACAACGTCAGATTTTACTCACCATCAATAATTCAGAGCTGGAAGAAGCCGAGAGGGAGAGGAAAGGAGGACAGGAGTGAACGGAAAAGGAGGGAAGGAGAGGAGGAAGCGAGGGCGGGAGGAGGGAGGAGGAGGAGGAGGAGGAGGAGGAGGAGGAGGAGGGAGGAGGAGGAGGAGGGAGGAGGAGGAGGGAGCGTTGTGTGTTCAGACTGTGGTGATGTCGGCTGCACTTCAGTGTCCATTTGCTAAATGTGGCAGAAATACGCAGTGTGGCGGCCATGTTGTTCTCGCTGAAAGCTTCGCCGGACGCTCGACTCCTCAGAGTCCATCGTGCACGCTAAACACACCAACACATGTAACGTACACACACGTGCACATACATTGTTCATACACACACACACACACACACACACACACACATTGCAATACTACGCGCTCCCTGGCAGCGGAGTGACTGTAAACACGAGGAGAACTCTGTGGCTGAATCTGAGCTGAAAATAGAGGAACATAAAAGCTTCCTCCAGGTGTGCTGCATGAAACACGTGGAGTAACATCCACACTCACCGACACTCGCCTGATGTCTGAACTCAGATTCATCAGTTTTCATCCAGTCATTTATTTTTGGCTCCGTCTCCTTAACGACTTTGTGAGCCTCTCGACACCGACGAGGGAGCGGCAGGAAAGTCGACGCGGTGGAAATACGACTGACTGGACCTTTGTTCTGCATGTTGTTGAGTTGTGTTCCTACATGACACCAAATGTTTCCAACAATGTTCAAACCAGACAGATCCACACGTTTGCTGCAGGTAAGTATGCGACGGTGGAGTCGGCCAACGAGACAAAACTGAACGTGGAGTGAAACTTTAAAACATTATCTCAGATTTCAGCAGCAGCACGGTGAGTCTAACCGTGTTTACACTGTTACTTCACTGTTCGTTAGCTGCGGCTAACACTGAGCGAGTGAAGTCAGCACTCAGCAGAGCCTCCAGTTCTGGTTCTGGTTCTCTGTCTCCTCTCTGTGATGTTGCATTCATTAAGTCCGTTTCCCCTTCAGCTCAACATTACAGAACAGAAACACCTGACAGTGGAGGTCAGCTCCGGATCACTGCTGCAGTCAGGCCGATCAACAGGAGTGGAGAGAAATCCACTTCTTATCTCTGAGCTCTCCTCCCGTCGGCGAACGGCTCCGGATCAGAACAGAATCTGATGTGACTCCAGGTGATTATGCCTCCCTGACTCCAGTCGGCTCTGAGCAGCTGAGCAGCGACTCGTTAAAGCGTCATGACAAACAGCACCTTCATTTTCTGATCTTCTGTATAGTTTGACGTGAGTCAAGCAGCAGACGCGGGAGTTCTGGCTAAATCATGAGTTGCTCATGATTCGGCCTTCAGTCATCAGATCCCGACCCGGCATCACATCAGACATTAACCTCCACCTTTTTCATTAAAGCACCAGATGCCGGATTATGTTTTGGAGGAATAATGTTCGTTCCTGCAGCAGAGCTTCAGAGACCTGAAGAATTGATGCCAGGGTGCAAACATCCACCAGGAGCGGAAGTGCTGGAGAGAAAGTTAAAATATTGATTAAATGAAGTTTTCCTGCCTGAGGTGAGCTGGATGAGCTGATGTGTTGATTAAAACTACATGCAGCAAAACACAACAGAGAAGCTCGGATCAGCACGTGACATCATCCTCCGAAGAGACGACGACGCCAACAACATGTGTGTGTTCAATGAAACTGACATAAACATCATTATATATTTCATACATTAATGTTTTCCACCTGGTTTCTATCGCTCCACGTTCGACTTGTTCTCTTTTGATTACATCGGCTCCTCGCAGCCTTTTGTTGGTGCAGCAGTGGTTTAATGCATCACGGACAAGAACATTTGCAGGTTTTCTGATCATTTAGTAAAATATTTGAACTGAATCTGGTTTTAAATGTAACCTCTATCTGTGTGAACTGTACTGTAGGAACCCGTCACACATCAGTATGAATGTAAATGTACGAATCAAATCTATTGTTTCATCTTTCTTATATTAAACACACTTTGATTAACTGATAATCAGACTGCTGGTTTATCTGTGATCGTGCAGTTTGGACTTCCTCTGCCCGTCCACCTCCCGGCCCAGCTGGACTCCCCGCGTTGGGTCCGACCGGTGTCGCCTTCCCAGAGGAGCGTCCTGCTGCCGGCGTCCCAGCGGAGGAGGTGATGTATATTTGATGAGCGGGTGCCAGGGACCCTCTGGAGAGCCAGGGCCGCAGCGGGACAATGGGCCTCGCTCAGGTTTCCTGCTGGACGTCACAACACTGCTGCTCTTTCTGCGGGTGAGTCAGGGCTGGAGTTTCAGACCAGGAGGCAGAGTTACACCAGGGACAGGACCAGCACAGACCAGGGACAGGACCAGCACAGACCAGGGACAGGACCCAACACAGACCAGGGACAGGACCAGCACAGACCAGGGACAGGACCAGCACAGACCAGGGACAGGACCAGCACAGACCAGGGACAGGACCCAGCACAGACCAGGGACAGGACCCAGCACAGACCAGGGACAGGACCAGCACAGACCAGGGACAGGACCCAGCACACACCAGGGACAGGACCAGCACAGACCAGGGACAGGACCAGCACAGACCAGGGACAGGACCAGCACAGACCAGGGACAGGACCCAGCACAGACCAGGGACAGGACCCAACACAGACCAGGGACAGGACCAGCACAGACCAGGGACAGGACCCAGCACAGACCAGGGACAGGACCAGCACAGACCAGGGACAGGACCCAGCACAGACCAGGGACAGGACCCAGCACAGACCAGGGACAGGACCAGCACAGACCAGGGACAGGACCCAACACAGACCAGGGACAGGACCAGCACAGACCAGGGACAGGACCCAGCACAGACCAGGGACAGGACCCAACACAGACCAGGGACAGGACCCAACACAGACCAGGGACAGGACCAGCACAGACCAGGGACAGGACCCAGCACAGACCAGGGACAGGACCAGCACAGACCAGGGACAGGACCCAGCACAGACCAGGGACAGGACCCAGCACAGACCAGGGACAGGACCAGCACAGACCAGGGACAGGACCCAGCACAGACCAGGGACAGGACCAGCACAGACCAGGGACAGGACCAGCACAGACCAGGGACAGGACCCAACACAGACCAGGGACAGGACCCAACACAGACCAGGGACAGGACCCAGCACAGACCAGGGACAGGACCCAGCACAGACCAGGGACAGGACCCAGCACAGACCAGGGACAGGACCCAACACAGACCAGGGACAGGACCCAGCACAGACCAGGGACAGGACCCAGCACAGACCAGGGACAGGACCAGCACAGACCAGGGACAGGACCAGCACAGACCAGGGACAGGACCCAACACAGACCAGGGACAGGACCCAGCACAGACCAGGGACAGGACCCAACACAGACCAGGGACAGGACCAGCACAGACCAGGGACAGGACCCAGCACAGACCAAGGACAGGACCCAACACAGACCAGGGACAGGACCAGCACAGACCAGGGACAGGACCCAGCACAGACCAGGGACAGGACCAGCACAGACCAGATTTAAGACCCAACACAGATGAGGGAAGACGAAGTCTCCAGAAGCAGTGAGATCACAGACCGATGAGGAGCGTTTCTTCCGGCCTGGCTGGTTTTCATTGTGCTCCACTTCAGACGGGCTTCACGTTCAGCTGCAGGAAAGATTTCCTCTCAGAATCCTGTAAATAACGTCGTTCTGAATCATTTTGGAATCTCTGGACTTCAGAGCAGTGTGAAGATGATTTCCTCCTTCAGCTGACAACAAAAGCTCGACTGAGACACATTTCCTCCTCCTCCTCCTCTTCCTCCTCCTCCTCTTCCTCCTCTTCCTCCTCTTCCTCTTCTTCCTCCTCCTCTTCCTCCTCCTCCTCTTCCTCCTCTTCCTCTTCTTCCTCCTCCTCCTCCTCTTCCTCCTCCTCCTCTTCCTCCTCTTCCTCTTCTTCCTCCTCCTCCTCCTCTTCCTCCTCCTCCTCTTCCTCCTCTTCCTCCTCTTCTTCCTCCTCCTCCTCTTCCTCCTCCTCCTCCTCCTCTTCCTCCTCCTCTTTTTCTTCCTCCTCCTCTTCCTCCTCCTCCTCTTCCTCCTCCTCCTCCTCCTCTTCCTCCTCCTCCTCTTCCTCCTCCTCCTCCTCCTCTTCCTCCTCTTCCTCCTCTTCCTCTTCTTCCTCCTCCTCCTCCTCTTCCTCCTCCTCCTCTTCCTCCTCTTCCTCCTCTTCTTCCTCCTCCTCCTCTTCCTCCTCCTCCTCCTCCTCCTCCTCTTTTTCTTCCTCCTCCTCTTCCTCCTCCTCCTCTTCCTCCTCCTCCTCCTCCTCCTCCTCTTCCTCCTCCTCCTCCTCCTCCTCTTCCTCCTCTTCCTCCTCTTCCTCCTCCTCCTCTTCCTCCTCCTCCTCTTCCTCCTCCTCTTCCTCCTCTTCCTCCTCTTCCTCCTCCTCCTCTTCCTCCTCCTCCTCCTCCTCCTCCTCCTCCACCTCCTCCTCCTCCTTCCTTAAAGTTCGTCCCTACAAAAGCTTCAGTGTTGTCTCCTTTACCACATACTGACTTAAAGACGTCTGTAACATAATCTGTCCGGTTCTCTGAGTGCTTTCTGCTGGTTTCAGACCATCTGAACTGAGACGTCGAGTCGGTGCGTCGATACGTTTAGTTTCACTGGTATTAAACTGAATTAGTGATGAATGGATTCACAGCTGAAGGACGGAGACCAGATGAGTTAATGAGACTGATGCCACACAGACCACAGCAGCAGCGACTGGCTGATTAATTGTTTATTGACTGAAATGATGATAATTTGAGTCATTTATGAGCTATAATGTAAAATATTCTCCTGTTCAGCTTCTTAAATGTGAAGATTTGCTGCTTTTCTTCATCATTTCTGACAGCGAATGAATTTCAAATAAAAATAAAAATTTGGACTGAAATTTAAAAATATCACCTGAGAAATGATGATGAATTATGATGTAACTGTTTGATTATTTACTAATGAATATTATAGTTGCAGCCACACAGACGCTCACGAGTTCACAGAACGGCAACTTAAATATAAAACATTCACAAAGGGCTTTAACTTTATTTATAGATTTATAGATTCTCAATGAGATGTAACTGTGAGCTTTTAGTGCCACATTATATATATAAATATACAGTATATACAGACTATTTTACAGTTTATTATTTTACACTTTGCATCAATAAAAACAAGGAATGAAATAATATTTATGTAAGCAGAGACTGAAGTTAAATATCTCCAGCTCAGGTGTTTTTAATGTTTCCACCTGTGCTCAACATCTTAGGAAACACTGTGTTATTATTATTATTTTTGTATTATTGCTGTTTCATGTTCACGTATTACTGTTTTTCAGCCCAATAGAGAAATTTGATTTAATGAAAATCAGTTTTTAAAAGTGTAAGAATTCACAAACCCAAATAAATAATAAGGTTTCATAATAATAATAATATAATAATAATAATAATAATAATAATAATAATAATAATAATGATAATAATAATAATAATAATATAGATGGATTACCTGCAGACCCCCCGGGAGGCCTGCAGGTGATTATTCCGTTTTCTCGCGCGCGTCTGCTCGCCGGAAATCCTCTCTTTGATTGACAGGTCGGCGGCCCGCTGACCCCGCGCGCTCCTTCTCTAAATATTTGATCGTTGCTGTTTGTGCGCTTCAGTTCAACTTCCTGTTTATTCTGTGTATGTGTGTGTGTGTGTGTGTGTGTGTGTGTGTGTGTGTGTGTGTGTGTGTGTGTGTGTGAGGGGGGTCCTTAATACAACCACAAAGTAAATGAAGCATGATTAATTAATGTATTAATTGGCAAGAAGGTGAATGAGGTTCAGGCGGAGGAATTCCTGCCATTAATTAATAATATCGGTGTGTGTGTGTGTGAATGTGTGTGTGTGTGTGTGTGTGTGTGTGTGTGTGTGTGTGTGTGTGTGTGTGTGCGTGTGTGTGTGTGTGTGTGTTAATCACAGATCAGATCGAACTGATCAGCTGCTCCTCTTCAGTCAGATTATCACTGTAAATAACATGTTTTTATATTTCAGCATAAAGAAAAAAATGTTTATTATACATTTAAAATATTCCTTTAAATATAAATGTTATTTTGAATAAATCTCAGCTCAGATTATGTGTTGTTGAATCCAGAATATTGTTTTACAGCTCCATGCTGAAGCTGTAGCGACCTGCTCCTCCTCGCTGCGCTGCAGGAGGCCGCGCGTTGTTTCAGCTTCTTCTTTTCACTGAGGATGTTTTTACATCCAGAGGAGTTTTAACAGGATGTGATTCTGTGAAGTGTTTTGGATCTCAGTGTGACTTCCGGGGACAATAAAGGTGAACCAGTAAATAAAACCCTGCTGCTGTGTCTGTTTGTGGGATTCTTGCAGGTGATTTTGGGTTCCAGTTGTTTTATTGGACGCGGTTTGTACAGTGCAGCCTCGCAGCATCCTTCCTCGTTTCTCCTCCACGGCGAGCTAGGCACGCTTGGGGGCGTGGCCACGGTAGGTGAGCTCCATCTAATTGGTGGGTGCGCCCAGAAGGAGGGAGAGAGGATCCGCCAATCAGGAGGCGGCTGCGCGGCGCTGCTCAGATATAGGAGCCGGAGGCGACGAGCGTCTTTATTATAGAAGTCATTGACAGGCGAGCAGGAGACCGGAGACCTGCAGGAGTCCAGGAGTTACCTCTCCTCCTTTTGGTTCTGGTTTTAAAAAGCGAGCCCGACTGCACCCGAACCTTCGATCACAGCGACTTTTCTTCCAGAGAGTCTGCGTGCGGCAGCTGATTCTCCCGAGGCGATTCTTCCGAGACAGTAACCAACACGGAGCCGAACGAGGACGACGCACAGCGACCCTCCCTAACTTCTGCAATCATGATGTCGATGAACAGCAAGCAGCCGTTCAGCATGCACCCCATCCTGCACGAGCCCAAATACACGCCTCTGCACTCCAGCTCGGAGGCCATCCGCCGGGCCTGCCTGCCCACCCCGTCGGTGAGTCCACAGTCCGGCTCCCCGCGGAGCTCCTGCAGCTCAGCTCAACTTCTAAAACCGCAAAAACATCTGCGGGAATAAATTAGAATTTACATTTGATGGCTGTTAAAAATGTGTTCTGTTTTTTTTTTTATCTGTTCGATCTGAAAACTTCTCCTAAAATATTTTCTCATCTGGTGTTTAAACCATCGCGCACAGACGGAACCATTTGGACCTGAATTCTGCCCTGAATGCGTCTCAGGCAGAATCTGGTGTCCACTTTAATTCCGGGGATTAAATTTAAAATGTTTTATAAAAACAGAAACATTTATATTCTAACCGGAACTTTACTTAAAATGTTTTAATTTAACCAACAGAAAAAAAAAGAAATCGTTTGTTTGTTCACGCGTTGTAAAATAACTGTAAGTGTAAAAATATGACAGAAATTAATTTAAAGTGATATTCAACAAAATATTTGAGACAATCTGGATTATATATAATATATTAATAACAGGGTGGATGAGCAGCACTGAGAGAGAACTGGACAGTCTGCTGACTCGGAGCAGAGTCGGTGCGTAAAGACGCACAGACGCGCGCAGAGAGGCCGAAAAATCGTGAATCCAGGAGCGAGAGAGCGAGTCTGCTGCTGCTGAGAGGAGAGAAGATAAAAGATGGAGGAGGAAGCAGCTCGATCCTCCGAGCGCGTGTTATCTCATATTGTCCCATTCATATTCAAACTCGTCTCATTTCATTGTCCGCAGAAATTATTCAGGAGATCGTAAATATTAATTTTAGATGAATATCCGTCCACGCTGACACAGTTTCCAGGGCAGCTGGTGTCCAGGTTGCTTTCGATTACAGAGTCTGACAAGTTTAAAATAAAAAGTTAAATTAAAGGATGAAAATTAATTTAATTCTGAGCGTCGCAGCTCTGAAAACTGAAACCAGTCTGAAGGTTTATTTGACTTCTTCTTCTCACAGGAAGCTTCTTCTAAACATTCAAGTTAGATTTAAAATATTAAACTTCATGTGGCTGATGATCTGATGATCAGTGTGCTTCATTTTAACAACACTTTCGTTTTTGCGTTTGAACTTTACGCAGCTTCGTTTTGATGAAAAAAAAAATAGAAATTAAATGTGACGATTGCTTTTGATTAATTTTCAACAGATTTGAACAAGAAGAAATAAATAAAATAATCCATAATTAAGATGATCTGGAACAGAACAGTTGGATGATGGAGGCGCGCTGGAGGAATCAGATTTCATGATACTAACATGTAGATTTTTCTCTCCTCTCCTCTCTGCTCCTCTCTGCTCCTCTCTGCTCCTCTCTCCTCCTCTCTGCTCCTCTCTCCTCTGCTCCTCTCTGCTCCTCTCTCCTCTGCTCCTCTCTGCTCCTCTCTGCTCCTCTCGCAGCTCCAGGGAAACATCTTCGCGGGCTTTGATGAGACGCTGCTGCAGAGAGCGGAGGCTCTGGCCGCGGTGGACATCGTGGCCCAGAAGAGTCACCCGTTCAAACCAGACGCGACCTACCACACCATGACCACCATGACCAGCATGACCTGCACCCCGACCTCCTCCTCCGCGCACCTGCACCACCCCTCGGTGCTCACCTCCCACCACCACCACCACCCGGGGCACCACCAGCCGTCGCAGGGCCTGGAGGGCGACCTGCTGGACCACCTCACACCGGGCATCTCTCTGGGGGGCATGCCCGGCTCGGACGTCTGCTCCTCGGCCTCGCACACCCACGCCGCGCACATGTCGGCCATCAACCACATGCAGCACCACCACTCACAGTCCATGAACATGCACCCGCACGGGCTGGGCTCCCACGGCTCCCTGGGGGGCGGCGGGGTGGACGCGGAGCCGGATCCCCGGGAGCTCGAGTCGTTCGCCGAGAGGTTCAAACAGAGGCGGATCAAACTCGGGGTGACCCAGGCGGACGTGGGCGCGGCCCTGGCCAACCTTAAGATCCCGGGGGTGGGGTGTCTGAGCCAGAGCACCATCTGCAGGTTCGAGTCCCTGACGCTGTCGCACAACAACATGGTGGCCCTGAAGCCGATCCTGGAGGCCTGGCTGGAGGAGGCGGAGCGGGCGCAGCGGGAGAAGATGGCGAAGCCGGAGATCTTCAACGGAGGCGACAAAAAGAGGAAACGAACGTCCATCGCCGCCCCGGAGAAGCGCTCCCTGGAGGCCTACTTCGCCGTGCAGCCGAGGCCCTCGTCGGAGAAGATCGCCGCGATCGCCGAGAAGCTGGACCTGAAAAAGAACGTGGTCCGGGTTTGGTTTTGCAATCAGAGGCAAAAGCAGAAACGAATGAAGTTTTCTGCGACGCACTAAAGACCTGCGGGGAACCGTGCGGGGAACCGTGCGGGAACCGTGCGGGAACCGTGCGGGTCTGCGGCCCGCTGACTCAAAGACAGACGAGACGAGCTGCTGCTGCGCGCCGTCAGAACAACAAGGTACACCCGGTGCACCTGGTTCTGTCCGAACGACCCATTTCATCTCTGACGGAGTCTCCAGGTCCAAGTTCGTCTTTATTTTTTTTTTTTTTTTTTTTTTTTTTGCGTTGAAGTCATCAGAACCTTCATCACCTCGGTGTGTTCGGACTAAGTGTCTCGTTCAGACCCGCTCCAGTGTCGTCCAGCGGGTCCAGCAGCACCACGGCCGGCGGGTTCTGCGCCTCCAGTTGTGGAAACAGAAAGTATTCAACACTTCGGTCCCGGCGCGTCTCTGGAGTCTCTGTGTGCTCAGAGGTTCGGATGCGGGACTCCTGAAGACTTCTGTCCTCTCAGTATCACCAGGAACTGGACTTCTTCTTCTTTTTAAATAAATGTTTTTGGAAGCAGAAACATCCGGATTCACCGGTGTACCTTTTTATTCTGACAGTGGAGACCGGGAGAAAGACTGAGACCCGGTCCAGAACAGAACCCTGACGCTTCTCCTGCAGAACCGGCGAGAGGAGCGACACCGCTCCGTCTCAGTCCTTCTTATGGCAATTATTGTACAAACAAATAAGCATAATAATGACGAGGAATAATCGATATTATCCTCTTTAGTCGGAATAGCTTTTTTATATTTATCATTGTACATACCTGTGAATATGTTGCACCTCCGTGTGTGGAGAACAGCTCATTGAAATGTATTGAATCTCGTGTCTGTCCTCCAGCTGTTTGTTTCTGTACGACGTGGGTAGTTTTTTTGGGTTCAGGTCGGATCAGAACCAGTCGAACAGGTCCGAGTTTAACGAGGCGCGAAGACTCCCGAGACCCGCTGCATGGTTTACTGGTCGAGAGGAGGGAAGAGGAGAAGTTCGACTGAGAGCCCGAAATATGAAAAGAAACCCCCAAAGTGATGCATCGCAATAAGAACACACACACACACACACACACACACACACACACACACACACACACACACACACACACACACACACACACACACACACACACACACACGCACGCACGAGCACACACATTCACACGGTATAGCTGTGTGGCTACCTCATTACGCAAAGTGTTGGCACGTTCATGGTGATTTAAACACACACACGCTTAAAAAAAAGACAAAAAAAAAACAGTCAGTAGGATCGTTTCCGGTTTGTTTGTTTTCTAATTAACGTGATTTTAATTTCAATTCTTTTCTTTGTGTTTCACCGGTGAATTAATTAATTAATTAATTAGGCCTTTAGACCCACTGAAGTGTAAACCTGTTGTATGTTCACTGCAATGATGCTCTGACAATCAAATTATGATTATTATTAATAATTATTATTTCTTTATTATTATTATTCAGTTATTGATCTCCCTCTTTTTGTGTCCTCATGGAAATGAATCATTTTGCTATTATTGTTATTATTATTATTATTATTATTATTATTATTATTATTATTATTATTATTACTGTTATGACGTCACTGACACCTTTGTGGAGCGCACTTTGTAGATATTCTGATGAAGGGACATAGTCGGCCTTATTTATTACATATTTCTTTCAACGCTTAACACTTAAAAAAACGTTAAGTTTTGTTTTTTTTTCCCCCTTAATTTATTTGAACTTTATTTATTTTATTATTTATTTTATTATTTTTTGGAGGAGAAGAAGAAGAAGAAGAAGAAGAAGAAAAAGAATCATGTTTCATTTGTGACAGTGTGCTTTAAATGTGTCTGTGTAAGCGACAGAAGCTGAAATAAACCGTGCACGTTTTACTTCATCTGACAGCCTCTTCAAACTCATGTCCACACACATATATATATTTAAATATGTTTATATATATTTACAGGTTATTGGGATAAAATGATGTGTGTTATAATTGAACTCCAGAAGCTCTCTGCTGTTCTGCTGGATTAATTTCTCTGATCAGCTTCTTGTTTGCTGATAGAGGTGATTTTTTAAAAAGATAGATTTAATGGACCTGCAACATGAGCAGCAGTGTGTGTGTGTGTGTGTGTGTGTGTGTGTGTGTGTGTGTGTGTGTGTGTGTGTGTGTGTGTGTGTGTGTGTGTGGTGTGTGTGTGCAGGGCAGCTGCTGCTCTGAAACAGGAGAAGCCTGGAGGTGAAGCAGGTCCGTCTGAAAGCTGCTTCCCGGCGGTGATGAATAGGATTTGATCCTTGAGTGACTCGAGCATCGATCAGCGTTTCTCTGTATGAAGACGACACGACTCTCCTCACATGAAGCTTTCAGCCGCTCTTTATCTGACACACGTTTAATACCCGACACCCGGTAACGAGACGCAGTTTGTCAAAGTTTGAACACTTAAAAACTGAAGAAATTAAAAAGTGTTTCTTATATTTTAACTCAGAACTCATGAGGTGAACCGGACCTGCTGTTCTGTCTCTGTCCGTACAGTTCAGTCACTAGAAAAACAAAAACTAAAAGAAGTTAAAGACTCAACAAAAATAAATATATTGTTGTTATTTCACCAGATATATAATTCGATCAGGTAGCTCAGAGAACAAACAGGGCCTGATGTGAGCTTTTAGAGTCCGCGGGCCCCCCGACCCACCCCGAGGTTCTGACCCAGAACACACAGAAGATTCCTGATTTATCTCTAACTGATCTATTATTTCCTTTCTACACGATCACAAAGATCTAAATCATGTTTCAGAAAATTCTCAACAACCCGGGAACAAAATTCAGCAGAAGAAACGTCGACGTTGTTTCTATTTATTATCTCGTCGGCCTGAAAATGAAAAACATATTTATTCCAACATCGTTAGAATCGTTTTCTAAAACACCAGCACGAGTTAATTAAACCACTAATTATCTAAAATACTGTCGTGCATCCAAATTCTATTTGAGTTCAAATACAGAAATAAAATAGAGCCAAAACTGTTTTATGTATTTAATTTACTGAATAATAAAGTTCTGTAGTTTAGACGTTCGTTATCGTCCCAAAATATCATTTTAACAAAATAAATAATATTATAAAATGATTTTGAAAAATAAATACAGAAGTCCTGACTGTCGTCGTTCTGTAACGTCACGGCCCAGAACTCCATCGTGTTCACGGTCCGCTCTGAGTCACAGGTGACTCATGATGACCCGCGTGGACGCTGACATGGTTCTGACACCAGAACCGTCACTGCTCATCAGCCTGAAGACGACAGTTTCAAGTGTCTTTAATTAATTAACAGATTAACGTCCAGACGCAAAAAGTCTCCTACAATTAAAAGATCAACAACACATGAACTCAATTTACATTTAAAATAAAAAACAAGACAACAGATTAAATAAAGGATAATAATAATAATAATAATAATAATAATAATAATAATAATAATAATAATATTATTAATTATTATAATAATAATAACACATTTTATTTAAAGGGTGTTTTTCAAGACGATGCTTTAAATGACAAATTAATTCAAAGAAAAAATAAAGTGACACAAACAGGAGCAGAAACAGTTTTTACAGAATGATTAAAAATTGTGCGTGTTGAGTCAAACAGTGAAATAAATCAGGAAGTGTTGCAGACAGTAAAATAGATTTACCTTCAGAATAAAAGCATGAATGTTGCCTGTGACGTCAGTTCTAACAGGAACAACTGACGTCAGAACGTGACAACAACATGAGCTGATGTAAATATGAAGGTTTAATTTAAAGCTTCAGTCTTCAGGTTTAAAACTTAGATTCTGTCTGTTTATGAATATTTGAATAAACCGTGTCTGTATTTTATCCATACGAGTATTTTCCTCCTCTTGCAGCTCAGCAGGTGGTTTTGGCCCATAAACTCGTTATTAATGAATAATAAATATCAGCTGTTATGATACTATTGATTTTTGCGCGTGTTTGTTAAGAAGCTGCTTTTCTCTGTCGTACAACACCAGCTCGGCCTCGCTCCCCTCGGAGCAACACAACACAGGCCTGCAGCTGCTGGAGGGCCCACCGGGTCAACAGAACCAGAACCATGTCACAGATCAGAAGGTTCTATATGTGGAAGATAAACAGTGACTTTAGTCTGCAGAGCTGTGATGTTTCCTCCTGACTGTGGAAGAGCTGCATGATCATTCTGCAAAGAAACAGATTCATTTGTTTTTAACTTCTTCTGTTATGAAGTTATTAAAATTTAATATATAAAATATCGGCACCTACAAAAACTCAAATCCACGCATGTATCAGAGAGAATAAGCAAAATATCCTGACATGAGAGGAGACTGTTCATCATCATCTTTAGAAAAGAAATAAAACAATTTAGTTATTCACAGCCCACATCTCTGAATACGACAGGAAATAAGTTACAGGCTACAATCTTTTAATTCAAAGAAAATATATGAATACAAATGATATAATAACTCAGAGGAAAAAGACATTTGTTTGGTACAAATTGTGATCTGCACCATAAAATCTGATAAATATTCCTAAAGTCTTTTAATCCTTTATTTAATTTATTCAGTTCACGTTTAAAACATCACATTTGATATATTCAATCCAACAATCTGAATGTTTTGTTGATGTATCTCATATTTTAAGTCCAGATGAGAAGAATCGACTTCTGCATTTATCAATATTTACAGATATATATTTTGTGGCGAGCAGACGGTGGCTGCATGTTGGTCTATAACAAAGAATGTAGTACATGGCTTCATCAAAGTTTAATGGTGCAGCTTCTCTCCAGTTGGAGCCTATAAATTATATATAATTGAGCGTGTAATCAATGTGAACAGTGTATCAGGCTCTCCGCAGACAAAGTGTTGGGATGCAAATTACACACACAAGAAAAAACCAGGAAAAGTTATCAAATTGATGTAATTAACCTAAAAATACTGAGGCTTGTTTAAATTCACCTGATTTAATTTAATTCATGGAAACACGAGAATGTTACTTTACAGCATCATGTGTGTTTAATGTCCAGTGACACAGATTTTAAATGTCTTGTGAGATTGAGTTGAAAATATTCTGTTTTTATTCCATTATTTGGTTCCTCGCGCCTCAGATTTTCTGTAAATCGGTGGATTTTCAGCAGAAGATTTACTGAAACATCAGAAGCTGTGATTTAGCAGGAATGTTCCTCGCTGCTCAGCACCTGTACGCTCTGAAATAGTCGGTTCAATAATTAAAAAACACCAAAAAATAACAGTGTTCTCTCTCCTATTGGCTGCTGTGTGTTCTCCATGTGACTCCACCCAGGACGGAGGCTGCTGCTGCTGCTGCTGCTGCTGCTGTGGATGAGCGGATAGCAGAGCTGCTCCCAGGACGGCACTAGTTAATTGTTTGATTTAAATAATTAAGAATCAGGAGGCCTCGTTTTCCTCCTCTGTGTTTTCCTGCGTCGGATCCAAACAACAGCCAATCACAGTCCAGCATGATGCACACGCACACACACACACACTCAGAAACCATGTTCAGTCTGATGGACATCTTCCAGTCTGGCACTGGTTTCCTGTTAAACAGAGAAGTCTGTTTTTGTTTCCAGCCAATCAGAGCGACTCATGCTGCCCTCTGGTCCGCCACCTCTGTGCTTAAAGGTGCAGGATGTAACAATTAGCGACCTTTCAGATTCAGACTCCGAACAGACAGGGGCAGTATAACACCAGACTAACCGGACCGGACCGGACCGGACCATGGACATGCACTGAGTCCTGGGTGCAGTGCTGCAGGTGGAGCCCAGTTCATGGTGAGGTGTAACTCCATCAGGATGTTCTGCGTTGTGAGCCGGCGTGTGTTAAAGACGGCGAGCTGGCTAACTCCAGTAGAGATACAATGATTTAATCCAGACTTCACAAATGTTTTCGGACCCACTGGATCTAATTCTGACCGAGGAACCGTGACAGCTCAAACAAATGTTTGACCATGTTACAGCTGTTTCTTTTACTATATAAGCTTATGGGAAAAGTCCTGTTGGGTCCAGGTGCTTCAGCTTCTACCTGGAGCTTCACATCAGCCCCACGTCGTCAGCTCCACCTGCAGACGACCATCACCTGAGCTGCACCATCAGAACACCACCTTCTGAAGCACAGTGCGGTCTGAGCAAACGGGCCGGGCCGAGGCTAGCTGGTTAGCACGCTAACATCAGTAGAGAACAGAGGCGTGTTTGACATCAACACTGTTGTTTCTTCACTCTGTTCATGCTGTTTGTTCATTTGTGACGTTTCAACTTCAGTAAAATTCAAATCAAATAGAACGGCGCCAGAACTGTTTTATATATTTAACTAACTGAATAATAAAGTTCTGTAGTTTAGACGTTCGTTATCGTCTCTAATTTCATTTCAACAAAATAACTAATATAATAAAATGATTTTAAAAAAGAAATTCAGAGTCCTGACCTCACGGTCCGCTGAGTCACAGGTGATTCATGATGACCCGGGTGGACACTGACATGGTTCTGACACCAGAACCTTCACTGCTCATCTGCCAATTCTTGGTTTTGGTTCAATTTAGGCGTCTCAACAAAATGAAGTTGTGTTTACAGAGAGCTTCAGACGCTCGGCATGTCCAGCAGTCGTTCCTGAAGTAACCAGAGGCCGCTTTCACTTTGACAGGAGTTAATAACTTTACACACCTTTAAATGTTCCTGCAGGTTACACTTTCCTCCCTGTTGGACCCAAATAATCATGCAGAACCTTCCTGGATGTTAACTCAACCCTTCCAACACTAAACCCTCCTGTCTGTAGAGTTAGATGAATGTTTCTGCTCTCTGTCGAGGGCTGTTAGCTGACCTGCCGTGTGGAGGGACGTCATATGAAGCTGCGACGATTAATCAATCGGTCGCCGACTATTCTAGCAATCGATAGGTTGGAGTTATTGTTGTCTGATGAATATTTTCTGGTGTCTTTCCTCTGTGACAGTAAACTGAATGTCTTTGTGGATGAAACAGCGACATTTTAGATGCAAAGATTCAGAATGTGTCTGATGAAGATCAGCTGCAGTCTGAAGCTCCTCCAGTGGAATTAATGCAAACACTGAACATAATCCGAGCGTTTCCTTCTATTACACTCGTGATTATTAAAACATAAAAGCATGCAGTGTGAGGCGCAGAGGGCTGAGGATGATTCCACACTCGCTCGCTGCTGTTCAACACATATTTTCTTCTGCTTTTCATTTGAATTGGTCTCCTGTTGTTTCACAGATTCCCTGCTGGTCGTCTGTTTCAGGCAGCTGAACTTCATTTGGACAAATAGATTAAATCTTCCTCGTCTCTCCTCTGCTGCTCACCACAAGTCTGACAGCGATACAGAAATAGAGAGCTTTAAAAAAAGAGCAGGCCTCCTCCTCTGCCTCCCCTGAACAGGAAGCATTCTGCTGTGAAAACATGCAGCTCAGTCTCATTGAGCAGCGGGAGGAAGACACAAACATCAAGTGAGCTGGAAAGTGGTCTCTGCAGGTTCTGGTCCCTCAGCAGCTCCTGGTGGACCCGGCTCTGCCCTGTGATAGCGGACCAGGAGGGAGCAGAATCTATACGAATAAGATGCTGTTAATTCCACTCTCCTTCAGATTACTCCATCCTCTCCTCTCCGCCTTGTGTTTTCCATGAAGCGAGGAAGCGCATTTTCATAAATAGACCTTGGCCGAGCGCTGCGGCGATGAAATTTTAATGAAGCTCCAAGTCTTGAGTGCAGCGCCAGGGCCTTAGAGAATCAGCCCTCTGTTACATTACTATGGCTTTCTCTCTCTCTCTCTCTCACACACACACACACACACACACTAATGCAAACATAACCCCCCCCAAACACCACACACACACACACACACTGAGCTCTGTGGCAGTGCTGCACGGGGCAGTCGGCTGCATATTGACAGTGTGGCTGGAACAGGACCAGACTGAGGGGAGGGTGTGTGTGTGTGTGTGTGTGTGTGTGTGTGTGTGTGTGTGTGTGTGTGTGTGTGTGGTGTGTGTGTGCGTGTGATGAGGATTAAGGAAATGATGTGTGTGTCGGAGGGGGTGAGGGTGGAGGAGTGGAGCTTTAATTTATGTTGTTTTTTTGTCCAGTTATTATTTAGTGTATCTTCAGGGGCATCGACCCCCGTTAGTGTTCACACTGCCAGCTACACACACACACACACACACACACACACACACACACACACACACACACACACACACACACATACACACACACACTGCCAACACACAGTGGAAGTGTTCAATTCTGTTGATGCAATATTTATCAGTGACGTACGGAGATAAATCCTGTGTTTCAGCCGTCTGCTCATTTTTGCATCACACACACACACACACACACACACACACACACACACACACACACACACACACACACAATCTGATCTCCAGAGTTGGACGATGAGCTCATAAAAGAAGTAATCCTGCGTCTCCTCCTGCAGAGCTCGGAGGTCACAGCAGGTGCAGAGTCAGCGCCTTGCTCAAGAGCAAAACGGAAATGTGTTTGAATCCGGAAATTATCCTGAAACACGGATCCAATGTCTTCTTAGAGAGAGCCGTGTGTGTGTGTGTGTGTGTGTGTGTGTGTGTGTGTGTGTGTGTGTGTGTGACGACATTATGCAGATGAGGCGGTAATTAAAACATGGCGGCTGTAATTAGGAACATTGTATAACTAATCAGGCCTAATGAGCTCCGGGGGCGGGCCGGCGCTGATCAAACAGCCGAGTTATGAGGCCTAATGGGCGGGGAGCAGAGATGACGCTCCCGCTGCTGGACCGGCGGCACCGCGGCACCGGGCGGGTTCAGCGGGGAGACAATACTGAGAAACACCATGAGGCACAGAGAGGCAGCGGGATCCATGTCTACTGGTTCTGATTCTATCGAACCTTCACACAAACACCGTTAAAGGATCCGATGAATTTATTCCAGACGCGATGAAAAATGCAGAAACATGAATTATGAAGAGCAAAACAACAGGAGGCACCGCGGAGGGAAACCCGGACGGTTCCGAGAGGAGGAACACAAGGTCCATTAAACTCATCATCATAACTCATAAAGTATCAATCAGTCATGTTCTGGTGCTGGTTATTGATCCGGAGCCTCTGAACTCTGAGCCTCGTCAGCTTCCGTCTCGTTTGTGTCAAACTCGTCGTTTAATATGTGATTTCAGTTCTGATCAATAATGAAGAACAGCCGCCATTTAAATATTCATCCGGCCTGTACACCCCGTTTATACTGACCCTGGATCTGCTGTACAGTCAATGTGACGCACATCCGCTGCGTGGATCTACAGGAAGGTCCGCCATCTTTATGTAATGTACAGGAGGAGGAGAGGAGAGGAGAGGAGAGGAGGAGAGAGGAGGAGAGAGGAGAGGAGAGGAGGAGAGAGGAGGAGAGAGGAGAGGAGAGGAGGAGAGGAGGAGAGAGGAGGAGAGAGGAGAGAGGAGAGAGGAGGAGAGAGGAGGAGAGAGGAGAGAGGAGAGAGGAGGAGAGAGGAGAGGAGAGGAGGAGGAGGAGGAGAGAGGAGAGGAGAGGAGGAGAGGAGGAGAGGAGAGAGGAGAGGAGAGGAGGAGAGAGGAGGAGAGGAGGAGAGGAGGAGAGAGGAGGAGAGAGGAGAGAGGAGAGGAGAGGAGAGAGGAGAGGAGAGGAGAGGAGGAGGAGGAGAGGAGAGGAGGAGAGAGGAGAGGAGAGGAGGAGAGAGGAGAGGAGAGGAGGAGAGAGGAGAGAGGAGAGGAGAGGAGAGAGGAGGAGGAGAGGAGAGGAGGAGAGGAGGAGAGAGGAGAGGAGAGGAGGAGAGAGGAGAGGAGAGGAGGAGAGAGGAGAGGAGGAGGAGAGGAGAGGAGAGGAGGAGAGAGGAGAGGAGGAGGAGGAGAGGAGAGGAGGAGGAGGAGGAGAGGAGAGGAGGAGAGAGGAGGAGGAGAGAGGAGGAGAGGAGGAGAGGAGGAGAGGAGGAGAGGAGGAGGAGGAGAGGAGGAGGAGGAGAGGAGGAGAGAGGAGAGAGGAGGAGAGGAGGAGAGGAGGAGAGAGGAGAGAGGAGAGAGGGGCCTCCCCGCCATGACTGTGCCGTCACACACACCACCAGCGGCCCGCGCGCCGACGCGTCCTGTATCACGCACGGGAGCGGACTCACGCACTCACGCAGGCCAAATAAACACGTAAACACGCACGCGAGCAAAATGAGAAACGAAAAGTGAGGAGAGGTTTTCAAAATAAAAGTCGGAGTGTGAACATCAGGCCTGCGGTGAGTTCACGTGTTGATTTAGATCCAATCAGATCCATGTGATCAGCTGTTTGTATCAATTAATCAATATGCCTGAAACATCAAAACATCAAAAACATCAAACATCAATCCAATAAAAGTAAATATGATACATCTGCAATAACCTGATCACATTTAACAACATTTAAATAATGAGAAGAAATGATGATGACGTCATTTTACCTGTCGGAGCAATGCACTGTGGGTAATACATTTGCTTTTTGAATGAACATAAGCTGAAAAATGTGTTTTTATGTGTGAGACTTCTGAAAATACAAGACACAGAATAAATAATAATAATGATAATAATAATAATAATAATAATAATAATAATAATAACAAGAATGCGTATTATTATTATTATTATTATTATTATTATTATTGTTATTATTGTTATTTGGTTTCCATGGTGATAGAATGATACATGTATTCATTTCAATCATTAGATTCTCTATAATTCAGCTTCCTGAGTCAGTCAAATGTTTCCTCTGTATCTCCCTCACACACACACGCACACACACACACACACACACACACACACACACACACACATACACACACGCACACACACACACACACACACACACATACACACACACACACACACACGCACACACACACACAGTATTATTAAAACATGCTCGGCCGTCCACGCGCCGCTCCGCTGATGCTGCGGGATGCTGATCATCACCGCATCGATTCACAGAATCAGGAATCAGCAGCGGAGTTAATCAGAGCCCGCGGGGCCTTCAGGGGCCGTCGGACACATCTGTGCGTCAAACCGGAAACATCTGCACCGTGTCGGCGCGCTGATGGGTTATTTTATTCTTCCAGAGGAAAAACCAGGAAATAATTAATTTCTCCTGAACGAAAACAAACAAAGAATTTAACATTTAACGTGAAGCTCGTCTGAAATAAAATAAAGGTGTTTATGTTCTTTATTTTCTCTCTGAACGGATCCGACACGTTATATATGTTTGAGAGGCAACAAGAAGAAACAAGATATAAATATGAACTTCCACTTAATTCAGAGAAGATGTGTTCAAAGAGACGCGCAGCTTCGCGCTCCTCTAATCATGTCTCATCAATAATGCATCCGCAGAAACTGACAGGATGCCCGAAACGCGGGGCGGCTGCAACACGGAGCCGCGCGCCTCGGACGGACACCGGCTAAACTTCAGCGTTTAGCTGGAGTACAATTTTAATGAAATTAAATGTATTGACGGCGCGGAGCGGAGTTCTGGTTCCGGCTGCTGGGAAACACATGAACTCACTGTAAACCTGCTGTGCGCTCTGATCCAATCTGACGTCACCCAGATTAGACGAAGAATATCTTAATCCTCGTGATCGATAAGGAAAGACGAACAATTAAAGTTAACTGTAAATATGGCCTCCATGTCAGAAGAATCACGTGACGTCATCACGTTCAATCAGGACAGCTGATGTGGCAGAAAGAGTCACAAACATCCAGGAAACACGAGTAAAGAAGGTTGTTTTGTTCTGATTGGTGGGTGATTTTAATTCATCTCCTCCAGAGTACCACACACACACACACACACACACACACACACACACACACACACTCACACACACACTGAGGAGAAAATGCGCAGTAGGCTGGATGAATCGGGCTGCTGGGCCACTTTGATTAACAAAAAAAGCAAACTCATCTTCCCAGAAGTCCCTTTCAAAATGCAACAAACTGACAGAGAAACCAATAATTGGAGAGAGAGTGTTTGTGTGTGTGTGTGTGTGTGTGTGTGTGTGTGTGTGTGTGTGTGTGTGTGTGTGTGTGTGTGTGTGTGTGTGGATGCCTGGTCGGGGCTTGTGTTCTGGGATTCGCTCCTTGTGGACTCGGTTGCTTTATTTCTCTGCCCTATATATCTGTCCGCCTTCACTCTGCTGCTGCTGCTGCTGCTGCTGCTGCTGCTGCTGCTGCTGAAGGGATGCATGAAGCGCTACTTTCTTGTCTAGGTGATGAATAATGCAGCGCTCGGAGGCCAGCAAGTTTCCAGTTAAATACCAATTTGCTTAACCAGTGTTTCCAGCCTCTGCCAGCTCCACTCAGTATAGCAGGGAGCTCGCTCCGGCCTTTGGTAATTAGGGAGAAAGATCTATATCTGCAGGAGTGTGGTCAGTGAAGGGTCGCCCCCCCAGTGAAGTCACAGCGCCGGATTTTATTTATGAAGCCGAAATCTAACGAGGAACACATCACCAAGAAGAAGTTTCTGGTGTTTTAATAAAGCAGCTCCTTCACGTCGAATGTTTGAAGATCATTTCAGGCTAAATGTTGACGTGAACATTTCTACACTGTGTGTTACATCAAGTTTTAATCAAATGTATGTGAGCTGACCTTCAGATCAGCAGGTGGAGGGACGTGGTGGCTCTTCAGGACGGACCGCCAACGTCATCAAGCATGTAACCACAAGACGACAGGACATTTTCCAGCTGTGTTTGTCGCCAAAACCTGATGTTTTCTAACACAAACCAAGAGGTTTCAACCACACACACACAAAGAAAGTGTGTGTGGTTCGCAGAAACGTTCATCACCAACATTTATTCAAACTAACTGAATCAAATATCTGCCGTCACAACTTAAATAATGAACGATTAGGTTTAAACTTGAGTCAGACGACTGATGGTAAGTGTGGTCAGACTTCAGATATCTGACGTGAATCTGCTCTTGACGACATTAAAGTTGTGATATATAAAATCTTAAATTTAATCCATCTTCATCGTGTTGGAGCATGTAGTGTGACGACCTCACAGACTTTATATCTACTGTCCTGAACCTGTGCAGGTGATGTGACGTCCTCAAAGTGTCTATTGATGAAGTTAAAATGTTTAAATGTTTTTATTTCATGCACGTTGAGAATAATAATAATAAGAGTGTCTCTATTGGTCAGAAGATCCTGCAGGTGATTCACCTGCAGCTGTTTGGTAAAAACACCAGAAGAAGAAGTTTTTTGTTTCGTCGCTATCGACTACAAACCAGCTCGACCACATGAATCAGATCCATGCAGTGAGAGTGAGACGATCGTCTCCTCGGCTCTCTCACCCACACAGATCAATACTCTCTCGCCCACAGAGGTCGTTGGTGAGATAATGCTCCAGCAGCTCGAGAGGCCGAGAACAAACGCTGCTGCAGGACCCGAGGTGAGCTGAGTAATCAGATTACAGGCTATCACATGTGTGGATGCATTTACACTTTATATGTCCCAAAACACAGCCGCTCTAAAGCTCCAGTGAGGAGGAATCACGTGGCATCTACCAACTGAATACCCCTCGTCTGGAGTCCCTCTCCAGAGCCGGGGTGTGATTTGTCCATCCTGGGCTCCTGTAGGAACGTGGCAGGGTAACATGGTGGAGCCTGTAGAAGACGAGCTGCTGCCTCTGTGGATAAAAAGCTGAACTGGTCCTTTAACAGCAAGAATCACTGAGCGAGTGTCACTGATGATTCCAACATGTCGGACATTAAACCAAACAAAGGAAATCTCGTATTTGTTTATTGAATGTAAGAGTCTGTCGTGGGTTCATGTCGGGCTCCGTCCTCAGTGAGAAGTCCTGACTGGATAAACTCGACCCCAGCCCGTCATGTAGAATCTGAAGGCCTCTGCTCCAGCTGATCTTTGCTCCTGTGAGTCTCCATGTGGATCCAGCAGATGCAGTTTCAGGGAGCAGAGTGAGGTCAGCTCCCCCACAGCTCCTCCTTCACAAACAAGCAGCAGGAGCCTGAACGCCAGGTCGCACGTCAAGCGGAGGCCCCGCTGAGTCCCGGGCAGCCCGGCTTCCTCCAGGATGAGGATTAGAGCTGGAACAGGACGCCGTACCGGGCACGATGACCGCCTGTGGACCGGGGTCGTCCCCCTCCTCCCCTCCTCCCGTCCTCCCCTCCTCCCCTCCTCTAATCAGCTCACCGAGGCGGGATGCAGAACAGGATCCTCCCCACCAACCCCGAAAAAGTAAACAGTGCCTCTCCGCTCCCTCGCCAATTGTTATTCATAGAGCGGATAAATATTTAATTCCATCTAAGGATACCTTTTGTTAACAGAATTACCGTACAAGCCTTCCAGCCTATAAATCCCACAATGAATTCAAATTCTGCTCGTTCTCCGTGTGTGTGCTGCTTCAGTCCTCCGGTGTGGTGACGCCGGTGCTGGGGAAGAGGAGGAAGAGGAGGAAGAGGAGGAAGAGGAGGAAGAGGAGGAGAAACGGACGGAGGACAGGGTGAAAAGTGTGAAATGGAGGACGAAGAAGAAAAAGAGGAGGTGGTGGTCAGGTGGAGGAGTGCTGGGGCGATGGAGGACAAAGATGAGGAGGTGGTGGAAGAAGAGGAGCGTGTGTGAAGAAGAGGAGCAGATATAGGAACAGATGAAGACGAGGAGGAGGTGACAGATGTTTATTCCCTCAAGAAAATGTCACAAGTGAAATTTGTTTTGTTTTGCATAAGAAAAACACAAAATCAGACGGGAAGGAGGAAGAGGAAGTGGAGGAAGAGAGGGAGGAAGAAGGTGAGGATGACGGAAGGAAATGGAAGGAAGGCACAAGAAGAGGAGGTGCGAGATGGAGGATGATGAAGAGGAGAGGAGCGGACGGTAATGCAGAGACGACAAGAAGTGGAGGAGGAAAAAGGGAAGAAGAGGTTGGAGACATAAACGCAGAAATAGAGGAGGACGACCTAATCAGAGCTGGAAATGGGAAAAGCTGCAGGGAAAAGAGGAAGAGAAGGAGTGATGGTGGAGGAGGAGGTGCAGGGTGAAGATGGGGGAGGACAGTGTGGAGCGAGACGGGGCTGGAAACATCAGAAAAACAAGTAAAACTGGGAAACAAGGGGAAGAAGGGAGAAAGAGGAGGTGCAGGAGTGGAAGCAGGCACAGCAGGCGGCCTCATTGATCTGAGCCTGAACATCCAGACAGCCGGACTACTTTGTGTTCCTACTGAGCCATAAATAATGGATTGATGAGTTCTGATGAGAACATTAACACTGGGATGAGCTTAATGAGCTCGCTGATCTGACGGACCAACGCTGCAATCAGCCGCCGAATCACCGCGACCCCAAACAACAAGGAGAGCAGAACCTATTGATCGTGAATAAAGTCAGCGGCTTTGATTCCTGCAGACGCGGCGCCGAGGAGTCGATAATTCTTCTACCTGAGTTTCATTTCAATCGGGCGTTTGTTTGGTCAGCCACCGGAGATTAAGACCTGTTGAGGCCACTGTTGGAGAGCCTGAAGACTGTTGGCTCGCCATTAAACTTTCATCAGCCTCGCCCGCTGTTGATAATAATCTCTCCCCCTCTTTTTTAATGAAATTCTTCTTTTATATATACATAATTCCCCTAAGCAGCCCTGAACGAATGGTGGGAAGAGAAGAGGGTAGGCGTTTCTCGTGGAGCAAAAAGGTTTCAATTGGGCTCTTTGATAGCTCTTAATAATATCCCCATGGTTGATGGATGAAATCAAATAGAATGATGAGTCTTTGATTTACGTCCTGAACATCAAACCGGCGTGTGAGCGTAACGGAGCTGCAGCAGCCGGTTTGACTCGTTCCTCTGGTAAAAAATCATCTCCTTCGCCTGATCCAGGAGCTTTTGAATTAGCGTGATCACAAAGATTTTCATCCGGCTCCACATGTGGTGCAGCTGTCGGTCAGGCGGTGGAGGAGGGTGGAGGAGGGTGGAGGAGACGCTTCACTTACTGATCGAGGTCACAAGATAAACCTGACAGACGGACGATCGTACGGGATCATTTAGTTTTATTAGAATTTGTGTTTGTTGCATCAACGATTCTTCTTATTATTTGTTGGTTATTATTTTAGGTGGTTTTCACTGAAATCTGCAAACAAGATGTCCGACACCCAGCCGCTGATCCAGATCACGATAACGTACGTGGAGGTCACGCTACACAACCTTCTATGTTGCGATCAGGAATCTTGAGGTCGCCGTGAGTTGCTTCTTTCACCCGGAGGAACATCTGACGAGTCTGTGTGGCTTCAAACAAAGAAGAACAAGAAAGTACACTGATCAGATAATGAGGCGTGCCTGTTGGATGAAAGTAAATACTGTTGCAATTAAAATAAGTCGTGCTCGCTCATGTCGCGGTTTTGCATTAATGATAACATTTAAAATATCCGAACATCTCTCGTTAGTTAGCTTGTTGCTCTCTCTGACCTGACCAGATATTTACCTTCTTGTTTACCTGAGATCGAGTACAGTAGGTCAGAGCTGAACCCTGAAATATGTTTGACTTATTTACTTCTGTGTCTCGCTGTGTTTCCAATTCTCAGGAGCTGTCGGAGCCAGAACTACTGAACTTCAGTCCAGGTGGTGCTGAACTCCTCTTCAGCAGAGCGACGCTAAGCGCTGCTGGAACAACAGACGTGGTGATCTCGATGGTTTTAAACCTCCAACAGAAGCACAAACTCATCCATATTAATTTAACATATTCAAGTTTTTCTGTGGAGAATCTGTTCTTCCGTCTGTTTCCTCACATTTACACACTCCACCCTCTGTGCGGTCATGTGACGGAGCTGTCAGCACATCCGCCTGTTTTTAAACGTAGGATGAACGAAGCGACACTGATGCATCTTATGAAAATGTGTCATGTAAGTATATTTGATGTATCAGTTGGCTGTGGTTGTGACGGCCATTTTAAATTCTGTATCACACAGCAGCTGCACTGCTTTCACATTAACTATGTAGGGTATGTATATTGTGGCATATTTAATATTAATAGTTTTTATTAGCTTCATACATGCTAGCATATTCATGACGGCCACCTAATGGAGTCACTGCAAGGAATGTCCATTTACGATGCGATCAGCAGGAGCAGTTCCTCCAGTTTCTGACGTACGAAGAGATCCAACAAGTGAGGAACAAGTTTATTTATTCAATATTTTCTAGAAAATCTGAATACAGATTTACATTAGTTACAGTTTCCTTTCTGTCCGTCCTTTAATCGCCTCCTCTTCATTTAGCTCGTTGGTCTTTGGACGGTATCGATGATCTCTGAACTCCGGCCTTGCACCGCTCCTCGCTCTGTTTTCTTAACATGTTACCTGAAGTTTTTTTCTTTCCTCACAACAGTCGCTCCAGAGTGCAGTAAGATAAAGTGCTTCAGGAGAACGAGGAGAACATTTGCTCCTGCGAGCAGTCAAATGTTTTCCTAAACATTTGTTCGACTAACTGACGGGACGGTCGCACAAAGTCTTTTCTCTGACTCGAGTCGACCAGGTGAGAGTAAAACACACGTTCAGTTCTGTGGGACAGAAAAGAAACAAAGCCAGCGACGGCTCAATATTTTATTTTCATCTGTGAAATTATTATTTCACACTTTCATCCAGGCCGACGTCTCCGTCCTGCCTCCACTGGAGTATATCACGGCAGCTCCTTGTGGGTTTGGGTGGTGCTTGGAGGTGCAGACGTGTGAGGTGAGTGTGAGTGTGTGTGGGGGAGGCGTAGCTGCTGATGGTGTTGGGTGGGGAGTGATGGAGGAGCCACTCTCGGAGTCAGAGTGGGGTGAACGTCCTCTCTGATTAGCAGGCCCGTCTGTGAGTGCACTAATGCACCTCGCTATTAGCATGTTTCTCCTGGTTGCCACGGGCAGCGCCGCGCCGCCTCCCCGTTTGACATGTCAGAACGCATATCAGTCACGGCACGCCGTGGCCCGTGGGCTCAGCACCGCTGAGGGGGAGAGAGAGGGTGTGTGGGTAAGAGCGGTAAGTGCGTCAGCGAGTGTTCCTGCTCTCGGTTGAGTTTTATCTCTTTGGAGTGAGGATGTTTTATGGAGCGAGGCGGTTTCAGCAGGTTGTCACTTCTTCCAGGCCAAGTTTAGAATCTGGGCCCGGGTTTACCAGCCGTGATCACAAGGAGGACGGTTCTGGATCAAAGTGGGCCGGCCCGGTGTAACAGCACCAGCACTTCTATGTTTGACTGACTGGGACTTTGTATTGTTCTCTGCCCGCTCCATGTCTGTGATTTCTTTAACTGTGTCCACTTTAGATGCTTCTAGTGTAACATGATAAAACCACACAGAGACACCTCACCTGTAACACACCTGTAACACAACTGTAACTCACCTGTAACACACCTGAAACACACCTGTAACACACCTGTAACACAACTGAAACACACCTGTAACACACCTGTAACACAACTGAAACACACCTGTAATACACCTGTAACACACCTGTAACACAACTGTAACACACCTGAAACACACCAGTAACACACCTGTAACACACCTGTAACACACCTGAAACACACCAGTAACACACCTGTAACACACCTGTAACACAACTGAAACACACCTGTAACACACCTGTAACACAACTGAAACACACCTGTAATACACCTATAACACACCTGTAACGCACCTGAAATACACCTGTAACACACCTGTAACACAACTGAAACACACCTGTAATACACCTATAACACACCTGTAACGCACCTGAAATACACCTGTAACACACCTGTAACACACCTGTAACACAACTGAAACACACCTGTAATACACCTATAACTCACCTGTAACACACCTGAAACACACCTGTAACTCACCTGTAACACACCTGTAACACACCTGTAACACACCTGTAATACACCTGTAACACACCTGTAACACACCTGAAACACACCTATAACTCACCTGTAACACACCTGAAACACACCTGTAACACACCTGTAACACAACTGTAACACACCTGAAACACACCAGTAACACACCTGTAACTCACCTGTAACACAACTGTAACTCACCTGAAACACACCAGTAACACACCTGTAACTCACCTGTAACACACCTGTAACACAACTGAAACACACCTGTAATACACCTGTAACACACCTGTAACACAACTGTAACACACCTGAAACACACCAGTAACACACCTGAAACAAAACCACCCAAGACCAGGATTTCTCTCACACCCCCAGAAGCTCTCAGACACGGGTCGGACCACGCCCGTCCCCAAACTCGGCCTTTATTTGGATCTGGACTGCCGATCGAGGCTGACGTGAGGAAAGACCTCAATGTCTCAAAATAAAACAAATACAACAGGAAACAGACCAAAACAGGATCCCAGAGACGATCCAGACAATCTGAAACACACCCATCATGTTTCTTCATCTAATAATTAAAAAGGTTTTGAACTTGATACTTTTAGGTTATTAAAGTCATCAGTATCTCTGAGTAAAGGTAGTGATGAGTGATGTGTGGTTTGAAAGGTACAAACTCGGTACAAACTGATACCTGAACATGTGTTTCAGTGAAGGGAAACCTGAACACTACAGAATAAAATCCACTGAACCAGATCCATAAAGTCACGATCATCCAGTTTGGTGTTGAAGAACTTGACCTGAACCACATCCAACACCTTTGGGATGAACTGGAACCACCGACTGTGAGCCGGACCGGATCGACCGCACCGATGTTTCTCTCGCTGGCAGGGTTCATAAACTCTTCTGAGGAGAGTGGAAGCTGTGAGCGCAGCGTGTTCATGATCGTGGTTTTAGAAAGAGAAAATCACATATGGGTGTAAAGTTCAGATGGCCAAGGATGAAGAGAAGAGTCGGGATGAGGCAGCGACAGATTACAGACGAGGAGATGAAGAGAGAAGAGACAGAAACAGCAGTGAAGCTGGCCGACATGTAGAGCTCGATCAATCATGGATATAGACAGAGGCAGGGAGGGAGGGAGGGAGGGAGGGAGAGAGGTGAGTGAAAAAGATGCCTGGAGGAGGGAGGGAGCCTTTCGCTGGTCTGAGGAGTGAACTGTCCGCCTAAAGAGCTTTGTTACCATATTAACTGACGTCTCCAGATGGCCTTGTGGAAAAACCTGAGCTGAGCATGAGCGAGAGAGAGGAAGAGAGAGGGAGAGAGGGGGAGAGAGGGAGAGAAAGCATGAAAGGCCTGAGAGAAGGCGTGCAGGGCCGAGCAGGCAGGAAACAGAGGAGAATCAGAATCCCCTTAACTTTCCTCCACAACAGCTCGACACTCTCGACCCGCCGCTCCTTCCCCTCCTTCCTCCTCGTGCTCCCACCTCCCATTATTTCTCTCCCGCGTTACTTTCTTCTGAGAATCGCCCCGAGGCGAGGCACTCTCCTGGGTGGCTCGCCCCCTGGCAGAGCCCTTGTTCCTCGCACGCTGGTAATAATTTGAGCCCGCTGAAAGAACCGAGGCTTTTAGAGGGATCAACCCGCACACCGCCTCCTCCTCCTCCACCGCCTCCTCCTCCTCCTCTCACTTTATCCGAGGCATCAGGCCTTCTCCCACGCCGCCGCCGCTCCACGCGCCTCCACGTGCCGCCTCCCCTCCCTCCTCTGCCTCCTCCCGTCTCCTGGTTCCTCCCTCCTGACCTGCCCTCCATCCAGAGAGGCAGCCACCTGACGAGCATCGCTCCCGAGGAGCTGGCGAGGAGAGAAAACATGAGAGACAAAGAGAATGAGAGAATTGTTTGTGCTGTTCTGCAGAGATGTGACGCTGCTGTGGAGGAGGAGAACAAACCTGAAGGAGGGAGAGAGGCGGGAGGCCGAGCAGCCACTCTGCTGCCGGTTCATACATTTTGTACGGTCCGTCTCCACCGTCCAATTTACAGCTGCCATCTTCCATATGCGGTTTCATGCCTCGCTCGGCTCGCGCTCGCCCTCGTCTCCTCACAGCTTTACTTTTTAATCTCTTACAATCAGCCCTGATCTGCTGCTACAGTACGAACAGTTAGCACAAACTGAAACTACTTCTGTTACTGCAGCACTGAGGGCTGAAGATCACACCTGGACCGGCATCACTGAGACGTCTGCACTCTAATTTCACTCAAGCTTATTTTACTGCTGCAGTGCTGTAACCTTCCTGTGTTCACAGGATTGTTTGGCAGCTAGTCGTTACAGACTTTCAGCCAAACGTCGATCAGCCTCATCGATCGTGACTGAGATCAAACTCTGGTTAAACAGAGCAAAAATTAACAAGTGTGTGTGTGTGTGTGTGTTTGAATGAAGCATGGCGATCTGGATCAATATTCCTGTAATGTTACGTCTCATGACACACGTATAAAAGCGTCAAACTCATTGTTTTTGGCTCGTTGACAATGTAGAAACAACAGCAATAAAAAAAAATATAGAATAAGTTGAAAAATACAGTGATAATAATGACGTGTTAATGTGCATATGGGAAGAGTTTTGCTTACTCTGTGGATCAGTTGAACTTTGGACACAATAGATTTTAAAGCTTGTTGTGTCGTAGCTGAAACACACGCCGCACGTTATCAGGATCAGAACCAGCTGACGTGAACTGACCCAGACAAAGGTCACCTGGAGTGACACCTCGGTGATGATGCTGATCCGTCCAGACAAACTACAGACCGTCTGTTCCTGCTGAGCTCTGAGATCAGCACCACGGACAGCTCAGGTCCAAGAAGACGCAGAGCTGCACACTTTAAATCTCCGTCAACAGAATGAACTACAGAACTCTGAGGATTTACAGGAGCGAGTTGCAGCGGTGAAATGTCTGATGGGACACTCAGATCCTCAGACGTAAACCACTGATTCACAGAACAACCAGAATGTTGCAGTGTGAGCGGACCGCCGCTGTACGATCAGCCCAATCACCAGATGAACATTTCTGCCAATCCTCAGGTAAGTTCAAACCAAACGCTGAAGCTTTACGTCTGTTTAGGTTGAATTTTCTTTTTCTCTCTCGTCACCATGTTGTGCTGATGCTCTGGTTAGGTTTAGGCACAAAAACCACCTGGTGAGCATTACGAGGACATCAGGTTTTAGATTAAAATACCTGTCCTGGTGGGGCGCCGTTTGGCTCGGTTGGTGGGCTTTGTCCTCGCTGCAGCGGCCGGGCTCGAGTCCTGGGCTGGAGTCCTTTGCTGCGTGTCGCTCGCCCTCTTTCTCTCTCGTCCTGTTTGCTGCCATGTCTTCAAACTGTTCTATCAATGAAGCCATAAAGGCCAAAAAAAAAAAATTCTAAAAAATAAATAAAATACCTGTTCTGGTCAGCACGATCACCGATGGAGATGGGCCGACTTCCAAACAGCCGATTTAGGTCAACAGAAAAACATCTGGAGATGTCTGCAGGTCTCCTTACAGTTCTGGACTGGTGTGACTCAAACTGTCTCCACCTTCTCCTCCACCTCCTGACGTGACAGTCAGCTGACAGACGTATCTGTGGTTCATTATATCCTGTAGACTGTTCGTGCCGTCACTGCTGCATTATCTTTACTGTAAAGTGAAGGAATGATTCAGGAACTGGTCTCCTGATTTCAAATGTATAGTGATACAGTAGCAGCTCCTCCACAGGCGGTGTTCGACATGAATGCTAATGCTGCTTCCAGCACTGACAGCAGCCTTTTGATAACCTCTCCAGACTGCATCATCTAATCTCAGCTCCACTCACCTGGTAGCAGCCTGTTTCTCTCACCTGATGCACTGAAACATGTCTGTGTGTTTGGCAGCTGCTCTCTGTTCAGCCTCGGTCGCTCACACATAGCGTTCAGCTTTAACCGGCTGCTGCAGGAAACTAAACTTCTGTCTGACTGTTTTCTCTCCCTCTCTTGGATACAGACCTCATTTAACTTTCGTTGTGTACAAATTCATTATGTAAGTACTCGAAAAATTAAAATGTACATGGAAATGTACTTTTCTGAAAAGGAGAAGATGCGGGGTGAGGAAGAGGAGTCGGAGGAAGACGAGGCTTCGTATAATTACCTCCTGTGCCTCCTCAGTGTGGAGACAGATCAGCCAGCATCACTCACATCACTCCTCAGTGCACAGAGGCGCCGCGTGAAGTGTGTACACCTCTGTATGTCGTACACACCTGCATTGATCTCAGCTCAGGCTCTGTGATGCACACACACACCTGCATTTACACACAGGTGGCAGGGCAGGTACAGTGTGCTGCTCTGTCCTGCCATCCACCGCTGGCAGATCTTTTATTTAGCCGCAGCAGCGAGCGGCTCCTCCTCATGAATTATGCAGCCGCGGGCCCCTGTAACAAGCTCCAGGCCGACTCTACACCTTGTGTGTGGCTTAAAATATAGATAAAAGCTGAACAGCCAGCTACAAACATAGTCTTTTTTTCAAGACAGAAGCAGGCTGGTGAGCAGAGAGTCCACAGCAATTAGGCGAGGCTGTTGTGCTGCAGAGTCTGGCCGGCCGGGCTCCGCAGAGGAAAGTCCAGCTGTTGACTGCGTGGAGGCAGAACCAGAGCACAGCAGAGCCAAACACACAGCGCCGAGCTGAACTTATTAAAGCACAACAGAGCCGAGCGGCACCGAGCGATTCACACCAAAGCAACAACAGCAGCAGCCGTAATGGTTTTATGTGCGTTATTAGCAGCAGATGAAGGGCGGCGTGACGTCTCTGTGCTTGTTTCTGCACTTTGAGCATCCCGGATGAAGGCGCTGCTTTGTGTTGTGAGATGAGCTTGAAGCGGCTCTCTCTGCTGATTTCATAACAAAGCTTATGCAACTTCCAAGAAGAGAACAGCGACTGCACAAGCTGCCGGTTCTGCTTCTGTTGCAGCCTGAGGATGAAAGAATACGCTCGGCTGATTCTATAAAACTTATTCAACAACGGACGCAAACAGCTCGACGTCTTATGTGTTTAAATGTGGATGTGAGATATTGATTATAAGTAAATGCATTTCTTATCTATGTGTTTCTTTAACATTAAATATATAAAGCGTGTGTGCACTGGGGTTTAGAAGGAAAGCAAATGTGAACAAAAGCTACAAACCAACAGCAGAAACAGAACAATGAATGAATCCTGATGGCAGATGTTGCTCCACACGTTTGGGGTGAACTTGTAGTAAAGTGGCTGTGAGTAAGTCCAGGAGGAACCAGAGACGCGAGCACAGCTGAGGAACATATCAGAGACCTGCTGAAGTGTGAGCAGATCCTGACCTCTCTCTGAGGGCTCGGTGCTGCTGAACCGGCCCGTCGGTGAGCTTCATGCCGCAGGCTGTGGGTTCCTGGTTATGAGCAGCAGAGACAGAAGTTCTGGAGCACGAGACAGCCGAGGTGATCCAGAACAACCCGGACTACATTACCTCTGAGATATACAGAGTCTGTATTTACAGAGGAGTCGACATGAACGTTCCTGCACCCACAAATAAGTTGAACGCATTTCTTTATGTTTCAATTGTGACAATCTAGACACAAAAACAGCTGGTGAGGGAAAAGATCCCGTGTTGGCTGGAAATACACTATTTTATCACCACAAATGAAACTTCTCTTTAATAAATATCTGATTTTGTTGCTACAAAAACGGCTGCGAGATGTCTGATGGGTTGTTGGTGGAAACAGGAAGCACACAGCGTCTTCCACTTGTCAGCTCAGAGGTTGATATAACTTTTATTAAATCTATAAATTAACGATCTGCAGTTTTCAGAAATGTACGATGGCAACATTTGGCCGTGCAGAGAAGTTGGCTCAGGGTGTATTTGCCTCTCGGGTATCAGTCGAGTCGAGCTTTGGGATTTAAAAACAGAAATGTGATGATCATCAATCCATAAACTGATGACACTTAATTATTTGTGCATTAATATCTGATATTCTCTGAAGTCTGATATACAGTTTAGAGAAATTTGCATTTCAGTCAAACCAGTCGGTGATCAATTTACAATGTTCACCACATATTTCTTATTGTTACCATGGCGGCGAATCACAAAGGTCAGCAGACTTCATCTCTGTTGCAGACCGGCGACATCATCGTTTTCACACCGATCACATTGATTAAAGCTCATATTCAGGCTGATTGATGGATTGAAGCTTTTTCGACATCCACTCATAAAATACTACAATATCTGCATCTTAATTATTTAAAATAGAAGTTGACTTTAACAGAAACATATGAAACTATAACAGCTCCATGAATAGTTTACAGAGTGTTTGTAATGTTACCCGACTGTACGAACAGGAAGCTCAACAGTGAGCATGATATCATACAACAGTGAGTTATCTATTCATGGCTCCATTAATGAATCATAGCCTCTCTTAGACTTTATACTCCAGACATGCCCTCTTTGAATATGTCATAAGCTCTTATTCTTTTTTAATGGGCCTGAAAATCACGGCCCAAAACAAATCTATATATATATAAACTCATGCTAACGTTACAGCGCGGCGAGGGGGAGGGGCTTACAGACACGTGTCGGTCTGTCCGACGCAGGAAACCCCGAACACACGAGTCGTGGTTTTGGATTGCCGAGAGGAGAGAATGGTGCAAAAATCCCCCGTCTTCCTCTCCAGGTTACATTATTTATACTTTATACCCAGAAGGCTCTTTAAGCAAGTCAAAGCCTCTGTTTGCATCACTTTCCCAGGATGCATCCTGGGAAACATCAGCGCAGAGGTCGACTGAAGTGTCTCACCTCGGACCGAACCTGGGCGAAGGTCAGAGTCATAATAAAATGATGAACATACAGTCAGTGCTGTTGGTGCTGCTCAGACTGTGGTGCTGGTGGTTCTCCTCCACCCTCCTCCACGCTCCTCCTCCCTCCTCCACCCTCCTCCTCCCTCCTCCATCCTCCTCCACCCTCCTCCACCCTCCTCCTCCACCCTCCTTCTCCACCCTCCTCCATCCTCCTCCATCCTCCTCCTCCACCCTCCTTCTCCACCCTCCTCCATCCTCCTCCATCCTCCTCCTCCACCCTCCTCCATCCTCCTCCACCCTCCTCCATAACGTCCTGTAGCACGCAGAAACTATCTTGAGGTATTCTAAAAAACAAAAAGAAAAGTGTGTTTCAGAAGCCGATGTTTCCACAGGATTATACAAACTTCCAGCTGACGCGCGCTGAGGTGGACGTGGAAACAAGATACACAGCACAATTATTTTGAAATAAAGGTATTTTAGTGACTATTACACAGAAGTAATGAGGAACTGATCTATGAGCTGTGTTAGCCTAGCTGCTAAGAATATATTTATAATTAAATGTTATTGTCGGCTTTCTTACTGACTGACTCTTAGTAAAGTTTTCTCCGCAGCAGTGAGGTGTATACAGGTGACTTTATTGTGAAAGCAGTAAAGAGGAAGGAGTCTGTCTGTGTGCTGCAGCTGTGAGCAGAATGAAAGTTCACCGTCTTGGTTAACACGCGGACCTCGACTTAACTTATAACCCTCAGCTAGAATATTCATGAACATCAAAACGTAGTTTTTGGTTTCCTCCGTGACCCGACCAAACCCACCAACCATTCAGAAGTTCTGCCTACCTCACATCGCTGCTCCGGCTGCAGCTGGACAAACCCGGAAGACTTTTGCGGGATTTGAATCGAATAAAGGCGTAAAATGTGATCACCACAGAAAGTTCTCTGGGTGTGAAATCAAGCAACGTGCTAAAAATGTGGGTTTGAGATGCTGTTAAGTTCTTGTGCTGGTTTTGCTTCTGGAGGACGTTTCAGTCCGATGCTGCAGAGCGAACAGCACATTGCCGTGTTGTTCAGAGCGCCGTGGTCGTTTCCTCCTCGTATCCTGACCGCGTGCGCGCTGCTGCTCTCGTCTGGCCGCGGCGCTTCAGAGACGCCGATCTTCGATTCACTGTGATCAGTCTTTAGCTCGGTAATCAACGCCTGGAGTCCGTTCACTGCTCGCTGCTCGCCTACTTCAGATAAATTATGCACAGCTCCGCAATTAAAACACACAGATCTGATGCCGTGTCACTAATTTATTGATTACCCCTCAGCGCCTCCAGATGACAGGGTTAAATGTCAATCAGATGATCTGAGTCGCACTTCAGTTGGAGTTATTCATCCGTCCGTCCGGCCTGCAGAAAGAAAGAATACAATTTCCCCGGTAATGGCTCTATGTATTATTAACTGTTATGCTAAGTTGTGTTGGGCTGCTTTCGGAGATGCGGAGGTCAGTTCTGATTGGCTGCTTCCTCGGAGGAGACTTTAAAGTGAATGTGGGAGTGTGACTGTCTGATGTTGGCGGCCGCAGCCACGCTGTCGTCATCAGAAGAAAGTCTCACAATCTGCCGGGTCAAAGATGTTCTGTTGATTCCCTCTGATGTCCCGTCGATCCTCGCTTTAGTTCTGAGGCTGTGGGCGGAGTGAAGGTGGAGCGAGCGGTGTGAGCTCCTCCGTCACCGTCACCGCTCAACCCGACCTACAGCAGCACGTGACCAGTCGGTAAACCTCTCGCATGTTTGACCTTTAATCCCAAACCTCTCGGCTCTTATGTTAGCAGGGAGTGAACGTGAATCGTCACTATCTGAAGCTGTTCTTGTGATTTTCCTCTTAGATTCTGTTGTTTCAGTGACAAAATATCTTTTATCTTAGAATCTGTGATTCCAGACGACAGCAGAGTTTCTGCTTCCTGTCGGAGAGCGAACAGAACCGCTGATTTCCTCTGACGGCCGTCCTTCTCCTCACGATCGACTACGACAGTCAGAGTGAAGCGCCGGCTGACTCTTCTTCTGTGGTTTTCCCTCTTCACTCAGCAGCTCTGCCCTCTTCTTCTCCTCCTCCTCTTCACTCCTGCTGTCCTCCTCTTCTCTCCTGCTGTCCTCCTCTTCTCTCCTCTTCTCCGTTCAGACGTCTTCTTCTCTCGCTGTGTTTGAATCTGTGTCAAGAAGGAGACAGAAAGACGAGCAGGAAGGATAAAAAACATCCTCTTTCTATTTATTTATTAACTTGTTTACTTGAACATTTATGTTTGTCGAACAGTGAAGATGGAAAATAAGAAAGATGACAGACAGAGAGTCCAGATGTGCAGCCAATCAGAGGCCCCCTGGAGACCTCGTCATCAGCGTCTGTTGCCGTGACAGCGGCCCACCAGACGGACCTGATCAGCAGGCAGCGTCCACTCTGTCGGCCCGCAGCAAGGCCTGCTGGGACATGAGACCAAGACAGGCATGTGGTGTGTGTGTGTGTGTGTGTGTGTGTGTGTGTGTGTGTGTGTGTGTGTGTGTGTGTGTGTGTGTGTGTGGTGTTTTGGCACACATGATCACCGCATCTGTCTTCTTCTCTTCTTCTGCATCAAATACCCTGCTCCCCTCACACACACACACACATACACACACACACTCTGACACACACACACGTACGCACGCACGCACGCACGCACGCACGCACGCACGCACGCACACACACACACACACAGGATTCAGCAGCCTCCCTCTTTGTTCTGTCCTCCTCAGCAGCACAGATGTTACAGTTGTTGGAGGCCAGCGAGGCTTCGACCTCCCTGTCAATCATCTCAACCCACATTCTGAGAGGCAGGACACACACACACACACACACACACACACACACACACACACACACACACACACACACACACGTATACATACACACGCACACACACACACACACACACACACACACACACACACACACACACACACACACACACGTATACATACACACACACACACACACACACACACACACACACACACACGTATACATACACACACACACACACACACACACACACACACACACACACACACGTATACATACACACGCACACAAACACACAATTTAAGAAGCACTTTATTACACTGTCTTTAAAAAATGCCTACTACTGCAACTAATCTGAACATATGTGTGGTTGCAGAAATGTAAAATTAAGAAACATGGACGCTCTCTGCTGACAACCACGGTGTTTGTTTATAGCAATAGAAACGTTTTCAGGGTTGCCGGTTGGTTTCTGGCTCCTGTCCACATGCTGAAGTGTCCTGCAGGAATCTGAACCCCAGAATGTGCTCACAGTGTGGAACATGATAAATATCTGACAGATGAAGCTGAGACGAAGATCTGTGAGCTTCATTCTGCTCTTCATCCAATCACAACCTGTCGTGAAGTCCAATCAGACGTTTCGCTCTCAGGAGGAAGTCTTGTTCGTGTTGGAGGCATTTTATTTTATTTTAGTGCCAATATTAGATATTTTCTTGTCTCCTGACTGACATGAACCTGTCTTACCTGCAGGTGCAGGATGACTCCAGTGTTACCTGTGAGCCTCCTCCACACTGCCACACTCACCTGTTCACACACACACACACACACCTAGAACACTTTTCAATTTCCATCTCTGATTCCTGACCTCTGATAATTGGCGAGCCGGCTGACTGATGGCTGCCTGAGCGCGGCGCAGGCAGGCCGGCCTCCTGTCACCTGCAGCGACGCCGGCCCCCCGCCGTGAATTATTAATGTCTAATATCATTATGTAGGCACTGCTTGTCATAACAATCTAGGCTGGTGGAGGGAAACTCAATCTGCCGCCCCTGCCCCTGCACAGACAATGCCTTTTAATTATTGATACGGACTAATTGACTACAGGATTCGCGGGGCACAGTTACTTTTGTTCCCTTCACAGCTCGCCCTGCTCCTTCAAGAAACAATCTTATTAGGAGGCCAGCGCTCCCCGATGCCCCCGTGTCAGCAAATTAGCAGGGAGGACGACCCCGCTCGCCCCGCTCGCTCTCTCACTCTCACTCCTCCTCCTCGTCTACCTTTTTTCTCTTTTCACTCAGAATTTAAGATTCTCCTCCTCCGCTCACCTCGACATCGGACACCGGTTAATTAAAACGGGACAAGACGGTAGACGGTGGACGTGGCTGCACATCGATATTCGCGGCACAGCTCGATGCCACCGCCGGTTCGTTTCAGTAAAGACGGCGTGTTAATGGACAGAAGAGGACGGAGGTGAGAGAGACGGCTCCGGGTTAATAGAGTTTAATTAGGGTCAATATGGCGGTCCGGGGCGGCGTTCTGCGGGGCCGCCCTCTCTGCTTTACTGTTGTTAGCACTCATTACCATCCTGGTTGGTATCAGCCCGTCCTACTCCACCTGAAGAACCACACCGCACTTTATGACCCCTCCAGAACCTGAGATCCAGCCTGCTGTTCACATGTTAGCACTTTATATAACAGAGCAGTGGAAACTCAGAGGAAGGAGACTGAAGCACGGCGATGTGTTCGGTGTGAAGATGATTGGAAACGTTCCAGTAGATCTTACTGCTTGATATTTGTGGATTCATAATTTAATTATTCCATTATTTTTAATTGTGTTTATTGTTGATAATTCTGACTTTGTTGAGCTGTGGATCCTGATTCCAAGCTGCAGTCCACTTTATAAAAAGACCCGGTGCTTCTTGGACGCTGCTGCACGAGCTGCGATCGGATCCGGTGACTGTAGTGAAGACGGCCGGTTGAACCCCGAGGTCAGATTAACAACTTCAGCCTGTCAATGTCAACAATAAATTCCTTTTACAGATGAAATATAACCGTCTGTTTCAAACAATCCTTCACGTTAAGCCACCCCTAGAGGGCGCCGCTCAGGGTCCAATCAATCGTCCACAAACCTCCACTTTTCCTTCGCCTCCGTCCAGCTGCTCTGCAGTGAGTCACATCACACAGGTGTTTAAAACTTCCACGACTCCGCGACCTTCACAGGAACTGCCATCAAATAATCAGTCCAGACCGAAGTATCGGACCGTGGTGACGTCCAGCTGCTGATAATCAGGTGAAAATAAATCAGCTTCTGTGTCTCTGACTCGATCTGTAATCTGAGGGCAAACCTGCAGTCCTGACTGATGGCAGTGCAGCAGAGCAACACACACACACACACACACACACACACACACACACACACACACACACACACACACACACACAGCATGTTTAGGGAGGCTGCTCAGGTGTGCAGAGTGAGGTCTGGGGAGAAGAAAGAGTTGTATTGTGTGTGGAATACTTTATTTTCATTGTAGGAAACCAAAAAGCACCGAGCTTTGAAGTTCAGTGTGTAAAAGTGTGTGTGTGTGTGTGTGTGTGTGTGTGTGTGTGTGTGTGTGTGTGTGGCACCTCTAAGTTCATAGATCAGCTTCACAAAGATTGTTTTCACTGTTGATTATAATCTGGATCAAATATAAAATGTCAGAAAAAGGTGAAAGCGGTCAAACTCCCTCACACGTACGTAACGTAACTGGAGTTCCAGCAGAAACATGATGAACTGAAACCACGACGTCCTCAGAGACTGAGAACCTCCTGATGCTGCACAAACATCTCAGACGCTCATTGTTCGTTTGTTTTTCTATTTGTAGCTTTAAACGTGTTTTGTCCATCATTAGACGACGATGTTCAGGTATTTTATCTTCTGCATCGTCCCTGAAGTCACCAGACATTCTGTCAGAGGAAACTCTTCCTCAACAGACGCTCGTCCTCCTCAGAATCAGCATGGATTCATCGCTTGATTGGCTGTCTCTGCAGGTAAAACATGCCGTGTTGTTTCACTCCTTTCTGAGACACGTTGATGTAGAACGTCTCCTGTGTTTACCCGTCGCTCACCGTGTTCCCGGCCGGCGACCACAAGTGGTTAAAAATGCAAACTGTAGGTGAACCAGAGGACAGACAGACGGGCAGACTCCGGCTGATGTTCAACATTATGTAGCTTTTTAATTCTTCATTAATCTGACGCGAGATCAGTTGATGCAGTCACAGATGGCATACGTTATGATACTCCTCTGCGTCTCGCCTGCAGAATCAGAAACAGAGGACGGACAGATTAAACCGCCTCTCTTCTGTTCAGAGCTGCATGGCGGCTGGCAGAGGAACGGTCAGAGCTTCTGATTTAAAACAGCTACAATATTTAAACATTGTCTGCAGAATGAGACGGGGCACTTGCAAATTTAATGGGCTGAGTCTGTTTGAAAAATTAAAGCTTTGTTCAGCCGTATCATTGCCCGCGACTTCCCCTCTGATCTGAGCGCTGACGAACCGGCTGCTGCTTCAATCTGCTGCACAGATTCAGAGATGTGAAACTGAAAGAGGAGATTCAGAATCAAGGTGTTTCTCTTACAGGACGCTCACGCTGCTCTCGTCTCCTCTGACGAGCTCAGATAAACACTTCAGATGGAAGCTTTCGTTTTCCTTCCCTGGCTGAAATATTAATTTTCTTTAAACATGCTGTCAAATGCAAAGACGGCAGACATGTGAAAGTAGGGCAGCGCTGCAGCCGGCAGAGAGAGGCTGAACATCACAGAGAGAGAGAGACAAACAGGACCGACCGGAGGGGAGAAATATCAGCTGGACACACTTGTGTTGTCAAGACTTCATGAAGCACAACAAACAATAAACCCAGAATCCCAGCAGGTCGTGAACATGGACACAAATCAGCTATTTTATTTTGACAGTGAAATAGAAAATACAATTCATGTCGGTGTGCTCAAATTCTAAAAATTAAATTGTTTTATTAAAGTACGACTGAAGTTATGATCCTCCATGACCGTGTCCGAAGTGACTCCTGTAGGTTAAATGAATGTTTCAGGACCTGGAACACAGACAGGATGTCCCATCAACCCCCCGTCAAAATAAAAGACAATAAAAGAGCTTGTGTCTCTGAATCCTGTAGATTAATATTCTGTGACATCATGTCGACGAGTTTCTGTTTTGGACTAAACACGATACACCAGCAGTCAATCTGCTTTGCTTTGCTTTCTTGATCCGGAGACTAGTTTGAGTTTACCTTCAGAACTTCCTGTAATTGACCCAAAAGTCCAAATCATCAATAAAAAACGTTGACTATGCTACACACAGATGAAATGATGGTTCAGTCTGATCCAGACAGAGAAATCTTTTTTTGGACAGATGAAGGTTTGTGTTCGGCTCAGAGTTTCACACCTGTACTTTTGGTTCACATCAAATGAAAAAAGTCAAACAGAACCGACCCGATGAGGTATGAAAGGGCAGATTACTGTGAGTTGTATCTGTTACCTTCAGTCATTCTGACCTGACTGACGTGTGCTTGGTGTGAACACACCTGCTGATCATCAGCAATCAGCACACCTGTCTGCTATCAAGGCCCGGTCTCTGCCGGGTCGCTGTGCTGTTCACGGATCACCAGCCTGCCAGAACATCCAGTCTTTCTAATGTAACTTCCATTCTCCAACTCTGCAGTCTGCTGTTGACTCCTGACAGCTTTTCTCTTCAATGAGAGACCAGAACCGACGGTTCTCCTGAGATCTCGTTGAATAGAACCTCTAAATGACCTGCCTTTGTTTACAGCCGGTCTGAGTGTTTGTTGGACTCTCTGAGCTCCTGGACCTCATCAGTGAAGATGGTGAGTTGAATCTGTAAGAATAATATCCAGAAATAAGATTCAGGTCAAAAAAAGCTTCAATCACAGAATCACAGAACTTCTTCTGCATGAATGAACCTTCGATATTAATGTGGCACATTGAAGGTGGACTGTGGTGTGTGTGTGTGTGTGTGTGTGTGTGGGTGTGTGTGTGTGTGTGTGTGTGCGTGCCACTTTCATCCATCCAGTGTCCGACCGCCACGTCTCCCCATTAAGACCTGTCCCGGGACTCTCAGCACGCACACACACATATGGACCTCCACTAAGTGGGTTAGCATCTTGCACTCTCCTGTCCTTTCACATGCTTAGAGACACACACACACACACACACACACATAATTATACACACACTCACACAAACACATGAATGCAACACACACTCATCCGTGTCGACAGCACCAGCACCATGTCAGGAATGAGGCAAAACACAAGGGATAGAGATGGCCGACTACACACACACACACTCACACACACACACACACACACACACACACACTCACACACACACACACACACACACACACACACACACACATGCTCGAGCTAATGCCGCCCTCCTGCTGGCCTCGGAGGAATAGCCATGTCACAATCAAGAGGCTCCTCGGCCCTAATCTGCTTTTTAGGGCCCCGTAACAAACACTCATCTGCATAATCGGGACGACAAGTGTGGAGAGGGTGAAAGAGCAACAGAGGGAGGGAGGAGGAGGGAGGGAGGGAGGATGGAAGAAGGAGAGAGTGAGTAGGAAAGGATGAAAGGAGGAGAAGAGAGGGCGAGCGGGTGGGATGGATGATGGAGGGAGGTCACAGACGAGGGGGAGGGAGGGGAGTGAAAAGTGGGCTGACAGGAAAGAAAGGAGAGCAGACGATGGAGGGGGAGGAGGAGGGGAGGGATGAAAGATGGGTGAGGAGGAACGGAAGTCAAGAAGCAACAGAGTGTGTGTGTGTGTGTGTGTGTGTGTGTGTGTGTGTGTGTGTGTGTGTGTGTGTGTGATATTGGTTATGACAGTCACACCTGCCACCCTCCTCACCTCCTCCTCCCCTCGTTTCTCTCACCCATCAGGAGTCATTAACCACCAGCTGAAGGGGGAGGACACATTAAATACTCACCCTCTGCCTCACCCGCTGCCTCCCCCGCCTCTCCCTCTCTTGTTTTCTCCCCTCACTCATCTCATCTCAAATTTGCATCCAAAGATCATTAAAAATCTTTTTGTCCAAACACAAAATGTAACAGTTGACTTTCATCAACACAACAATTAAACAGCTAACATCAACACAGACACAAACCTCGTCTCCTCCACAGTTTATTCACTGCCTCTGAAGGTCCAACGGACTGTTGGGTTCTGGTTCCTGTTGTTGTGGATTTGACACCAGAGACATTAGTGTAGTCGTGCCGGAGCCCAGCAGAGGTTTTCTTCCTCAGAGAGAGGAAATAAAAAATGTTCAGTTTGCACATTTCTGTTGTAAATCTGATCCACTCTTCACTGAAGTGTCAAAAAACAAAACGTCACTGACATTTAAGACGAGCTGATTGGTTCATGACGTCGACTCCTGCGTTGACATACATGCAATAAATGTTCCGTCTTAAACCAAAAGTGTTCTACAACACTAATGATGTAAATGCAGCAGAGCCTGTCGGGAACAAAAATAACAGCTTCTACCAGAATACATAAGATCTGTATTTATAATCATGTCGTTGGTCAAATTATCCCACAAATATGATACTTATTGTATGATACTCTCAGCCCTGCCACACATCATTCACTCATATTATTAGTATGTTTTGTTTTATTCGCTGAACATCGTCCACAAACAGCCTGGATGTGTGATCTTGTCATGTGTGAGGAACATACAGTCAGTTTGGGCAAAGATCTTTAAACTGAAGCTCTAAGAGACGCTCGTGGTGTCTTAAAATCCAGCTGCACCTGCACTGTTAATACTGACGCTGTTCATTTTAAATCACAACTGTTCCTGAAGGTTTTCTCTCCAGCTTTAATCTTTCCTGCAGACATCTTGTCACATCTCGTCCTCTGAACGTTCACCTGGTCGTCTCCTCTCACATGCAGATGGATTCATTCAGTCTGTTCTCTCCGTCCTTCCTTCGTCTTCCTCCTCTGCTTCTCTTTTGCATATGATGCACGTCACGGCGAGGCGAGGCGAGTCCAGCCGCCGCGTTAAAGACAGCCGAGCCCAGCTCGGGTTCAGGACCCCAGCCGAGGCCCGCATGCAGAATGGGGATGAACAGGCACTTCCAGGGACGCCTAATTGAGGGCCCTTTAAAATTCCCACAGAGGACCAATCATGGTTTTCATCTGGGGCCACGCAGGCCAGCGCGGGGCCAGCACGGGGCCAGCATGGGCCTCTCAAATAGAGGGAAGTGACAAGAAGATGTGGAGCAGCTCTGAGACCTCGAGCATAAATCTGCACATGGAGTGGAGTGCTTCAGTTCAGTCGCCCTGCAGGTGCTTCAGTACGATGCTGCAGAGGTTTATCTACAGTCTCGCTGTGACCAGTCCCTCTGACAGTCTGCTCCTGATTGGCCCGCTGCTTTAAATCCGAGGGTTGGTCCAATTAAAAAGAGCATCGCAGCTTCTCTGCTTCAATCTGCATCTTAAATGTGAAGCCACAGATCCGTCACGACTGCCTCGTATATTCTAACGCAGAATTAGCTGCGCAGCACTCGCAGACATGATGCGTCCCAACAACTGCATGCATATTGCATCACCGCCAACATATGTTTTCAGGGAATCTCTCTTTTATGCATTAATATAAATCCTCTGGAGCTTCTGGTGCCAAACGGTGTGACGAGTGACGGCGGCTCAGAATACAGAGATCAGGAGGACGCGGTGAGCCTCCGTGATGTTTCTGACAGCAGAGACGACGTGTTGATGGTCTGACTCTCAGGTTGAAGACATTCATCGTCCCCAGAGGATGAATACCGACACGGTGCTCACCTGCAGGCCGACATTCATCCTGCAGAGAGACAACGCTCGACAACTGTCGGACGGATTAATGTCACTCACATCATTCTGCTAACTGGTAGCATATCATATGACATATGACACATCGCTGTTTGTTATTCCATTGAAGAGTTAGAATATTTTAGTTATTATAACACAGAATAAAAACAAGAATGGAAGAAAAAATGAAGAGGAGATATTACAGCCGACAGCGCAGCCAGATGTGTGATCGCAGTGTGAGGACACCTGGAGACGTTTCCATCCGTCTGTCTCGTCAAAACGTTTTTTTTTTTTACATTTCAAGACGTTTTTGAAGCAGCCAAAGAAATCCATTTTTCAGGTAAAGTCGGATCATCTCAAGTTCTGTTTGTGCCGACTGAAAAATGAACCAAACCTCGATGTTTTCTGAGCCTGAACCAGCCGGAGAGTCAGCACAGCTGCAGCATCACGAACTGAACTCGTACAAGTACGAGCCAACATTTAATCTGATGATTGTGTTGAACAAACACTGAAGTTCACAGTGAACATAACATGTACAAAACAGGGATTAAAAGCGAACATTCACAAACAATCTTCAGGTGTGAACGCTGAGAGAGCTGGTGTTTGTGTCGAGGAGCATCACCGCAGGTGAACCTTGACAAAAAAGAAGAGGAGGATAAAGAATGAGAGGAGGACGGAGGACGAGCGTGAGACAGAGTCGTCTTTCTTCTTCTTTCTCCTCCGTTTTGTTTTCAGCTGCAGTCTGAGCGGAGCGGAGGGCTGAGAGTGACGGATGTGAGGTGGAGTCGCCTCGGCCCTCCACCCGTCTGATGTGCATCACTGTAACATCTGGAGATGAATACAAACACAGCTGAGGAGGAAGAGCTGGCAGTTATGTAAATATAGTCCCATTTTATCTGAAGATGGGCTCAAAAGGCAGAATATTATAATTCTTTATGCAAATGTTTCTTTCTCATTAAATTCATATTTTGCTAAATATTGAGGCTCCTGACAGAAACACTTTATACATAAAGAAAGCGCTTCATATTCACTGAGCGCCGTCGGCTGCTGCTGCTGCTGCTGCTGCCGTCCTCTTACAGCTGACGGCGGGTCAGAAACACGTTCTGACCGCAGATCGCTTCTGCTTTCTTCTTTGTTGTCACCGGCTAAATATTCACTGTATGACTTCAAACGCTGACTGGAGCGCCACCTAACCCCACCCACCACCGTCTGAAACACACGGACAGCCTTCCTCATGTACACCAACTCAGAGCAGCTCTCATCCACAAACGCTGCCTCCTCCTCCTCCTCCTCCTCCTCCTCCTCTTCCTCCCTCCGTGGAAAAAGTTGCATCGCGTGGTGGCGGGTGAGGAGCAGGAGGAGGAGGAGGGTGTATGGGTGAGATAGAGTGTGCATGTGTATGTGTGTTGCAGAGGGGAGGTACAGGGGGAGGGATGGCGTTGGGAGGGTGTTTCCCCAGCGGGACGCATTAACAAGCCCATCCAGTTAAATGTAGCCCCTGCATTACCTAATGTACCGGCCCTTCTCCAGCAGTGTAGGAGACAGCAGCATCCATTATTGATCAGATGGAGCTTCGCCTCTGAAGCTGGAAGCCTGGTGGAGGGAGAGAGATGGAGATGGAGAGAGGGGAAGTGGAGGGGGTAACGAGCTGAGGAGGGAGGGGGGAGAGAAGGAGGGAGAGGAGAGAGATTTGTTGTGAAGGAGAGATAAATTGAAGAGATGATTATTAGGACTCGCTCTCTTTATCGCCGTGTCTCCATGAATCCTCTCACTTCCTTCCGTCCTCCGTCACCTCTCACTTCCTCCTCTTCCTCTCCTCTTCCTCTCCTCTCCTCTTCCTCTTCCTCTTCCTCTCCTCCTCCTCCTCTTCCTCTGCTCTCTCCATCTTTCTCGTCTCTTTCATGGATGATTTGTAAGCGTCTCGCGCTGCCTCCGTCCCCGCTGACAGACGCTCGGCGGCGGCGTTCACATCATCATCATCATCCACATCATCCCAGCCATGTTTTCTTTTTAATCCTCCAATCCGTCCGATCAGTCTGCCATCCTCCGCTCCATCATCCCTCCCTCGCTGCCTCCCTGGTGAGTTCGGCTGTGGGGAGAATTTGAATTTCACAGGGAATCATTGGAGATTTGGTTTGGTGTTTGCTCAGTTTGTGGAGAGGGGGAGTTTCTCTCTGTCTCTCTCTTCCTTGTTTGTGTTTCACTATTTTTTTTCTCTCTGGGTTATTAAGAAACCCGCTGCCATTCAAGCCAAGAGCAGGAAATCAGCAGCGGCCTGAGATGTGTGGTTCTGCCATCAGCCGGTGTGTTTACAGGACGAGTTCTGACTGCTGGCTGTATCTGATCCACACTCGATACGTCCGTCTTCACAGCGCAGAGCTGCTCTCATCACGTTCACCCCGAGGGCGCCGACGTTTTCAGTTCAATGTTGAATCGACGTTGTTCTGGTTCTGACCCGATTAACAGACAGCGAGCGGCTGATCAGAGTCTCTGACGCCGTCAATATGAAGCTGTTCCTGTTGGAACAGGAGTCATCAGGTGGACCTCATGGTACCGCCTGGTGGTGCCGGAGGCCCCACTGTGGACCGGACTTGGTTCTGATCAGGGGGTTCTGAGGTGAGGCCTCCATGGGTCTAACCTGACCCGGCACAGTCCACAGAAGCACAATCAGTTTGAGATCCAGGGAAATTTTCAAATTCTGTTTCTTTTAATGTTTCATAAAGACTTCCTCCAACTTTTCCAACAAAATAATCCTGCACAGATCAAACGCTTTAATCTGTTTCAGACTGTCAGAATCAGAATTCACTGATTTCTCTGTTTTGATCTTTTGATACATTTATGTGGTTTATTAGAATTTCGGTGATTCCAATTAAATGAGTATATTTCAGAGGAAGAAATGAAAAACAAAAATCTTAACACAGAATTATTCTCCAGCTGGTGAGAATACTTTTATTGTAAACTCTGCTGGACTTCCTGTTGAGATTCTTGTAGTTGATTAGATCCCAATGTAATGACACTGTGTGTGTGTGTGTGTGTGTGTGTGTGTGTGTGTGTGTGTGTGTGTGTGTGTGTGTGTGTGTGTGTGTGTGTGTGTTGCTCCTCTGTGCTGTATTGATCAGTTAGCACACTGTTGTCTCTCCCTATTTCAGCTAAATGGGAAATTAAAGCAAACTGTCACACAATTCTGCACTGAAGCTCCATCAATAATTCAGCCTCCCCCAGTCGACTCTGGTTCATACACACACACACCACACACACACACACACACACACAACACACACACACACACACACACACACACACACTTCATAATGAAGACACACACGCGCTGAGGAAAACAGTCTGATAAAAACACACAGAGACACGTACAGACGGACAAACACACAACTGACCAGACAGACTCACACAGACTGAATCACAAACACACGGCTGACTGTAAAAACATCAACATCAGAACCTTTTTCTCTTTAAAACGCAGAATGTTGTGCCGGATGGAAAATCAGCTCTGTGTTTTCGCTCATTAGTCGACACACACTCAGGTGTTTCCACGTATTTGACCTGATTCTTTTCGGCATTCTCGTGGTTGTATTTGACTGAACAGCTGACGAGTGACAAGAAGCAGGACGTGAGAGAGAACAGAAAGTTCCACGGTAGTTAAAATCTGAATTCATGTCCCAGAGGAGATCCACCAGGCTGATGTCACAGGAACATGGCGGGCACACAGAGTCTCCTGCAGCAGGTGTTATTCTCTGTCGTGTTTGTCGGTCCGGTCAGTTGATTTGTACGTGAAGTATTAAACGTAGTGTTGGGTCGCTCCTCAGGAGTCGATCATGAAGTTCAGAGTCCTGCCCTGCACTCGTCCATGTTAACCAGGCGGATGCATTCAGACTCGGACAGCACACACGTACGTACACTAGCAGTAAAAGCTCAGGTGTGAATAATAAAAGGATCGATCGGCTCCCTGATGCTGATCGTTGTGGCGCTGTTTGCAGAAAGTCGTGCACACAATGCAGGAAGCGTTCAGTCACTAAAGAGGCGACACTCACAAACTCAGACACGTCACTGTGAGTGTTGGGTGCTTCAGGTGTCTCAGCTGTGCTTTGGTAGATTTCATACCTTGTTCTGCGGCAGCAGGAGTGAAGAAACCCCTGAACTGAGTCGACAGGTGAGACTGAACGAATCAAACAGCAGCAGGTGAAAAATAAACTGCTTGTGTTGGTCAGAACCGCTCCGGTCCTCTTCTCAGTGTTTGAAACATTTCTCTTCTTCCCTGAATGAAAAACAAGCCTTTATTTTTTCCCACCTCCTCCTTCCTCCACCCTCTCGTCTCTGCATTGATCTCCACCTGAAGTCGGATGATGATCGGAGCCGCTACGCCTCAAAGAACAATTAATTGTGCATGTGATCGATGTTCATCCAGAAATCAATAGACACTGTGCTTCTTCTCTCCGCCTGCTGGAGTGTGTCAGTGTTTGTGTGTGAGCTGGTGCAGAAGTATGATGGTGGTTCAGGTTATAGATCCACTCGTGCTGTGATAACTTTCTACACCTACTCTCAGTCGTCACTTAAATCCAAAGCAACGGTTCTGCTAAACTCTGAGATTTATTATGATGATGATGTTCAGGTTTGTTTGTTGACCTGCTGCAACATTTCTTCTCCTCTTCAGCTTTGTCCGGCCGAGTTGATTCAAGGAAATAGTGAAACACGATGGATCAAAGATGAAACACATGCACGTGTTCTCAGGCGTAATCGTGCACGAACACATACAAGACACAATGCAAGAATCCATACACACACATCTACACACATCTACACAATGTTTATCTTCATGCACAACAAGGAGGAACTCACCGTGAGTCTACAGCAACTTCTAGGATGTAAAATCAATCCTCCATCCTTATGGATGATAGAGTTCGTCGAATCACAGAGCAACCTTGGAATTTTGTTTTCTCCATAAAATCATGTTTTCCATTTTGTTTGTGTTTTCGTGGTGGGCGGATGAAGAGACTCCAGGAGGAGACAACACAACCCAACACAGACATCCAGTCAGAAGATTGTAATTCTTCGGAAGGTCGTGAAAAAGTTTTTCTGAAGAGAGTAAAAGTGTCTGCAGCAACAATTCCACTTTTTTTAAATATTTAACTGAAGCAGCCCTGAGCGAGCTAACGTGTTTTCAGGGTTTGTTTACGGACCTGCGTCGGTGATGATTTTGCGTTTTTGAGTTCAGTCTCACAGCAGGAGAGAGAAAGATTGACTGGTTAAATAAATATAAAATATAAAATAATACAAATAAATACTAACCAACAGTCGACCGTGCAGCCAGTTGTCAAGTCAAACTGTGCAGAGACGACGACGATTACCACGACCAGTTTTACTGCACCGAGCGCTGGACCTGGTGCCTGCAGTCGGACCTCCACAGCCCGGCTTCTCTCCATCAAACAAGCCTGCGTTGCCAGACTCACCTCGCGTCTGTGCAGGAAACCTGAGAGAAGCTGTTTTCAGTCAAACATCTCCAGTGTCCATGTTTGTTCTCTCAGATATCTGCAGTCTACGGTCACATCATGATCGCTTCCAGCTGTTTCAGAGGTCGTGTTACGTTCCTGCTGATGGAAACACATTTCCTGAATAACAGAGGAGTGTTTGCCGCTGAATAACAGTTCTGTTAGATTAGTTTAACGTATTGGAATTTACAGTCGCTCCTCTGACCGCGACACCAGAGAAGCATGTCATCAGATAAAGACCTTCAAGCCGGTAATTGTAATAGAAAAGCAACTCCCTGCTGCACTGGGCTGATGAACCGGGTCAAACCGAGCAGAGCCAGGCCGGCTCTGATGGAAAAACAGCATAAATCTCTGTTTGGGTCGGAGGACACTTGGTCTCTTCATGGCTCCCACAGGTGAGGTGAAAATAAGACACAGCATGATGTTCATGTTGTAAATCAGGTTCTATTTGGAATAAATCAGACCGTACAGCAGAACGCGCTGCAGGACGTGGCGACCACAGCGAGTCCTCAGGTTCTCGGTCGGATCCAAACAGAACCTCCTCTTCAGCTCCGTCCTCTCTGGCAACAGTGATACGTCCACAGACCGATGCGTGGCGTCCTGGTGGACTTACACCTTAAACCTGACACTAGAGATGTAGATATCAGAGATGTGAAATGTTGAAGGATTTGCTGCAGGTGGATTCTGGGCCGTCTGACGGAGATTTCAGTTAAAGGAGGAATTAAAATGCTGGAGGGAAACAGACGGGCAAGGCCACCAGCCGAGTGGCCTCATGAAAAAGTAAACAGGAAATCGGCACCCAGGATGGAGGCGCTTCCCTCCCACCACCCACCAGCACGGCTGGGTGGAGGTGTGGGGGGGTCCATGGAGACGGGGTGCCCGCTTCCTCTGCCCTGCCAGACTGAGGCGAACCTCAAACCCCTCCCCTCCCCCCTGAGGCCGGAGTCAGACAGAGAGGGAGGATGCAGAGATAAATTTTTGATTTGGGAAATGGAAAAATGATAAAAAATACATCATAAAAATACATGATAGCTTTATAGACTGTTGCTTCATAACAGAGCCGTCAGCCGATGAAATAAAGACGTTTTCAATCAACACGTCTTCTTATACTGTCTTATGATTTAATTTAAAACAAACAATAAAGAGATACATCGTAATTAGTTTATAGAAAAAGATTCATTAGAATTTTATTTGGAGAATTTAACATGGAGCTCCAGCTTTTCTCCTCAGCCATGTCCGTGTCTCTACATCAGCGTGATGCTAACACTTAGCATGTCAACCAGGAAGTAGCGGCTGCCTGAGAGTCACAACTCAGGGAACAAAGACCCTGCTGTCACTGCCGTAACACCGATGATGTGGCAGGAGGACCAAACGTCTGAGGAGCAGGATGGAAACGAACCTGGACGCCTACGATTAGAAGAGACGATGAGGACGACTGGAAGGACAGTTTGAGGTTTTGTGAAAAACACCCAGTGCATGCTGGGAGATATCATGGCGAGACACGGACGGGTGAAAAATTAATGAGACGTAACATTTTTGCAGTGAGGTAATTTTTTTTTTCTTTCCTCATACTGCTCACAGCGTCAGCAGGTATGTTGTCACCTCACACACGCATGATGACCACACACACACACACACACACACACTCTGCTGGTCCAGACAGGGTAGCTTCAACTGTGTGTGTGTGTGTGTGTGTGTGTGTGTGTGTGTGTGTGTGTGTGGAGGCCATTTGCAGGTGGGGTACCGAACACGTTGTGGCACTCAGAGGGCAGCAGCAGCCTCTCAGTGTGCGAGATGCGTGATGCTCCCTGAGCTGGCAGCAAAGGTGGAGGATGAAGAGGGTTGTGAGTGTGAAAGGTAAAGCGGAGATCCTCGGACGTGTGTGTGTGTGTGTGTGTGTGTGTGTGTGTGTGTGTGTGTGTACTTGAGAGGTAAAGTAGAATGAAATCACTCACCCGTCTTCCATTTTAGGAAGATGATAAAAACGCTGCGATGAATCATCTCCCTGCTGCATCATCGTCCTCTGTCCTCCATCAGACAGATGGACGGACGGTGGCCTGCAGGTGTCATTTCAGCTGGCCTGCGTTTTTCAACAGAAACTCCTGGAAACGCACAAAATCTTTCAGTGGAAACTGTGTGTAGATATTCTCATGTCTTCTCTCTATAACCTTCTGTCTTACATGAAGTTTTGGAGTGTTTGTAGGTAACAAGTTTCACCAGGTTGAATTCAAACTTGAATCCTGAGCGTGGCTGTTCGGGCGCTGACACATCAGACAGAGTGAGGAACAGGCAGCGACAGACGTCCTGATCAGACACAACAACTGATGACGTGCAAACACACATTCTGAGAAATGCATGTGCAGAGGAACTAACATGTCTGCAGTGTGTTTGTGTGCTGTGCAGCCTGTGGAGGAGAATATAAGAGTCTGAGTAGAGAGTTAGATAATTCTCTCATCGAGTGTCTCTTAACGATTAAACAGATTGAAACAGCTGTTGATGTGAACATGTAGCGCTCACAGTGTTGAATACAGGACTGAGTTGACTCTTAACATTTCTAACATTTGCTTCCTGACAACACTGATCCCCAGAATCAATGATGGTGTTGCACGATTCTGCAAACCAGGAACATGTGGAAACGTCACATTTCTGTCTTTTGGTTCAGTTTTCAGTTTGATGTGTCTGTTTAGGTTCAGGAGAACATCATGTTGTGTTCCTGACGTCTGGTGGTTTCACACTCACAGACGTTGAAATACTCTGTGGAACATCGGTCACGTGACACGTTTTGTAGAAATATCAATATGTTACGTAACCTCTGACACATACAGGTGTGAATGTATCCGTGGTTTGATGTAATGTTTCTGTTGTACTGATCGTGGACTTCTTGTTTTCAAAGCTGCAGCCGGTTTCAGGAGTGAGTCTGTCACAATGAGTCACTATTCAAACATGTTTCTCCAGGCAGTGCAGCGGCTGACCCTCAGACATTTACCCAGCTGATGCCACGTGTTTTCTGTTTAATCAGAGTCCGGTCATGTTTCCGTTAGCCGTGTCACAGCACTGGGATCAGTTCCACCAAGTCCTGGAAGGTCAAACAGACACGTCTGACACACAGCAGACAGGCTGCATCACACCTTTAGTCCTGATAGAAGCACGGAGGATTATGACGATGCGTTCCAACCCAAACGCCACGATTTTGTCTGTTTTTTGCAAATGTACGTTTGTTTAGGCTGAATTTATATCAACAGCCTTCTGCTGCAGGAATTCGAGCTGTGAACATTATTTCCTGCTTTTCCTCACTTTAAGTCTTGAGTTGTTTCTCTGGATGAAGGAAATCTTCCATCTTTAATCTTTCCACTCGTCCTGAATCAAACCAACACAGTTCTTTCCTGAACCACATCTGTTTGTCTGTCTGCGTTGATGGAAACACGAGTAGAAATCTGCAGAGAGAATCAGGGAGGAGAGAAGAGAGGATAAAAATGGGAAAAGTGGCGAGCAGCTTGGACGCAGAAATGAGGTTGATGTTTGAGAGAAAGACGAAAGAAAGAAAGAAAACAGAGACAAAGAGAACGAGGAGAGAGAAGGAGGACAAGGCCCACCACACTCAGCTACAGGAAGACTGCAATTAATAATTTACATCATCTGTCACTGTGCGCTCCACTGGACCACTCAACAAACAGCAGCCGTAATTTAAGGCAAAAACACACACGCTCATGCAAGGGTACCGCACACACACACACACACACACACACACACACACACACACACACTGACAAAGAAATAGATGTGTGCAGGGAGCTGCATTAACACACATGCACAAACAAATGTGGTCGCATGCAAGTGGCTGCACACACACACACACACACACACACACACACTCTAACACACACTCACACACACATGCAGCAGCACAGCTCACTGTACACTCTGCCCGACTTCCTGCTAAAAGCAGAGCAGCAGAGATCAAACGGTGATGGCGTTGGCGTTGGCGTTGGCGTTGGCGTTGGCGTTTCATATCCCAACCTGGACCTCCGCTTCCTCTGAGCCTCCACTCCAGGAAGCGTGCCCCTCTCACGGTCCTGCCTTTTGTCTCTGCAGCGGCGGCCATGTTAAATTTATGCAGTGTATGTCACCGCCAGCTCGCACCCGACAGTAAATATTTGATTCGTTTCCCATCCCTCGGAGAAATTCCCCCAAGCATCCGATTAGACCTGTTGGGGGCAGACATAAAGTGATAGCAGCCATGTTAAATTTACAACGTTTGTTTTGGAGAGTAAAAATCCAGCGACGACCCCGACGGAGAGTCATAACTGATCAGTTGTGTCTGCAGCAGACGGATATTCAGCACTTACTGTAACTTTAGTCCCTCCACTGACAGACAGCATGGATAGATTACTGAAGATGAACAGTTACAGTCGCACTATTATTCATAAACTCCTCCTCAACGTTTTCCAAAACCTTAATAATGAAACAGTCGAGGTTTGTCAGACACTTTTAAAGATGCACTGAATCACAGAGAGATTGAACGTGTGACACCGAAGGACTCTTAAGTTTCTCCAACATGTGATGACAATACAAAGAAACACGTTGTCATGAAGCGTCTGCACTTCTTAAGTTACCAGCTGTTTGCGTTGCAGTGACTTCCAGTGTCGTAACCACAAGCTCTCAAGTTTCTGTTCCAAGCAATTGATTCGATTTCCAGGTTGTAAACCAGGTTCAGCCTTGTTTCAGCAGCAGGCAGCGGACACATTCTGACAAAGCTTCCTGCCCAGAATCAGGCAGCCGACAGTCAGAGTAACCAGGGGACGAATATCTGACGTGCTAGCATTTATTTCACAGTTCTTAAAATAAATGCTAGCATGATATTTGTTTGTGTGATGTGTGTTTGTTTACCGCATCAATTTTTAAGGTGATAATGTGTCAGAGTCGTGGACGCAGCTTGTTGGGACGTCAAACAATGATAAATAATGCAGGTATACAAAAAAACAAACGAGGACTTCAGATATGACTTGTTACAGAATCAATGCAGACCTGACCCACATTTAAGGCTCAGTTGACTTGGACTTACCCCCAAAGAGTCCCTATAAACCTGCTGTCCACCTGCACAGGTACTGTATGCTCCACCTGTGAGACTCCTGTGTGTTAAGAAGGTTTCAGTGAAACACCTTCTCTCATTATTTTGATAAAGTCGAGCCTTGAGTTAGTTCAGGCAGGGAGGTCGTTTCATACACACACACCTGTCACAGCATGTAGCTGTGTGTACAAAGTCTTTGTGTTCATTAAACGTCTGCTGGAGAATTTATCAGTTCAGACAATGAAAGGTTTAAACCTGGACGTCGTCACTGAACTACAGAACTGTGGTCCAGTAACGACCGGTGACGCGGAGAAGTTCACCACAAACTGTCGGAGCAAATAGGAAATTGTGTGGATTGAGAAATGTTGTGGCTGTTTGGACAGTTTGTCATCAGAGGGATTTTCCAGGCGCCTGACCCTTCAGTCTCACAGAGAAGAGGCACGGACACGTGATGAAGTGACCTGTTTGAAATATAAAGACTATTGTTTCACAGAGACTTCAGCACACCTTCAGATCCACAGGTGCGTAGGAGACGACCGAAGGCCGACAACACTGTTTCAAGAAACACCTGCAGGATCACACTGACTGACTGAAGTTTAGAGGATGACCTCATCACGTCTCTTCTGCATCAGGACTCGTCAGGTCCGTTACACGTTCGTCAGACAGTCGCAGCACAACGCTGAGTGTCAGGAAGACTTTCGTCCAGACGTTTTATTATAAAATACCCACGACCTCATTCTGAAACCAAAGCCATAAAATACTCAGGAGAAACTTCACTTCAGCCATGATGACACCTTTCCTCTGTGGGTGATGACATCATAGGTGCATGACATCATGTGTGCTGAAGCGAAGAGTGTTGATGTCACAGGCTGCGGTCGGACTCTGAATAGTTCATGAACGTCTGAGAGGAGGAGGAGGAATCTGGACGACAAACTGAGAAGTAGAAGAAGAAACTTTATCAGAAAATATGTTTTTTAATGTTCAAAACAGTTTTACTGAAATACATTTAGAGATTATGAATATATTTCCTTTATTTTCTGTACGAAACACCACAAGTAGAACAGACTGGGAGACTTTTCACCCTCTGACTTTCTCGTGGAGGTTGGTGTGTCATCACAGTAATATATATATTTATATATCGAATATTCAGACATTTAAATACAGATTTGAATTTTGACGAGGCTGCTGGAAACGACGGCACATCGAGACGAGGTCCGCGACACACACCAACCCGAACGGAAAACATTTCAATTTCACACTTCATCTGTCGTAAAAATATCTGCCACACACACACACCACACACACACACACACACACACACACACACACACAGGAAGTGTTGTCAGTCACTCACCATTGCACCGCTTTCCAGATTATTTCAGGTACCTTCGAATGGGATCGGCTGATAAAACACCTGAGCTCAAACTGAACCTGCACATCCAGTTTCAAGGGGAATTCCACTTATTGAAGGAATTTCTCATTCAGTCCCAAAACATGCCGGCAGATTGTAAATGCTTTATAGTTTCTTTAATGGCTGACAGTGAGGACGACCCAGGAGTCGTCTGTAAACACCAGCAGACAGACAGAGCAGGTCAGAGGTCAGAGGTCACACAGAGGGAGAGGATGTTATAACCGGGGTGAGGATGCAACACACATTTGACTTTTTATCTACATTTTACTGCCTAAGGAACGAGCATTCACGTGTTACCATGTGTTCACCTGATGACTGTAAATACAATATTCTCCCTTCTCTTCAAAATAAAAGCCTCCTGTAGAGTCCAGAGACTAACAAGAGACTCATTAAAGTACAAGTTTAACAACCAAACATCACGTTAGATGTTAGAAATGTGCAAACCACAGATATACTGAAATGTTTGTGCTACACTGTGCTGGTGCTCTGGTTAGTTTTAGACATAAAATCCACCTGGTCAGGTCCAGAACATCATGGTTTGGTTTTAAATACCTGGTTCTGTCTCTCACAAACATCAGGTGGTTTCCAGCTTACAAATGTTGATTACGTGTAGTTATATCATCATAAGCAGCTCGTTCACCACTTCACATAAAAATCAGTTCACGCAACGTCAACATGATGCACGTCTTGTAGAAATGTTAAGGCCAAGTACAATTATTTAATTTAATATCCGCCAACATTATAAATGGCCGACCTGGCTGAGTATAAAGTTTAAGAAACCTAAATCAACAACAAAGACAGATTTGTACGATGATGATTATTCATGTCACATTAAAACAGCAAAGACAGAGACGATGACATCGATATAAAACATCTCACAGACGCTGACAGATATGACAACGCTTTTATTAAACTACAGATGTTCATAAAGTCCAACAACACTGATTGATCCTGCAGTGAGATGAGTCCGACCTGTTAATGCGTCTTTAAATGTAAATAAAGTAAAACAATCTATATTCCTCGCAGCAGCAGCAGCAGATGCTGCATCCCGAGCGCGGCCTTTAATCCTGCCTGTTTGCTCTACAGGCGTTCATGAATTGTGTGTTTGACCCGAGGCGATGGAGTCTCGACTGCGCCGCTGTATTGTATGACAGCTCTGGTCGAGAGATCACGTTGATGTTTAATTCGTCTGATCTTTTGATCCTGGATTAATTTAAAGCGAGACCGCAGCGAACGGATCTCAAAGAGAGAGGATGAGAGGATGAAGGAGGTAACTGCTGCCTGGAAAACCCTCAGGTTGTGTTTGAACATCCAATGAGCTACATCACAGACTTCACTTCCCCGCGTCACTTCGTCTTTACGGGGGAGAGTTGGAGGTATTGTTGCTGCCTCAGTTCTTACAAGAGTTGCAGAGTATTTTCAAATAAATGCACAAACTCTCATTTATTCACATAAATAACCCAAATTCTTATTTCACCCGTGTTCTCGCCTTGAATGTTGTTTTTGTATTTGGCTGCTCCGGTTTCATCAGAACTTCTTCCTACCGCAGAAAAATGGTTCACTGTGATCTGCGTGTTGTTTACAGGAGCAGCGACGTCGTTTCTGGAAAGAGATGTTGAATTTATACAAATACCAGCACCATGAAACCAGGACGGACCACAGACCTTCATGATCCGCCGTCCAGTCAATGTCTGCTTCTCCAAACCACCACATATACTGTAACTCATCCTAAACTCTACAGTTTCAATTTAAAGTTGTGGCACAACATCGAGGCAGGTTTAGGCACAAACACCAATCAGAAAACATAATGTTTGGTCTTAAAATACCTGCTTCTGTCGCTACAAACACGGCTGGAAAAAACGTCCCGACATCTCTTTAAAAACATCCAGTGGTTTCACGCTGATGGATGTTAAAGTCGATGTAATTGTGATGTGAATATGATATAACACACATTTAATCTGCAGAAACACACACTAACAACCACTTTTTTGGCTTTGGGGTTTTAACTAAATAACCGCAGCTGAATATAACGACCATCAGAGTTACTTAAGATGGTAAACATTATTCTTCTGTACCAGGAGGAATTATACCAGAATCTGAGTATGAACTTTTTAAATGTGTGTGAACGACGTCCCACAAACTCAGCAGTTGAATATTAATTGCTGCGGCGCTCTGATTTATAACAACAGGCCAGACCGCTTTATAATATCACCCGCTCTAAATCTGACCTGGAGCCAGCGATGAGCAGATACGACACGTCTTTTATGAACAATCATGGAAACGAGGGACGGTTTGTGAGCAAATACGTTGAACTACAGATTCGGATGTGATTCACCAGAAAACACTTCCTCAACCGCCTTGGTGGAAATTCCTCCTGTGAAGCAACGGTTTGTTTTGCGTGGTGATCGAGCTGATATCAGTCCGACAGACGGGTGAGAACAGAGTCTCCCTCCGTGTCGAGGCGTGTCTGCCGCTCTCATCTCTTCCCAGTAACTCCAGTCGCTCGTGACCACAGCTGGCACGGCTGCAAACTGTGGTTTTAAATTCACTGTGTTGTCGTATCGAGCCAAAATGTGTCCAACGACTTCTGAACTGTACGAGTCGGCATCACACATGAACACACACATCATAACCCCCAACACGTTCCAGCCTTTAAATACACAAACCACTCTAACACACTTACTGTGTCAGGAGCCCCCCAGACTGTGTGTCCTGCTGCCGGTCGGACCTCCAGGCCTCATCAATATTGTAAACTGGTACTTAGCGGACAAAAGACAGCAAAGACCAGAGCAGAGGACACCTGGGGCAGAGAGAGAGCAGCCGGGCGGCGGGAAGGCAGGAAGAAAGTGGCAAAGATCCAGTGTGTGTGTGTGTGTGTGTGTGTGTGTGTGTGTGTGTGTGTGTGTGTGTGTGTGTGTGTGTGTGTGTGTGTCACTTTTCTCTGTAAGCAGACGCGACTTTGACTTTATGTGTGTTAATATGTTGGTTGTCAGATTATGTTTCAGTTTCTGCCTCCTGCTTCTGTGCCTGATATACAACATCCCACTGCAGAGATGTTCGAGGAGACGCGTTAGGATTTTAACTTTGCGCTTCTTTAGAACAGGTTCACAGGATTTAATGCTCAGAAAACACATCGCTCTCCTCAAACTGTCCAGCGCTGCAGCTCTGTGTTCCCCGTCTGAAGTGCGCCCGTCTCTTTAAGGCTCCGCCTCCTGAATGTCCAGTCTGCTCTGATTGGTCAGCCCACACACGCCTGACCCGGTACCGACAACAACAACAGAGCAGCTGAGCTAACAGCTGGGCACAAGTTATGCAAATGTGTGACATTGTGATGACGTGTGATGTCACAGAATCACAGGACGGAAGGCGGGACTATTGACGAGGCGTTCAGGAGTAGCGTTTTCTGTGGGAGAGAGGAGCTTCTGCTGGTAGAGTTCTCAACGGGTCCGGTCGGGTTTGTCGGGCCGACCCGACCCGTTGAGAACTCTACCAGCAGAAGCTCCTCTCTCCTCAGGTTCGGGCCGAAATAATACGCAAATGAGCCAGGTTGGGTCGGGCCTCGGGCTTCCTTTTCTATAAAAAGTGTGAAGATTTAATTTAATATTTATTTACGGCATATTTATTTATATAGGCTATTTAAAGTTAGAGTGTTTCAGTTGTTTGTGTTAAATCTTTTAATTTTAAATAAAGTTTGATTTGAATTTCCGTCTGCTGTCTGTCTGATCATTATAACAAGTGTATGAGGAAAACCATGCAGGCGCGCGGGGGGTCGGGTTCGGTTCGGGCCGGGTTCGGCCAGACAATTCATGCTGGTGTGTCGGGCTGCGTCGGGCTCGGGCTTAAAGACCCGCGGGCCGGGTCGGGTCGGGTTGTAATTTTCAGGCCCGTTGAGAACTCTATCTGCTGGTGCAGACCTGAAACACAACGGAAAACACAACAGGTTCCCTTTAATTAGATTTTTGTGTGTTTGCAGAGACTTATCTAGTCGTTGCGGTCTTGTTTCATCTTGGTTTTGTTTAATTTCAGTATTTAGATGAACTTCCACCCGTTGACGTCGTTTGTATCTTTCTCTAAAATGCAAATCAGCGTGAAGTGAATATGATAATACAGATACTGGAGGGAACATACAGACATGTTCAGACTGAGAGCTGTGGAGTATGTTGTGGAGATCAGTTCAATCAATAATCATATTCATAAAATAATAATCAGTTTTGCAGCTATATAACACATGTGTTCGTATCCAACCACAGACTGTTGGAAAGACGAGAGAGCTGCTCAGTGTCCAGCAGAAGCGTGTTCGACACGGTGAATATGAATTTAAAAACTGGCGTGCGCGCTCGGCCGGCCGGCCGGCCCTGAAAACAGGAAGGACGCGGCCTCGCCGACTGACTGACAGCCGGTCAGAGATGTGAGAGGATGTGTTTACTTCTCCTCCTCCTAAACCCTGCCACTCAGTGTGTCCACAGCATCGGCTCAGTTAACAAAATCAATACGCCTGCGTGTGTGTGAACGTGTCATGAGGAGTGTATGAGTGTGTGAGGGGAGGCCGGGGAGAGGTGAGTGTATCTGTGTGTGTGTGCAGGTGAGACGGTCGCTCCCACGGCGGGACGTCCTTTTCCCTCACATCAATTATTGAGGCGTCAGGACACACTGAGGGCTCCGAGGGGGGGTCACAGGTCAGGAGACCGGGGCCTCCGACGGGGGCTTTCAGGGGCCTCAGAGTCCCTCACCCCATCCACACACACACACACACACACACACACACACACGCTACAGTGCATTAACTCACCCACACTGTGTCAGAGGTCAGCTGATATCCTCCATCACTCTTCAATATTCAGATTTAGCACCTTTCAAGCCATCAGAAGAGACGAGCAGCAGTGTGACGGTCGCTGTGGAGGAATAAAACACGTCACTCCTAATTATCTGTCTAATTGTGAGACTGATCACAGCACTCTTCTGTAATTTATTTGTTTGTTTCAGTTCGTTTTTGGAAATCTATTCTCTTCTATAACAGAAACAGTTTTATGTGTTTAATCTCCTTCAGCTTGGTTTGTTATTCAGATATGAAAACATGTAGTTGTCCCATTCATATAATGTTCAGTTTCAACATTTGTAAGGGTGAAACCAAGACATATTTTAAACGAACCTGTTCCAGCTGTGTTTGTGGAGACAGAACCAGGTATTCTGATGTTTAACCAGAACACAGGCCCGGTATCGTGTCTTTATTTTGGTGATTGTGTTGATATTTCACTGGATCGACTGTTTAAAGAAATGTTGACATGAGACCTAATAAAAAAAAAAATTAGAAGGTAACAAAAACACAGTGATTCTTAGTTTCCAGTGAATTCACACTCTTGAAAACCTAAACCTGGACACTGGACCTTTAAATGAACAGTATGTGAGCTATACTAACACTAAAATCAACTGAACAGTAGAGAGCTGGTCTGGAGTCAGTGATGACGGACTCATCAGCGCCGTGGATGCTCAGCGTTTGGAGGGATTGGACCGTGATGCCGTCATCTGGTCCGCTGAGAGCTCTGAGGTCATGAGACTCCCTCACCGCACAGAAATAACCATCGACTCCGGAACAAAACTGCAGCGATGTGGTTTCTGGGCCTCGGCAGCGTTATGTGTTCATCTTGAAGTCGTTCCCCAGCAGCAGATCGACTGCAGCTCTCAGAGCAGCCCTGCAACTGTACTCCAGCTCCACAAACTGCTCTAAATCCCTCAATGAAATCCCTTATTCTCCGAGCAGCTCCGAGGGGTTCTGAGGACTTTATACCCGAGACAAGAGCGCCAGGATTTACTACATTTGCCTCCTCTCTCACCCTCACCCCGGTCCTCCCCTCATCTCCCCCTCTCGACATGCTTTGAGGGAGTTATTCCACCGTGAGACTCCTCTCGCCTCGTCTTCCTTTTCTTCATTTTCAGGAGGCGGTTCTGGCCCGAGACCACCAAGATACCCCCCCTCACCTCCCACCTCACTCACCCACACTTTACCCTCACCCCCACCACCACCTCCACCACCGCTGGCTACATTAAAGGTAGGGATGGCTGATGCGTGTAGCGTTAAAGGGGCGGGCGGCCCGGCAGCGGCTGCCTGTGTCTGGGCCGGGCCCGGCTCATGAAATATTGACGGGCGAGTGTCCCTTCCAGGAGCTGGCTCGCTCGGAGGAGGAGGAGCAGGAGGGCCGCATTAATATTTCACACTGCAATCTCCTGCTTGACAAACTCTCCCACGTGATTGGGTAAAAAGCTGCTTGCATTGCCTGGCGAGCACCAGCTCCCCCCTCCGTCACCCCCGCCTCCATCACCCCCGCCTCCATCACCCCCGCCTCCATCATCCCCGCCTCCATCACCCCCCCCTCCGTCACCCCCGCCTCCATCACCCCCGCCTCCATCACCCCCGCCTCCCCCTCCACTCTCTCTCTCTACATCTCTTTCTTTCTCCGAGGCTCGCTCGTCCTCTCTCTGTTTGCTGTCTCCTTCCCCTCACCTCACTCTTCTTGCTTTTTTAACCAAATTTGATTTCTGATTGGTGTTTGGCGTGTGGAGGGACGGGGCGGCGGCGGAGCAAGGGTGGTGGTGGTGGAGGAGGTGGTGGAGGGAGGGAGGGGGTAATTAATTACGGCCAGTGATTTTGGCCAGCGCCGGTAGTCGTGGGCTCCCGCGCTCGGCTGGCCGAGGCCTCCAGGGGCCCTGCCCGCGGGTCCTGCCGAATGAAGTGGCATCCATTTTTTATGAAGAGCAGGTTATCCTATTTAGTCAGATTAAAACAGGCGAGGAGGAGGAGGAGGAAGAGGAAGAGGAGGAGGAAGAGGAAGAGGAGGAGGAAGAGGAAGAGGAAGAGGAGGAGGGACAGATCCAGGGAGAAGCCAGAAAAAATAGAGCCTTCCTCCCATTTACCCCTCTCTTCCTCCTCCTCTTCCTCCTCCTCCTCGTCCTCCGTCTGCTTTACTTTACTCTTCACTCCAAAACAAGCTTCCCCTCCTCCTCCTCCTCCTCCTCCTCCTCCTCCTCCTCCTCCTCCACCACCACTCCCATCAACCCTATCTCACCCCCGCCCGCCGCCCCCCCACCCATTAACCTGGTTCTGGGTGCAGAGTGCTTTGCTGACCCTCTGCCAGGTGTGGCTCTTCCCTCCGTCTCCTCCTTGTTTTTCCCGTCTCTTCTCTTGAACTTGTTATTTCTGGATGTTTCTGCTCGGCTCGGGTTTGTGAGGTTAATTTAAGCGTTCCTCTTCCACTCGGCTGCACAGACTCTAACAGCCGATGACGTGAGGACATCTGAGCGATTTCTGATTTTTGTTTTGCAGGCTGAAGATTGTTTACAACGCGGCTCGGTCAGTCGGAGTGAAGCTGAAGATTAAAACCTGAGCGGATTGAAAAAAACAGCCGTGTGTCAGATTCTTTTATTTAAATTTCTCCACGAGCAGAAACATTAATGTGAAAATTAAATTCTGCTGTAAATAATTTATTGACAGCAACCACGTCCACATTGGATGCTTCTTTGGCTCCGCCCACTGAGTTTTATGAAACCAATGATGTGATTTCTGCTTGTGTAACTAAAAACTGCCATTTCCTGTCTTTACGACTCAACTTTCTTCTTCTGCTGTCGTCTTCAATCAGCGTGTTATTCTTCTGATTTAGCTCCGTGTGTGTCGGAGCTTCAGCTGTGCTGTCAGAGGAGGATGGTTCGAGTATGTATACACTCATATTTACACATACGTGAACCTCCTGCCTGGAATCCTGCAGCTGCTCTCATGAATGCAGACTGAGTGAGGATGAGGCAGGCTGGATAAATGCTTAAAGGCCAGCTGCCAGGATGACTTACCCTCCTCTGGGCAGTGGAAGTGTGAGAGAAATCAAATATAAAAACAGAAAGCCTCCTCCAGGAGTTCATCACAACCAGGAAACACCCACACCGAGCCCCCCGGTGCAGCAGCGAGCGAGTGAGGAAACCAGCCTGAAAAGCCCAAAAGCTGGATGAATTAATAAAACTTCTACGTCTGTCATTTCCTAAAACATTTAGGTGATCAGCAGCAAAGAGCAGGAGGAGAGAGAAGCTGCCTGAGTGGAGGGAGGAGTCGCACCGAGAAACCAACACAGATCATTCAAACTGTCCAGAGATCAGTGTCTCCAGACGGGGTATACAGAACGACCCAAAGTCCCAGGAAGGGTGGAGGTCGGCTGAGAGATGGGTCACACACAGGGCGGTGACCCTGGAGGCTGAACTGCAGCACCAGCGTCGAGCCTACTGGACCTTCATCGCGCTAATGATGAAGGTCCAGTTCGGTTTAGGAACATGTGTGCTACATCCACTAGAGGTCAGATACGGTTAGCAACTAGCATGTGAACACAGCGACGCATTTGCTGTGTAGCTGCTTCATGAGTCTGCAACAACTAACATCCACCAACTTCTTCATTTTCTCCTACCTCGTTCTTGCCGAAATGATAAACGCTGACATTTTTCTCCGTGTGGGGACAGTTTGTAGAAAACGGAGGATATGCTATATATTCTTTCTGTTAACCAGGTCAGAGAGGAGAGAACCATGAGGATGATAATCAGGTGGAGTTTGTTTTGGATGAGTCGAGAACATTATTGTCTTCACAGAAGATTTTCCTTCCTCTCCGCTGCTCCTCATCTTCCCTTTTGTCTACTTTAGTTATTTTCTTCATCTTGTCTACACAACCCACAGCCTCCCTCAGCCCCACTTCACCTCCTCCTCCACCTCCTCCTCCTCCTCCTCCTCCTCCACCTCCTCCTCCTCCTCCTCGTCTTCTTCTTCTACCTGTCTGCCGCCTGCTGTGGAAGGTTTCTGTTAAATGATGCAGGAGGCGGCAGACAGAACTGTAACATGGCAGAGCCAATGGCACGTAAAAACCAGCACGGCCAGCATGAAGCATCCTCCTGGGGTTAGAGGTGGAGGAGATGAGCAGGGAGCGAGGCAAGTGAAGGGTGGAGAGGGTGGAGGCAGGACTGTGAGAGCTAGAGAGCGAGAAGAACAGAGGAGAAGAAGATGGAGGAAAAGTGTCGACGCCTGAGGCTGAAGTCACATGTCTGATGGAGGAAGCAATGCTAATGCTAATGCTAATGCTAGTCAGTGACTTGTACTTGGCACATTTTGAACGTCGTACCTCAAACGCACGCTGACGCTGGCTGAACTTCTTCGTCCTGCTGTGAGCTACAGACACAGCTCAGATTATCTGATAAGTATGAAGGATCATAAAAATGGGATTAAGGAGAAACTGATCATATATTATGGCATGTATTACCATTTTTATCTTTAAATTTAAACTGATGGACGGATGTGTTGTTCACGTCTCCTCACTGACAATCATTTTCATTGTTATTTTGAATGTTTTGAAACCTCATTCATGAACACTTTCATCAGCGAGGCTGTTTGTTCATTATGTCTTTGGTTTTTATTGTTTGGATTGAGAGATGAATGCACAAATGAAACAGCTGAATGTTGAAAAGAACTGAAAATTTCCCTGAGACGTCCTCAGGTCGTTTCTTTGTCCAACCAACAGTCCAAAACTCAAAGTCTCTTCTTTCCTTTGTCATTTCTGACGGCGAATGAAGCCAATCTTCACATTTAAGAAGCTGGAACCAACAAATGTTTGTCACTTATCAAAGCAGCCGTCAACAGAGCTGCGAGCAGCGTTTCCTACGGACGCCACTGACGGTCACGTGACCCCCCTGACCCTTCACATCGTGACAGGAGGAAAGACAGGAAGACGTGATGAGACAGAAGAAAGAGAGTTGATGGAAGGGAAAGAATATGAGGCAAACACACACACACACACACAGACATAGACACACACACACACACACACACACACACAGACACACACACACACACACACACTCTGGCCTGACCCTCACCTCTGAGTGGAGCAGTGAGCTGGTCTGATCTGAGCTTCAGTCCAAACACACATTCTCTGTGAGTGTGTGTGTGTGTGTGTGTGTGTGTGTGTGTGTGTGTGTGTGCGTGCGTGTGTGTGTGTGTGTCCCTGCAGAGGTAACAGAAATCATGACTCTGTGTTCGCGCTCTGAGTCCGGCCATGCAGATGATGTCGGGAAGTAACTCGGGAACACACACAGATTCACACACACGCCACTGAGTTTCCTAACGGCCGTGTTTTAAAGGACACGACCGGAGGGACGGTGAGTGAGCGAGAATCAATGAGGAGGCCGAGACTCCCCGTGTCTCTGAGACCCACAGCGACATGCACCGAGTGTGTGTGTGTGTGTGTGTGTTACTGTGCATCACATAAGAAATGTTCAGTCCTGCACTGCTCTTCTGTTCTTGCTCATGTTTTAACTGTTTGTTTTAATTAAGTTGTGTTTTTATTTTACATTTTTAAAAAGCTAAATTGAAAAATGCAGAATGAAAACAGCAACACGAGGCGGCAGAACCAGCTGAGAACACAACTCTGCTGGATGAGTTTCTGACTGTGTGACTCATTTACAGCTAACATTTCATCCCAGTCACCAGAATTAAACTTGTCTGATACAAATCAGGTCAACATTTCTACAACAGCTGCCACATCGCACATTACACTGACTGTCATGTCTGGAGGAGTCGGGGCGGTTTCAACATGTGATCGACAAGACGTCAGGACAGCTGTTAGACACAGACGCTGTAGAAACTGGATCATGTTTGGACCACATACATGACGAACGTAAGATGTCTGATATCTTAGTTTAACATGCGTCTATATCTGACATAATATGACATAAAAACACAACCTTAAAAAATGAAGATGTTACTCTGCCATCAGTTATTTTTGTGTTGTGGCTGAATTTCGACGCTCCTCTTTTTGTCTCCTCCACGTCTGAGAAACAAACCTGCAAAAAGTTCCTTCTGTCATGTTTCACATTCTGCGTCCGTCCTTCCGTCCTGGTGTCGTCGAGTCCAGCTGGATTATTGCAGCTTTTTGTTTTAAACGAGACTGACGAGAGCTGAGATGTTCACAATAATGTGTTAAAAAATGTTGAGACATCCACAGAACTGAGAGGAGCTGCAGTCTGTGTGTCAGCGATGAAGAAAACCTTTCAACAGCTTGGATCGGCTTCTGTCTGCATTTACACCGGGTCAGCTGACTCTGCAGTAGACCCGGTTTCACACCTCGGCTCAGGTGAACGTGCTGCATTCTGCCGCTCGAACGTCTGGTGGTGGAGCGTAAATAAAGGATGAATTTGGGATGTTGTGTTGGAGGTGGAGCCTGTTCACTCCTGTGAACGCTGCTCAGTGGAAGCTCGTCTGTCCGGCCATGATAACATCTGTATCACCTACTGAGCCGGCTAACTTCCTGTTTAGCACCTGGCTAACTTCCTGTTTAGCACCTGGCTAACTTCCTGTTTAGCACCCGGCTAACTTCCTGTTTAGCACCCGGCTCACTTCCTGTTTAGCACCCGGCTCACTTCCTGTTTAGCACCCGGCTAACTTGAATAGGGGTAAAACAGTTTAACGGTGTGACTCTGCTAGACTCTCCAAATGTTACTGGACCAAATTATGACAGTGTGAGGAGTCGTGTCGCCGGGGTCGTGATGCTCAAAATGATTTATCTACAGTACAGCTCTACTGTTGCTTCCTCTTCTGTTACAACTGTTTCTGGCGTGTTTGTGACGTGAAATGTGACGTCAGCGAGGTCGGATGTTACGCTTCAGATAAGAATCACAGACGATCTGCTTTCCTTCAGCAGGAAGTTCCATAATTTATTCTACCAACACTGAACTTAAATAAAATTACTAAAATAAATTACTGTGAAAATGAAGAGTTGTGAAACATTGTCTGAGTTAATGCTGATCTGGATCCTGGTTCTCATTGGAACGGTTGTAAACATCTTCTATTATTAAAACAATAACAAACTGCGGATGCTGAGGTATACGCTCGCTGCGTCTGTGTTTAGTGTAAATATAAAATATGAATGCAGCGATCATCACTTCAAGTGTTTTCCTGCACTGACATCTTGACTTCGCCTCACACTGTGTGCAGGACTGACTCCAGGTCTGCCGGAGACCGGATCCGTCCCCAGACGTCTCATGAGTGGACAGAACAGACACATGTGTAGTGAAAGAGCAACAAAACACTCAGTGACACAGCTGAGTGGACGCTGCAGATAATGGCTGATCTCTGCCTGCGTCCCGGTGGACCGGCTGCAGAAACATCCAGAACATTTCAGGAACATCCGAGTGTCCTGAGCCTGTTGTGTTCAACGCATGAGTGCATCACAGTATCCGTGACAGCTGCACGGCTCAGGACGACGTGTTGAGACGCGCCATCGCAACAATTCATCTCAATTTGTGAAGTGACTTTGTGGAAAAAAGAAATAATGTTTCACGGACGAGATGAGGAGGAAGATGTTGTTGTTTTCTCTGCTGTGTTGGATGGAACTCTATAAGTTATTTATGGATACAGAGGATGAACGTCGAGGTTTTTAATAAGTTGTGTATGAAATAACATCATAAGTTCATTGATTAAGAACAAAGAGGTGATTGGATTTTCTTCATCTGACTCTATTTTAGACAAAACATTTGTTTATCTATGTTGTTTATTAAGTATTGGTTCAATTTTATTGGACATTCTTGTTTAATAAGTTTGAAATAATAATAAGTTTGTCTTTACTATTATTTTCTCCAGACCCAATCATGATGTTTGTTTACATCAACGGAAGGGAGAAAATATTTTAAACTCATGATATTATTTACATTAATTTATGTGTTCACATCAAATTAATATGAAACACATATCTGATGCTTTCGTATCCTCATAAATAAGAAATAAATAAGTTACTTTTTTTGTATTTTTATATAAAACAACAAAACTCTGATAGTAACATTTATATAAATTAAAAATAACAATGTAGAATAAAATAATAATAAATAACCATTCATAACTTAGTTAACTTAAATTAGCAGCTGGTGAAACAAAACAAGATCAGATAGTTAATTCATGTTTAATCATAATTTTTCATGTCAGCATACTTTTGTGAGTTTATGAGTTATGTAACAATAAAAACAACATCAGAACAATAAACACAACAAAGATTTTTCAAAACAAAATCTCTTGGAAACCAGTTTTACCTCCATCCATCATCCATCATGGAGGTCGTCCGCACATCGTCTGGATGTGCTGGAGGATCCTGTGAAGTCTTTTTAATAGATTGTATTGTGTTTATGTTTCTATGTTGTTGTAAACATGTAAATCTTTTGTGTCTTCTCGTCTCCTGAACTCAAAACCTTCACGTGGTCACATTACTGTAGTTACTAGTTACTTTTAAATTCACCTGCTTTATCAGCAATCAGTGAGAAGAAAAACTCTGATTACAATAATCATGTTTCAGATCCAATAACTGGTCAGGTGGGTAATCAATCAATGCATACATGTACACATATTTATAATTTACTGTAACTTGTACTTTGATGCTTCAGTATATTTAATATCAGACACGTTCACACTTTCACCAGACTGATATTTTAATGCAGTATCTTTACTCACATGTGACTTTTTGTTAACAGATTATATATATTATATATATTTACATGTTTGTATGTTTCACCTGATGTCGTTACCTGGACTGTGTGAATGTTTCCTATTGGCTGTGGCTGTTATACAGGTGCAGCCTGATGAACACCTGATGGCTTCGTTAATGATTTAGCTGCTACAGTACATGTTTTTTAATGTCCCCTTCCTCATGTTTGGCTTTTGGAATCAAACTAATTTCCCGTCACTGAGACGCATCAACAGTTTACGGCGAGTGTTTTAGTTTGAACATGTTTTTATTTCAATGCAGCAGAAATAAAACTGTCTTCATCTCCTTTGTGTCGAGGTAGCACCAAAACTCAGCTCCCTGCATGTCTGAGTGGACTGAATATTTATATATATTTGGGTGAACTGAACCTTCAGAAGTGTGGATGAACCTTCAGACTGCTTCCTGAACACACACACACACACCGACACACACACGTGTTTGAGCAGTGTGTTTTAAACAGGTTTTTCGGGGTCTGAGGGGTCGTTAAGCTCTCTCCCGGCCCCTGAACGACCACGTTAACTTTCAGCCGCAGTGAAAAACATGGAGAGAACCCCATCAAACCTGGAGGTAAGATGTTTTTACTCCCCCACCACTCAGGACCAGATTACTCCATTAATGGACCCGGCTGCCTCGCTCTCTCCCCGTCTCTCCCCCACCAACACTCTTACAGTACTCTTCCACCTAGTGAATTATGAATGGAGGGGCCCCTTGTTTTTCTGCCTCTGGCCGGCCCGCTGTCCACTCAGTGCACTCTACTGTACATGCACACATCACATTTAAACACGGAGCAAAATGGGGTGGAGAGAGGTATCGGATCGGATCGATGGTCGTAAAGTTTGGAAAGAGACAAACTGCACGACTTTCAGGATGATTGTCGCCGACGCTGAGCAGAACCACGTGGATCTGCGGAGGCTGCAGACGGAGAGGGAGGCGGCAGCGTTCAATCCAGTGACAGCAAAGGATCAGTTCGTTTTTTTTAGTCTAGACAGTTTCAGGTTTTATGTGGCAAAATGTTTAAAATATCCAACGTCAGCACTGCAGTCAAAACCGAGCGCAGTGGAGGTGAAGAAGAAATATCTCAACGGAACAACAAGACGTGAATTTATCAGAATTTGCAAATTGTGTTTGAATGTTTGAATTGCAAAGATGTTCATACATTCACATTCATATTAAACAGTCCAGGTGTTTGTAGGGGACTCTGCAGTCAGGCAGCAGTGTACGGTGGTGTTTTTATTTCTTGCATACTTTGAGAAATCTTGATAAAACTCGTGGTGACGTGGGAGCTAAGATATTTTGTCCTTCATTACGAGGCAGCTGGATCTGCAAACGTGACCGTCTGATTTTGCAAATCCATCGTACCAGACAGAGCACACATTGGTTGAACCAATCAGATGGCTACTGGCAGCGGTGGGCGTGGTTTAGGTGTGGAGACGCAACAATGGCGGCTCCTCCAGAGGTTAGCGTAGCTGCGGTAGCATCAGTGCTATCAGGAGTTTATTTCACTGAAAGAAGAGCAAAAAAAACACAAAAACATGTTTCCACTCTACTTATCACTGATTTCAGTAACAGTTTGATTTACCAGCTGGATCTGATTGGCTGAAGTCACCCAGTGATGTGCTGATATTATCTCTAAGCAGTCTTTAGCAGTGCTTGTCGGATGGCTTTGCGTAATAAACCATCAGGCGTCAGGTGAACAACATGAGGGTTATTGGATCTGGGAGGATGTCGACATGACAAGAAACACAAGCAAACACACCTGGAGCAGAAAGTGACGTTGATCCATGAAATATTACCAGATCTGAAAAGACACAAACGTGACAGACAGACAGACGGACAGATGGACAGATGGACATAGAGAGCTCAGCAACGTGGCCTCTCATTGGCCGCTGTCATGTGGTTTCATCTGAGTCAAAGCGTCCTCCTTTAACGAGGCCTCAGCAGCGCTAATGAAGCCGCAGCCATAATTAGCCTCATCAGAAGGACTTTCAGAGTGTTTAGATTAGCTTAATTAGCTTTGGTACGCACCGCCTGTGTGTGAGCGTGCACAGTCCCACACACACACACACTCACTCACAGAGTGGTACACGTGCACACTCAGTCCTTGTAGACCAGGCCTGGAGCTATTGCGCTAACGAGCCTGTGAGTTCACGGAAAGCCGATGGTTTTAAAAGTTAAATGCCACTGTGTAAATATATTTCCAGGCGATATCCGGGGAATAATCAACTTTTAATTTGGCTGCTAATTTAGTTAGTCGCCACAGAGTCGATGAGCTCCCTGAAGTGATTTGAAGCAGAAGAAGAGAAGAAGCGAGCTGAGAACCCTGCGAGGAAATCGCTTGAAAAATCACTATGAGAGCTTTCTTGGATTTTCTGTCCCGGGGATATATGAACATTTGTGGAATTACAATAAGGGCAGAAATCAGAAAAAGCGATGAGAGAGGGAAGATTCTGAAGAGTTTCGCCCGCAGACGTCCGTCTCTCTCCCTTGTTAACTACGGCAGAGTTGATGCAATATCACATTAAGTCAGTCAATGGACTTTATCAATGCCAGGATCCATTAATAGACAACAGCCGGCAGCACGAAGCCTCAGAGAGAAGAAGCTTCACACGCAGATCTGCTCAGCTCAACTTCTTGTTGTTCTCTCAGGAGGAGAAACACGAGAACGTGGATGTGAGTTTAACTCTTCATACTTTATGGACAAGATGAGTATTTACAATTAGACTTATGGAGCACGTTCTCTATGTTTCTATGTGACCACTTTATTCAACTCTGCAGAAAAGCAGTCAGTTTGTCAGGAATGAGCCAAAATGAGCACATCCTGCTGCAGTTTCTCCTGAAGGCCGACAGCTGCTGTCCTGCCTCAGACTCCACGTACGACTCTGGACTTCTGACAGTGATTTAATCATTTAATCAGTTTTGAGTTACTTTGTGGAGTATTTCCATTTTCATCCACTCAAATACATTTTGGAGGAAAATATTGTACCTGAACATCATTTATGTGATAATAATTATACTGACTCTGCTGATTACACAATGCATCAGAAAAATGAACTTGAACTTGTTGTATCAGCAAACAAACACTCACACCTTCTCGTCTCAGATCCGTTAATTAGCCCGACTGATAAATGTACAGTGATACATAATAATGTATCTTTATTTGAACTTGATTTCATTTAATATCAGATACTTTGATTGATTGAAATCTTTATTTCATACATTTAAAAATGATTTCTAAACAAATAAACCAACAACAGATTAGTGTAAATGTGTGAAGAAGTGTGAACTAATCTAAATCTGCTCCCTCTCCATGAATCATTAACTAATAATTATTATTAATTATTATTAATTAAATAAACAAATGGGAAACTGAAATTCCCTGCAATATCTCACCAGTAGATTGGGAACAAATGTGTAAAAACATACGTGAAACAACTCATTCAAACTGCTGGAAAGAATTTGCATGGAAGATTATGAATCGATATTTTAGGACGCCCCAAATCCAAAGTAAATATAAAAGCAATGTAACCTCGAGCTGTTGGAGGAAATGTGGGGAACAAATAACCCGTCATGTATTCTGGTCATGTGCAGTTTTAGGTGGTTTTTGGGAAGACTCTGTTAGAGAACTGTCAAACATCTTTGGCATCTCTATAAATAAAAATCCATTAGTTTTATTACCTGGAAAACTTCCAGAAAACATTAGGAAGAATTATATATATTTATTTTTAATAATAAGAGTAGCACTAATTAAACAAATAACAAGAAATTGGTTAAAAGATGATAACTTAAGTAATCCCAAATGGAAGGATCTTGTAAATGAGATATACATAATGGAAAAAATAACAATGAGAATTAGAAATCAAGTGCATAATTTTAAAAAAGATGGGAAAAATGGGTACAAAACAAATAATATCTCTAATGATTTGTAAAATATGTTTCTCATAGATATTATATATATTTCGTCTCTTTCATACTTGCAATGAACTACACATTGCTTTTGTTTTTGAATACAGGCATATGTAAGTAAGTACTCGTGTGTTTGTTGCTATGGTACCCAGTGCATATATTTGAAAATGTATCCTCTGACTGAAACCTTATGTAATTATTTAATTATTATTATTATTATTATTATTATTATTATTATTATTATTATTATTATTATTATTATTATTGCCACTATTATTATCTATTTACTTTACTTTATTTTATTTATTTATTTATTTTACTATACTACAATGTCTGATTATTTTAGGAATATGTTTTTCATTGTCTGTTTGTTAACTAAAAAAAAGATAATAAAAAATAAAAAAATAAAACATTAATTAAATATTTAATTTGATTTTAATTATTATATTTGTAATATACATATATATATATATATATATACATACATACATACATATATACATATATATGATTTAATCTGTCAACCATTATCTTTCTTTAAAACTTTTAGTCAAGTACTTTTCATGACTTAATGATATTTTATACAATATCTTTGCAACACGTCCTCACACATACATGACAACATGACCTTCACAGTTTAACAGAACCAGAACCGTGGTACCGTCATCGTACGGTCACGGTTTGGTTCTCACGGTGAGTTCTGGTTTGACTCTGGACACGAAGAGCTGAATGAAAGTTGTGTGTTTCTTCATCTCGACCGTCCATCACGATATTGTTTATACTCCATCAGCTGACTTCCTCCTTTGCTGCTATAATGATTCCTACGGCCACTGGAGGACGCCACAAAGGTAAGAAAGGTAAACACGGGTCGTCGACTGATGAGTTTGTTTTCTGGACCGCCTGTTGTCTGGATAATTTAACTCTTTACAGAGGACAACAAAAACCTTCATTATCACAACTTTACTCCCAATTTACACACAATATAATAAACCTGATACAAAGTGTAAATTCAACATAAATATAAAAGAATAGAATAGAATATACTTTATTCTATTCTATTCTATTCTATCCATTTATATTGATATTGATTTTACACTTTGTATCAGGTTTATTATTATAATCTCATTGAACATGAATCTGTTTAAATGATTCTTTGTAGTTACAAATTGCACCTTTAATAAAACCTTTCGAATAACGATCAGCAGAGCTCCGCCCACTCCCTGTGATCTCACGCTGCTCGGATTAATTGTTGATTTAATGGGATTAATGAGCGCTCATGCTAACGAGGAAAATCAATTAGCATGAAGCAGGAGGTGTTGTTCAGGCTCCTGGACGGTGGCTGGGTGCTGAGGAATGCAGAAATCAAAGTATGCTGTGTGTGTGTGTGTGTGTGTGTGTGTGTGTGTGTGTGTGTGTGTGTGTGTGTGTGTGTGCAGCTCCTCAGAGGGACTCGGTGTGAAGAGGAGCGCTGCGCTGCTGGAGAGACGATGGAGGGAGGGATGAAGAGATGAAGGTGAGGACGAAGATCCATACACTCCAAAAAATGAGGGTTTAATCGCAGGAGCGATTTCATCATCAGGTAGTTCACGTCTTCGACTGAGCAGGTGGGGATTTACCCAGAATGCACCATCCGAACTACAGCGAGATGGTTATCAGAGAGATTCTGTATCAGTCTGTTTTTGTGAGTGTATGTTTCTGTGTGTTTTACGGATTTTAAAGCCAACTGGGACAAAGTTGTGTTGCTGGTGTTCACAGATCGGACTGAAGGACACACGTGAGAAGGTCAACAAGACGGGAGAGATGAAAAGTGAAACCCTTCATGAGTTTGGATCGTTATTTTGTTCTCACAGATATCATATATACTCAAAACCTGCTTGTCAAGATATTAAAAGATCACATGGTTTAACAACACAAACCTGCATGATCACAAGTATATGAATCTGTAATCAGTCAGTGTCTGTTTTCTGTAAATATTCTCGTTATGACTTTGGAGAAGAACCACAGCGTCCGTGTACTCGCTCATTTCCTGTAGAAGGAAAACTGCCCGACGTCATTCTGGCTGAAAAGCTTCCCGACGTCTACAACCTGTGGTGAAAGATCAGCAAACATAAAACAGACATCAGATCAGATCAGTCTCCACGCAGCTTGTCGGACTCACAATCACAAACTGATCTGATATTTACAGATGTTGAGCAGAATATTGTGAAGCTGTTTCACTGTGAAGCTGTTCTGTGGACTACGACACTTCACCTGACTGTGATCATCAGGAGGAGGAGGATGATGACCGAGTGCACATTAATGTGTGAACTGCTCCTTTAAAACAGAAGGTTTGGAGCAACAGACACACATGAAGAAGAACCTGCAGGATTCAGCGCAGCCTGACCAGATCCGACATTTTTTACAGCACTTCCAGCCGAGCCCGCGGTGAAGAGGCCAGGGGCTTCATTAGAGAGATCTGGAGGCCGACCCGATCAGCCCGGGGGCACGAGGGAGGGGGGCGGGGGGTCTACACCAAACTGAACGCCCGTCTCTCCACTGGAGACGATCCGGGCTCCCCTGGGCTCCCCGCGACCGACCTCCTGCTTCTGTGGATGGGCCAGAAAAATCAACGCCATTCCCCTTTGAACAGCCTCCTCCTCCTCTTCCTGCTGCTCCGTCTCTCCTCTCTCTCTCTCTCTCTCTCTTTTTCTCTGTGGACCTAATGAATGATTCATTTAACCCCTCCACCACCTCCAACACCACCCAGCTCCTCGCCTTTCCACCCAGCCACCCATCTACCAGCCTCCCACTCCTCCACGCTTTATTTTCATTCTGTTCTGCTGTTTTATTGCAAGTAGAGACTTTTTTTTTCTTCTTTTTTCTTTTAGTCAATGAAGAGAAGAAAAGTAAAAAAGAGCAGCTCGGGTGGTGCTGATGGTGCTGATGGTGCTGGTGGTGCTGATGGTGCTGATGGTGCTAATGGTGCTGGTGGTGCTGATGGTGCTGGTGGTGCTGGTGGTGCTGATGGTGCTGATGGTGCTGGTGGTGCTGATGGTGCTGATGGTGCTGGTGGTGCTGATGGTGCTGATGGTGCTGGTGGTGCTGATGGTGCTGATGGTGCTGTGGTGCTGGTGGTGCTGATGGTGCTGATGGTGCACATAAAGGAAACAGAAGGAACAACAAAGGGAGGAACAATCTGTGTCACAGATCCCTCCGTGTGTCCCATTAAAGCCAATGTTTGACAAATTACTTTACACAGCTTGGATGTTGATTTGCTGTGCGTGTGTGTGTGTGTGTGCGTGAGGAGATGAAGCGCTTGTCAGACGCACACACACACACACTGAAGCACTAATGAGGGCACGATGGTAGAAAAGCCCTTTAAATGAGGTGTGAGGACACACTGAAGCCCGGCTGCTCACACAAAATCAATTACCGCCTTATTATCTTGGAGGAGTCGTTAATTTAATGGAATAATTGGTCGAGACATGGAGGAGCTAATTGCCGTGATGAAACCAAATTTCTAACATGAAAGGGGAAGTAAATGAATCTAGATGGCGCACTTGAAAGACTCGCAGAATCTGGGGACAGTTTCAAAGATGGTTTTATATTCTCGGAGTGGTTTTCCCTGGGCTCCGACTCGCAGGCTGCTGTGGAGAAAACAGGAGAAGAGATCTCTCTTAACTGTGTGTCAGCGGGAGGAAATAGAGCGACTGCTACAAGAAGAGAAGAAGAAGAGATGGAAACAGGGCCGGGTTTGAGCTGAGAGCTCAGAAGAAGAAAACACACACATGCCACATTTCAGTGAGGAGATCAGACAATAATAATATTTAACATGACAAAAGGAGGAAAAATAAAGATTGTTTGTGAAACAGAAGGAGGAAGAGGACGAGTGGAGGAAACGCTGGGATGTGTCACCTGTCAGTGCAAAGACATCTTCATGACATATTGTAAATAAGATAAATGTCTGACGTCTCAGAGTGAATCTTTTCTAAAAATCAGGAGTCATTTTGTCTTTTTTTGCAGTTCAGTGTCACGTGAAAAGATTCTCAGCTGATCCACAGAAGGTCAGACATTTATCTTATTTTACAATATTTCATGAGGGCGTATTTGCTCTGACAGATCCCAACGTTTCCTCCACTCGTCCTCTTCCTCCTTCTATTTCTCCTGATTGTGCTGAATACTAACAACGCTCTGATCTCCTCGCTGAAATGTGACGTGTGTTTTTTCTTCAGATTGTCGCCTCACACAAAACAACTCAGAGCTTCATCATCATCATCATCGATGCGGTGCTGATTTTAAAAAAGAGGAAGTCGTATTATCTCTGCGGTGTAACAACCAACATTTACGCTTCTTTGTGCTCACCGGAACAAACTAGCTAAAACTCCTCCATCTTCACCGCGTCGGTCAGCTTCTCGCCTTCAGTCTCACACTCTGTGTCGACACATGTAAGTTAAAATAGGACTCACCAAGTAAATTGATAAATTAAATGATGCAAACTCCTGATCTGTTCTTCACTACCAGCTAAATATATTTACTGTTGTGGAGTGGAAACGCAAAAGTTCATTAAAAATTGATATTTCACTGAATTCTTATCTTAAACTGAGTTATCTGTGACTGACTGAAACATGTTCATGTCACAAACTTCATGCATCATTTCTGTAATACTAAGAACTATATTAAGAAATAAGCGTGTTGAGCTCACACATGTTGTCTGTCCGTCCGTCTGTCTGTGTTCTGGTTGGCAGCAGTGTTTTCTTCTGTGACGTCTGGCAGCGACATCTGAGAGGCTCCAGAGACCCGAGACACAACAGTCTCAGCCTCCTCCTCCTCCTCCCTCCTCCTCCTCCTCCTCCTCCCTCCTCCTCCTCCTCCTCCTCCTCCTCCTCCTCCTCCTCCTCCTCCCGTCTCTGCTCCTCTGGAGGAGTCGCAGTCTGAAGACGACTCCGAGGCCAAGTGGCAGCACTTCAGAAATCAAGATGGTGGCCTGCTCCTCCTTCTCCTGATCCAGATGCCAGAGCTGCTATCAGGAGGAAAACAAGATTCTCTTCATCCTCCCCCATCGTCGAAACACACTCCTTCATTTTCACACACGAGCACACAGACAGGCAGCAACACACAGATCTCAGATCAGCTGACGTGCAGGAAGGCCACCATCTGTTTTCCACCAGAGTGTAAAGTTCGAGTCTGACTTCACTTCAGCTCCTTCCTGCTGTCAGACTCAGAGAGAAGAGACGACTTTAAATATTTTAAAAAATCCCAAATAAAAAGTGTCCCTGGTTTGTGCTGGTCTGAGGATACGACCGCACACTCAGTTCCTCCTGATTGATGTGTGTTTTCTGCCGTTTGATTAGTGATTATCTGCCATAAATAATTTAAGGTACTAAAAAGTTAATAAAGAAAATCTTTCCAATCTTGACTTCTGAGACGAGGGAGGAGGTTTGACAGACATGAAGGACGGACTGGTGCTGTGGATGGAGAGGGGACGGGCTGCAGCGGGGGGAAACCAGGAGGAAAACAAGAAAATGGACAGAGGAGGAGAGGAGGAGAGGAAGAGAGGAAGAGCAGAGCTGTAGGAGGAGGAGGAGAGGTGTGGCAGAACGGGCCGAGGGGAACCCGCCCCCCTAATTGGTACTTAAACACCCGCGCCGAGCAGAACTGTTGCTATCATAAGAAATTGATGAATTAACTGAGTGAGAGAGATAGGCCGAGAGAGAGCAGGAGTGTGTGGGACGGCAGCGAGAGAGAGAGAGGGTTCTGAATCTTTTAAGAGGATAACTTACTTGGGCAAAACAGCTGTTTATGCATTATTTGTGCGGCGAGCCATTTACCACCGTTTAGGATGAAAACCTTGGTTCTCCGGGCTGCAGGAGTTGCCCGCGGGGACACCGAGGGGTTTTGGGAGGGACCCGGCGGCCCATCAGTCACTGATAAGAAAGGATGAAAAATTAATTTGCTGGTAGTTTCGTTTTAAAGACTCAGATATCGGCCTGTCAGTCTGCGAGCTCGCGTTTAAGTGACAAACAGGCGGGCTGGGATTCAGGCGAGAGGGGGAGGAGACGGAGGACGAGGTGGACTCGGAGGGGAGGAAACTTTGTGATGCACCCTCATTAGAAACTTATCATCTGTTTTCCCTGTCTGTTTTAAATGAACAGCATCAGTCATTATTTGATAGATAGAAGTTATAATGTATAAATGAGTTTCAGTATCAGGAGTGTTGACGTGTGCTGTTGGTGTTTGCCACGCCGACGCTGGACATGATTAGTGTGTAACAGACCAAACAGTCCAATAAAGGACGACCTGTAAGTGTCGCCTAGGTGCCAAAATGACAGGTGCGCATGAAGGTGAAGTACCAGCAGGGGGCGATGAAGATGAGTGGAAAGGACGGATGTAGCATGAAGACCCAGACAGAAGAAGTCACAGCAGGTCCGCTGGTTTAGTCACAGGACTTTAAACGAGGTCATCAGGAGTCACGTGTGAAACCGACAGTCGTGAAGTTAGTGAGGGTTTGATTCCCTAAACCTGGTCTAACCTGGTCTAGTCTAGTAGATGTGAGTGTCATGATGAGTTTAGTATGTGTTATTATTACACGGCTCTTCATAATGCTGCAGAATGCTCCATTCACTTGAATGGAGCTTCCCAACGTATAACAGACCGCTGCTCAGCATATTAGACCGTCGTCAAGGAAAGTGGCCTTTTTGCCTTTGATTCACGTATTCCGTATCACTCCGCGCTCTAACATCTTTGCTCCGCAAGTAGTCCCAGTCACTTATCACCGCAGCGCCTTCGGTTGCTAAGCGACGTCAGCTGATCTGTAGTCTACTTCATATCAGAAAAAAACTACTCCTATGCCACTAGCATGGATGAGTTTCACATTAACTTTAATATTTTTGGTAAATACGGTGATTTTGAGTCTTGGCAAAAGGCTGAGTTGTCGTCAAAGGTCAAGAAAAGAAAAAGAGAAGAAAGCAGCAAAGAGGAAGCGAAACGGCGTCGGTTTGGCAACTATTTCTCTGCTGAAAAACACTGTGAACGGTAACAAATAAATTGTAAAAAGACACACTGTGTGACGTTTTTTTTCCTGTTGGCAAGTGACCGTGTAATAAGCGGGATAATGTCTAGAACGGCGGTCATTATCGGGAAAATAAGTCCCTTCAGGTTCGTCCTGTCGGGACTTATTTTCCCGATAATGACCGCCGTTCTATACATTATTCCTTACATAAAGATGTTTATGTTGTGACAACATTTGACTTATGCTCTAGTCACAAAACCCACTTGCTCAGGTCGAGAACAACATTATAATTTACCGGTTGTGTTGCTTCAAAATGTCCTGACATCCCTAAAATCACTGCAGCTGTCACGACTTCAGCATCTCTTCATGCTTCTGATGAGAAAGTCAGTCCATGTTAATGTCATCTGACTGAAACTCTGATCATCTCTTCTCCTGGTTCAGAAACACCTGAATATGTCAGCTGAAGTTCTCCACTAGAAACCCAGAGAAATGAAACACAGCAGGAAGTCAAACTGGGTTCCTCATCAGCTGCCGAGGCGTCCGGGTCGGTACAGAAATGCCGACTGTGCCAGTCGAGACTTCCTGCAGTGATGCAGACAAACAGAAGTCCGGATGGTAGAAAGAAAAAGAGCCAGAAACAGAGCAGCAGTTAACATCTTATCAAACAGATCAGACAGAAGGACGTTCAGACCTGTAGAAGTCCTGACAGTTTCAGAACCGCTCTGAGTGGAGACGAGTGGAGGTGTTGTGGAGTGATGGATGGATGATGGCCTCCTTAATCTCCGTCCAGAAGGACGATTTGACATCATCACTGTTTCACTTTGATCACTTCAAAGAAAGCCTTGAAGTCGACGCTGGAGGATCGAACGACAAGCAGTAAAACAGCCGCGATCACACATCTTCAAATACCATCGGCTGTCACTCACGTCCGGACAAACTGCCGGAGCCGCGCCAACACAACACCACAGTTAGACGCAGGAAAACTTGAGGCTGAGTTTGGAGAACTTGAGCGTCTCAGAGGATCTGTGCTGTTTGTTGTGTCCACAACAGGAAGATGAAGACGTGTCACCGGTTCTCAGAAACTCTTATTGTGGTCAGGAAGCAGCCGATCCTCAAAGTTACACCAGTAGAACTGTATGTCTGTCTGAGTCCTCCAGCCTGTGCAGGTGTGTGGTTTCTGTCACCTGCCCTCCTCCTCTCCTCCTCTCATCCTCTCTCCTCTCCTGTCATCCCTCCTGTTGCCGTGGCGACTGCCTCGGGGCGACAGACACTTCCACGTCATGTCGGGCGGCCGTGATGCTGATCGGTCCTGATGGAGAGAGCTTTGTCCCTGTTTGTTCACCTGAAGCAGCGACGTGTCACAGCTCCACCTGGGCAGAGAGCTGTCACTCACACACACACACACACACACACACACACACACACACACACACACCACTGATCATCTTTTTGAGGTTTTGGCAGCTCACAGATGTTTCCTGTCTGTGCTGATTGTTTGTGCCAATAAATCACAAATTGTTTTAGAGACTAAGAGTGAAAAAGTTTAATTTGTGTGTTTGTATTTGTGTAACGACATCACTGCACTGTTATATATTACAGTTCACTGCAGTTACGTTTGCGTAAGTAATTCTAAACGATGGATCATAGACGTTAGAGTTCCACCAGGCTGGATTTTTTTCATCCGATCTTTCAATTACTGACTATGAACATTTCCAAAACTCACATTTTCCACCTTCTTACAGAGAACATCAGGTCTCTCCTGTAGTGAAGTCACATAATATAATGTTTAATGTTTAAAGTTTAATGTTGACGGCCCTTTGACAGATGCAGACGTACAATAATCCTAAAAAAAAACGTGTTGCAAAATAAGAAATAAGAAAATACGAGCAGGTGTTGCAGAAGCACATGAGCCAAAATGTTTATTATTGGACAATAATGTTTAATTTCGAAGCTTTTATTGGCTGATGACAGACTGATATTATTGTGCATCTGCACTGCAGTATGTATGAAATTATGTGTAATAATATAAAGATGCAGCCATAAAAAAAAACCATCATCAATAATGTCGATGTTTATATCAAATGTTTTAATTATATGATGATATTTTTGTTGACATTAGCAGAGCAGTTTGATAGTGACACAATAATTGATTAATAACTTAATTAGTATTAAACACAGAGCTGATTATGTTTCAGTGCCGTCTGTCTTGATCTGAGCTGTCGTCAAATCAAGAACAAGATAATTATTCTGTCATGTGTGTTTTTATCCAGTCGCTCTGATGACTGAGTGTGACATGGTGTATGTGAGTTGTGTGCTTGGTATTTATGTTTATTTATTTTATCATAATATCAGTGTCATCATTTCGCACTAACAAGGAGTTGCATCTCAGTTTCGTTGTACAATGACAATAAAGATCCATCTATCTAAAACACATTCAAACTCAGAAGCTGTAATAGACACAAGAACACGTCTACTGAAACGAATCACAGAAATGTTCAAACTCGTACGTTCCACATATTTTATTGAAGTATCTTATTGTCTATCAGCTGACTCACATGTGAGGAGGTGGTGGGCCGGATCTGAACCGGAACCACTATTGAACATGTCGTATCGATGTCTGTGAGCATGAAACCACTGGATGTCCCTGAGATTCCACCAGATACGTGTCCGCTGCGTTATGTCTCCATCATGCCAGCGGAGCTGATGGTTTCACTTCAGTCTCTGTGTTCTCGTCCAGCAGGTCCACTGCGCTGCGTATCTGCTCCGGCCGTCCGGACCTTCCAGAACAGATACACAAGCCTTCTATTTCTGACAGATGTCGGAGCACAACTCAGCAATTCAGCTGAGTTTAGCACCGAGCAGACAGGAAGTCACGCACCGAAACAACAACATAACATCCGGTTACTTTTCAAAATAAAACACTCCGTGTTGACACCAGCGCACAAATCTCAGAACTAGACAAACATAAGCTCCTCTGCTAATTCTTCCTATAACTGCGGTCGCCACTGATTATGTGATTATTGCGGGAACTCCTCGGTCTCATGACGGCAGCTGTCGACCGTTCAGCGCGCATGGCGGACTCAAAACGCAACCGGTGGGGGTTGGCGGACAGCGGAGCAAAACCGGATGGGACAGACACACATCTGGTGGAATCTCGGGCTAACTGGGACGCTTTCCAGCTGTGTTTGTGGAGACAGAACCAGATGTTTTCCTGAACCCGACTACACCATAAACACAGCACGGTGACAGCTTCAACTGTAAACTTAACCTAAAGGAACAAAACGTATCTGTGGTTCTGCAGAATTGTACTGTCAACATTTATTCTGCGTATTTCAGCACATAGATAGATAGATAGATAGATAGATAGATAGATAGATAGATAGATAGATAGATAGATAGATAGATAGATAGATAGATAGATAGCGTCCGCTCTCACACACACACCGTCAGGTTCTGGTGGAGGAGGGGTGGACTCATATCATCATTCAGGCCGGGCGCGCAGGGCGAGTCGTGATTAGCTGGCAATTTATTCTGGCGGGTGCGATTGAGAGGAAGGAGCCCTGAAATGGTAATGTGTTTAAATGTCAGAGGGAAGGTACGGTTCTCATCAACCTTTGGTCACCCGTCCGCTTTGAATATTCTTATTGCCGTCATGTATTAGTAATGAGAGTTGAAAAGTAAGTAAAATTTAACCTTCGCTGTACCTGAGGAAACTATGAATATTAACGAGGCCTATTATGTGTACCTGATCTGAAAGAATTTTAACCCCGCGCCTGGCTGCCTCGCTGCCTCCATCCACAATTTCTCCACATCCGTCTCTCTCTTTCTCCTTCTGTCTCTCCTTTTCTATAGTCCACATTTTTATCTCCTCGCTGCTCTTTTCGGTTTCTCTCTTTTCCCTCTTTGTGTGCCTTTATTCTCTTTCTCCCCGTGTCATTTTATCCTCCTTCCACCATCTCTCGTCACTCTCTCCATCACTATCTTACATTTTGGCTTTCACTCGTTCCTCCAGCTTCATCTCGAGCCTCTCTGTCTGTTAGATTAATGTCTCTTTGGTATTCAAGAGTCGCTTGAGATTACGTAAATAGTCAGAAATGGTTTTTAATGCATGTTGTGAATAGTTAGTGTCTGGTACTAGAGAGAGAGAGTAATCCTATAAAGAGGTTAAATCATAATAATGTACCCTGGTCGATGGCGAGACACGCCTAAACTTTTGATCCCGTTTGAATTGTCAATCACACGCAGGATGTTTGTCAGTTTAATCTGGCGGGTGAAGAAAGTCCCTAATTTAAGAAAATAAAATAACATCTAGCATTGTGTGAAAGTCACTTCGCTGTGTTTATCGTACGTCGACGACACCATGATAAAAATCGGCGACATCATGTTTGTGATTCATGACACGACATCACCTCTCGACAGTCTCTGGGATCACTTTTTATTAAAGCTACTTGTTGTTTGCATGCAGACTAATACGAAATGTTATTATTATTATTTCTAAATGCTTCTTAAACAGCCAACAGAAGGGCAGCAGAGTCACAGCTGTATCTGTTGAGATTTAAATAAGTTCTGTTTCATTACGTGCCCAGACACTGATAACGACCGCTGTCCTGATTCAGGCCCAATGAAACGCTTCATTAACAGATCCTGACGACGCTCCCTCGTTTGTTTTGCTCTCTCTCCTCATTTACCCGTCGCTCCGTCTGCCGGGCCTCCCTGCTCCATTCCTCTCTGTCATCAGAGGGAGGAGGCTGTTTACCATGCAGAGATGGTGTTTGCATAGATCAGGCCGAAGTGGGACGCGTGTGTGTGTGTGTGTGTGTGTGTGTGTGTGTGTGTGTGTGTGTGTGTGTGTGTGTGGTGGATGGAGGGGGTGTTACTCTCTGGATTAAGTCTTGATCAAGGCACACACACTCCCAGCTCCCCCATGAGGGCCCGGGGGTGTCGGGGGGGGCGACACGTCGATCTGCATCGGACAACAAAGACGGAGATGTTTTCTTCTGACTGTCGCTGACGATCCGAAACATGTTACAGCTGCCAGTCTGTGTGATGACTGTGTGTCTCCTGATACAGATGCTGTGTGTGTTTATCAATGTAACTAGATGACGTGTGTGTGTGTGTGTGTGTGTGTGTGTGTGTGTGTGTGTGTGTGTTGGCATGCATATCTGTGGCTGTAGCAGTATTTGTCTTCATGTGTCATCCTGGAGCAGAACGACAGAAACATCCTTCTTCAGTGCTGCATAAAAAAAAGCTAAAATACAAGAAGGTAAGAAATTCTGCTCTCTGATTGGACGATGCCATTTGCACAAACGAAGCGAGCGAGCGAGCAGTTCCATACGATATCTTAACTGATGCGGCTTTAAACTCGACCGTCTGTTGTTGCAGTCAGAATGTCTCTTTGTTTCATCATTGTTTCTGTGGAAAAACCTCATTATCATTTAACAGGTGTAACATCTCTGCATCACCTGCTCCGCTGTGAGTCTGAGGCGCAGAGTGAAGGCAGCCGCCGCTCACAGAGAGTCTGACCCTTCAGGTTGGTGGATTATGACTTTATCCAGTGCTACTGAGAGCGGCTCAGCTCTGAATCCTTCTCTCCAAATCAATAAAGAGAGCTAATAAGAGCCGGGCCGTTACCCAGAGATCACAGCAGGCAGGGGGAGGCTGCACGCTCGGGACAACAGGCCCAAGACGGTGGACATTATCTGGGATAAGAGAGAGGAGCCCCTGGGAGGAGAGGGAGGGTCTCTGGGGGCCAGGAAGGAAAACAGAAGATGAACGTATATGAAACGTTCTCAGCTCACAGAGTTTATACACCAACGTCCAGGATTTGTTCTTCCTTCAGAGCATCCAGATGTTTCCCTAAAACGCTCCCTGAAGTTCTCCGCTGTCGTTTTTCACCACAAGTTGCACCACAGAGTCACGTTTACATGACTTATCATAGTGTGTGTATTCTCAATTACGTCACAACGCAGCGTGAAGGCTGTCCCAGTCTGAAGGCTCCTCCAGATGCTCCTTCTTCTTCTCCCTGTTTCTGGAGGATGCACCGCTACGATCCTTCGTGGCCTCACATATCCCAAGATTCTTTGGCACCTGAAAAATCAGAAAGAAAGAGAGAAAATGGCGACATCGCGTGGCGTAGATCATCACTCAAATCAAATGGTGACGTAAGGGTAAAACATCTGGTGACACAACCAGGAAATGCTCCAAAGGCGAGACCGCCCCATTTAACAACGGCTGACAAGGTTAACAAGGTCTCTCTGTAGGACTCGCCTTCAAAGACCACAAAGGCCGAGTCCTTCAGAGGATGCAGACCCTGAACTGAGACACAGCAGCAGTCAGACAGCTGGTGGCAGGAACACAACACAACAGCAACACATCAGCAAAGGCAGAGAAGAGGAAGAAAAAGAAGAAGAAGAAGAAGACGACTGAAAGCTTAAAGACATTGACAGAAACTGCAGGTTTTAAGGTGTTCAAAAATCAGGCTTTGCAAATGTTTTACTATCGTCTCATTGAACAGTTAACATGTACTTTGTACTCTGACGCACAGTAACGTCCTGCACCAACTCATCGTGGAAGTGAGTTTGTTCTTGCTTTTTGTAGTTGAGATTTTTAATAGTGCTTTCTTTGGTGAATGTGCTGACGCAGCATGTGTATCATGCAGTTCGATCCTGCTGTTTTCCTCGTCGTACATTTTATTGGTTCACGGATTCAACACTTTGTAAGGCTCCAAGGTTGAAGGATGGATTTGGGTAAAACAGTGAATATTAAAACACTTTTACTTTGTTATTTTAACAGCTCCACCAACAGAATCTCTCACTTGATTGAATATATAATCATATTTCTAAAGGTAATTACTGCGATTTATTTTTGAAGGTGTAACAAGGAGATTACAGCCGTCTGAAACCTGATCTCAGGACAGACTTCAGAAGTAAAATCCGAGGTCGGGTTTTTGGCAACAACCTTTATAAACAGACGAACGTTTGGACACCAGGTGAGCTGATGAAGATGTGTCGATGGCGCTGAAACGTCGGTCCTTTAATGAGGTTTGTTGCCGTGTCCTGAACACCTCTCACCATATTTCTGACGGGTTTCCTCTTTTGGTATCGTGGTTTTTGTTTCTCTCTCTGACCTGACTGAAAGCTGCTGCCTCTCTGTTTGTTTCGTCTGTTTTTGTGCTGAGCTGTATGCAAACCTGAAAAATGATTCCTGACAAGTTATTTTAGTGTCCATCCCCCGAACAGTATCTCTCAGGCAGCTTTTTTTTTTTTATTTTTCTCATCATGTCAGAAACTGTTTCATGTCAGCCTGTCAATCACTCACTCGATCTTCCTCAGCCGGGCTGCTGGAAACTTTCCTCCCCCTCCTCCTCTTCCTCCTCCTCCTTGTCTTCCTCCTCGAGCCCTCCACACCTAATTCACTCCCGGCCCTCTCCGAGCCGGGGTTATCGATCCACCGGTGTGATAGAGGTGGGAGGTGCGTTCACAATGCGGAGGGGGTCTGCCTGCTCGGGCTGCATCTTTCAGAGGGCCAATCGATGCCGACTCCTTTTCTCCCCTTCAAAGCTTCTCATTCACACAGACAAACAGGGAGAGAGAGGAGACGTGAGGAGCAGGAGGAGGGAGGAGGAGAGGAGTGAGTGACAAGAGAGTTATTTCTTCTTTTCTTTTCTCCTCGTTCCCTCGCCTTTCTCTTCTATCCTCTCTGGACTCTTTGCTCGGCCTCAGGGTCAAACACAGGAGAGGCAGAGAAAGATGGAAAGAGTGAGATGAGGAGAGAAGAAGCGAGCAGGAGGGTGAAGGAGAAGAGAAGCCACCCGGGAGGGAAGAAAGGAAAAGATGGATGGAGCAAAAGAGAAGAGAAGAGGGGACGTGATCAAACCAGGAAATGAGAAACTAAAAATCTTACTAATTATACTAATTTCACTTGCATCCAGATTGTATCTGTGAAATACCTGCTGACAGATCTGCACGAGAGGAGGGGTGAAGGAGAAGTCGTTGGTGAAGTTTGGAAAGAAGACGGGATGGAAGGAAGGAGGAGAGGCATCGACGGATGAGGGTGTTAACGATGCGTCTGGATTTCACTTCCCTGCAAGTGCAAATAAAGACGTACGTCAGTGGGACGGAGAGAAATGTAGCAAGAAGTGTTGCTGAATTAACAAGAAGGTCCAAATAATGCAGAATGAGTCAGAGACAGAGTTTCACAGAGTTTATAAAGTGTCTCCAACTCAACAACTCACTAAACTGACACATTTGTTAAGGGATTCTGGGGACTTTCTCCACGGGGACAAAGAAGGAGCCTATATTGTTCCTGTTTAGTGTCTTTGTAACATGTGACATGTTAAGATCAATAACATGTTTCTTCTTTCATAAATGGAGTGTAAATGGTGAAATCAGTGTAAACAGTGTGTTCAAACAGCTGATCAATGTTGGCAGGTAAGACTTAAGCACTTTAGACACAGAAGCAGACAGGCTGGTACAGACATGCTGCCACAAACTGACACTTTTTACAAGGAGACAAACAACTGCAGCTGAAAGATTTAATGCTGAATTTACAACAAGGACACAACGAGTTACAATCTGTCAGAGACACAGTTTCATACTGTTCATAAAGTTTTACACTACTCAACAACTCCTAAAATTAGCTGATTTGTAAAGGGAGTCTTGTGAAATAGTCGGCTTCACGTATTCCATTTAATGCTGAATTAATAAAAAGGCTCCAATGACTCAGAAGTTGTCATAAATAGTGTTTCATAATGTTTTATCTCAACAACTAAAATCACTATATTTGTTAATGGAGTCTGGTGATGTTAGGGTTAGTAGTTCAACGGTTGGATGCTGCTTACACTTGCCAAACATGTCATTCATAGACAGTGGAACTCAGACGATGTCCTCTTCCTCTTCTTCTTCTTCCTCTTCTTCTTCTTCTTCTTCTTCTTCTTCTTCTTCTCCCTCTTCCTCTTCTTCCAGCAGGTCTCAGCAGGACTCCTGTAGTCTCTACTCAGTAGTTTTAACCTCAGAGATACTAGTCGGATCCTCTTCATCCTCATCTTCCTCCACCTCGTCTTTACTTCCCTTCTTTTGCATGCTAACAGCCGTCTCTCATCTACATTCCTCATCGTGTGCCTTCTGAACAACACTGCTTCTTATAACAGAGTGACACTGAATATAAAACTCTCTCTCAGGTTTTTAATTACTCACCAGAGATACAAGTTTTATAAATCCACAGCCGTACTTGATGAAGTGGCACAATTCAGTCTTCACACTTTGATCGCTGTCTTTGAGGGGAAAGTTGTTTGTATTCTCATGTATTGATCGTAAAATCCTCCAGCATCTGAATACAGATTCATTCCTCTAAATAAAGGAGAGATGGAGAGCTTCCACAGTGAGACACATCTCATCTGATGGAGGCTGCATTCACCAAACCTCGGACAACATAAGTCACATTTTCACCGGCTCCTCGGGGAGATATCTGCAGCTCGATGTTGTCCTCACCAACCTGATGTAACTACAAGCTGTAAGGCTGAGAGCTTTGTGAAGCTGGGAGTTAGGAGAAAAACTGTCCAGGTGACAGAGTTTGTCAGTCCGCAGTTTGAGTCGGCCTTCTCATATATTGAAAGGGAGTGTCCTTACACAGTGTGTCGCTACACACGTGGGCGTGCCCTTACAGAGTGTGGGAGTGTTCTTACATAATGTAGGAGTGTCCTTACAGAGTGTCCTTACGTATAGTGGGCGTGTCCCGACACAGTGTGGGAGTGTCCTTACAGAGTGTGTGAGTGTCCTTACATAGTGTGGGAGTGTCCTTACATAATGTAGGAGTGTCCTTACAGAGTGTCCTTACGTATAGTGGGCGTGTCCCGACACAGTGTGGGAGTGTCCTTACATAATGTAGGAGTGTCCGTACATAATGTAGGAGTGTCCTTACAGAGTGTGGGAGTGTCCTTACATAATGTAGGAGTGTCCTTACGTATAGTAGGCGTGTCCCTACACAGTGTGGGAGTGTCCTTACAGAGTGTGGGAGTGTCCTTACATAATGTAGGAGTGTCCTTACATAATGTAGGAGTGTCCTTACAGAGTGTCCTTACGTATAGTGGGCGTGTCCCTACACAGTGTGTGAGTGCCCTTACAGAGTGTGGGAGTGTCCTTACATAATGTAGGAATGTCCTTACAGGGTGTCCTTACGCATAGTGGGCGTGTCCCTACACAATGTGGGAGTGTCCTTACAGAGTGTGGGCGTGTCCTTACAGAGTGTGGGAGTGTCCTTATAGAGTGTCGGAGTGTCCTTACATAATGTGGGAGTGTCCTTACAGAGTCGTTAAAGATGCGTCTGAGCTCTGAGCTTCAGAGTCGTTAGGGCCACTTGTGGGTCGTTGGTCAAACCGGCCTTCATGTGGGTTTCTAGGTGAGCGCAGGTGTGAATGCTTGTTTGTTTGTTTTGTCTGGGAGGGAACTCAGTACAGCATTAACCATAACAGGTTGATTTGTGCCTAAATCTAACTAGTAATGGAAGGAGATTTTACAGATAAAGGTGTATAAAAGCACATGTGATTTAATATTTGATGTGTTTTGGACTAAAGATGTAGCTACTGGACGTTTGGGAACAAAAGAAAATGGCTTTTTTTAATTCTAACAAAAATCGTCTTGTATTATCGCAGTGTAAAGGTGCATCTGATCAGTAAAACATGAAGAAGCAGAGGAACAGGAAGTCATTGGTATTATGTTCACATACTGTTCATTTATGTTCAGTGAAGGAAGTGTTGAGTGACAAAATACAATCATGAAAAAGTGGAAATTCTGTTGCAAGAATGAATATTTCAGGAAACTAAATAAAATACCATGTACCAGTGTTATCATCATCAATATGGAATAATGAGAGTCAATGATAACAAATATATGCAGCTTCATGTTCCTCCTGTTGGAAGCTGCTGGTGTTTGTACACATTGTTTTAACTTCATCATATTTCATCCTGCCTCCTCTATTTACTGACAGATTTTAAACAGATTGTTGAACTTAACAAATGTTTTTCTACATCTTTTTGTCTCTCTTACGTCGATGTCTCGTACACGAGGAGCTCTGGGAAGTAATGTTGTGTGAAGCTTGTTGAGATTTGTAAGGTTAAACCGTATCCATTAACAAACAGGAAAAACACAGCCTTGATTATTCAAACACAGATGCCACTGCAGGCGTCCTCCGGGACGGAGATCAGGCATCGAAGACTCCAGCAGACAATAAGCTTCCTTCAGAGGCGACGATGGACGTCTTCTACTGTGACGGATTCATGTGGCAGGTGAACATGTTGCTGCTCTCAGGCTGAGGATCACCTTTACGTCAGACGGCCTGAAGTTTTGTCCTTGTTGGACTGTTATTGAACATCACAGCAGCAAACACAGCGCTTCAGTCAGGGAGTAAACTTTCCTTGAGAGCTCTCACCACGTCTCAGCTCGTGGCGTTCTCCGTGGCTCCGGGCGTCACAGACAATTACATTTTGGCGATATCTCTTCCTTTCTTCACCAGAGCTTCTCGCTAATTTGATGCTCTGGTGAGGAAGATCGTTGGCTTTAATACAAATCATGTTTCAATCGTTACTTGAAGACCTTAAGCCCTCGCACGGCTCTCTGGAGGACGGCGGTAATGAGGCCTGTTGGGATTTCAATCATTTTTACATCTGTTGAAAAATAAGGAGAAAAGAGACGAGGAAAAAAACAGAGAGAAAAGAAAAATCAACTGCCTCCCCTCCCCCTCCCCCTCCTCCCTGCCTCCATCCCCTTCTTACTCTGAAAAACATAATTTGTTTTGAGGATTGGTAATGAAAAAAATATAGAAAGAGCTCCTTTTTTCTTTTTTTTTCGTCTACTTTTGTGTTTTCGAAATTCTCCGACCTTGAAATCTCTCAGAGTACCTCGATGCTTAAAACTCCCCCAACAATTTCTGCAGCCCTCGTCTCTCCCGCAAAATAAATAAATCTTTGTGATATTACATTTCAGACACCTCTTTATCACACAAACCCACTGTTTCTCCACATCATCCCCTCAGTCTCGGTGGCTTTTGGTGTTTTCCTCTCAGCTCCCCCACAGAAACATTACTCCATCCCTCCCCGTCCTCCATCTTCTTCCACTTTAATTCACTCTAAATGTGCTGCCCAAGGTCCACACAGGTGGGAGACAATAAACATACAGAAACTCGTCTGTATTAATATAATGCAGCGGCGATCGATGCTGTCTGGACGCCTCGAGCAGACAGTGTCCTCATGATGTGATCACAGAGCAAAGATCATCTCACAAAAAGTACCAAAGTGTTACTTAATTTCTGTAGCTCGGCCTTCAGCTCGTCGACCTCACAGAGATCTTCAGCAACAAAGCACAACTTGTGCGGCCGTGAGTTTAAAAAGTAAAACAAGAACAACAGGTGCGGTTACATTTTCTTCTCAGGTGAGCATCAACAGTGTTTTGTGTCCAGAATAATGTCAGTACATTTCATTACTCTCAAATCTGAGGTTCAAAATCTACTCATGCTTCTGCAAATCACAGATAAATTCAGCTTTGTGCCTGATGTACAGATTATAATTTCACATTGCATGTATATGATCTGACTTAATTCTAACCAGGTTCTATTTGTGCGACTTCATCTCCAGAATAAATGTTTGCCACGCACGTTTCTGCAGAACTGAACTGAATGTCACGTGTCTTTAGGTATCTGATGCTCTGGTCAGGTTCAGGAAAACATCACAAGTTTGACTTTAAATTCTTTGGTCACAACAGAAACAGCTGTAAATGTCTCCAGGTGTCTGTGCTGCTGCCTTGTTGGCTGTAATGATGAACTGAGACGCCACAGAAGGCATTTTTCCAGCCACCTGATGGAATTTGTCCAAACATTCAGTCTTTTCAGACTCCAGCCATCCAAGATTATTATAGTTTTGAAATTTTCATTAGTTTTTATTTTTATTTAGTTTTTCAGTTTGCTTTTTTATTTCAGTTTTGTTTTAGTTAGTTCAAAGTAGTTTTAGTTTAGTTTTTATTTTGAGGAATTGACTAGTTTCAGTTTAGTTTTTGTTTAGTTTTAGTTTTTCAGTTATTAAGAGAGAGCCTAGACGCTGAAAGAAATCGAGAAAATGTGCTCCACAAATGCTTGGGAGGCAGGGGCACTGACTAAATGTAAAGCCACTGGGGCAAGTCTTGAATAAACGGCTTCCCTTGACCTCTAGAAATCCATATATCACCATGGCAACCTGGATGCCAGAGGACGCTGGTGTGAATATCGCTGCTTCTTAATCCATAGCAAAACTGATTTGTTCTGTAAAAAGAAAACCAAGTTGTCCCTACAAGCTTTGGGGCTGTGCTATTAACTTTGAAGGCTGCACACCTGAACAATTGGCTCCGTGGACTCTCCTTTCTCTGCTGGTCAGCTGTTAGCCTCGCTGGTCAGCTGTTAGCCTAGCAATGCTAACTTTCAAACCGACGCACTCAATGCTCTGTGGGCTGTCCATCATTGCTCCGTTGGTCGTCCCTCCAACACGACCTCGGGGTTATTCACCGCCAGGATGCTTTGTTTTCTCCTCTGCTGCTGCGGTCTCCCCGCCCGCTGCGATGTTGAATGGTCGCTGCTCCGCCGTTGCTGGCGGGGTGTTCAGGTGTTCAGTGCAGGAGCTCCTGGACCTCTGCTGTCACTCCGCCCCAGGCTCCATCACTGGAAATGGATCTCTCGGTCTCCTGCGTCGCCCCGCTGTGTGCTCAGGGCCTCCAGATGCAAGTTTGTTTATACGACAGTGGCGGCGGCGGTCAGTCATGCATTTGCAAGGCACCCGGAAACAGAAAACCGCCGGAGGAAGCAGTTATCTGTCATGGCAGCACCCATAGGCTTCTGAAGAAACGGGTGAAAACGGACGGTGCTACTGACTTCGGTGCTAGTGTTCCCTCCGTGCTGACTGACAGGCGCTCCATCTATTCTTTGCTTTGATTGTTTGTTTGTTTGTCACCCTCTGGACTGGAGGAAGGGTAGCAGCTCAGCGGCTGCCGCAGGACAGGCAGTAATCAAGGGAGAAAACGAAACAACAACGAAAACGAAGCTGAATTTATCTACAATTCAGTTTAGTTTCAGTTAGAAACACTCAAGAAACACTTCTGAAACCTTCCTATTAGTTTTATGGTGATCAGTTTGAGTCTGGTGTGCTTTTCAAATTACCTCTAAGTTATTATTATAGATAACCTTCAAATTATCTGGATTACCACGTGCACAGACTGAATTTGGAGGAGGAAGGACCAGTTATTTGGGTTGTAACAGAAGTAGGGTAATAATTGCTGTTGGCAGGGAGTGATATGTGAAGTAATATGACTTTAGAAAAGGTAATGATCAATGACTGTAATATTTTTGGGGGGTAACAAGTCCAGAAACTGGATGTGAGCGACGTTACAGGCCAACAACAAGAAGAGAAGCTGAAAAAAACCCACTCAAATTTGATCTTGTGAGTTCCAGGTCATTTTTCTTCTTCTTCTCTTCACAGTTTTTCCACTTTCAGTCTCTTTCGTCTGTCATGAAGTGCAACTGATGTGGTGAAGTGGAGCCGGAGGCGAGGTCGGCCGGGTCAGACCGTCCCAGGTGATGAGGAGCGTCTCAGAAATCTACATCCCTAAGCAGCAGCGAGGTTATCAGAAGAGTTGCAGCTCTGATGTAACGGTTACAGAACCAGTCGTGGTCCACACTGTCCCACATACACAGCTCATCGCTTCAGCTCTCATTTAAAAGTAAAAGGAGCCGTTTAAAGATATTTTCCTCTGGATTTCACGTCCACGTGTTTTCTGCTGCAAGAAGACAGAAAACGAGAGTCAAGTGACAGCTGAGAAATCTTTCATCAGAAGAAAAGCAGAGTTGCTTTAGAACACAGTCTTTATAACTATTGTTCATTTTACAGTTCTGTGATATGATTTCTGCAGCTGCACAGAAGCAGAGCAGTCCGTCACCAGGATATAATGTGAGCAGTGAACGTTTCTGTAAACCACAGACACGTCCGAGTGTTGGACATCTGTATAGACTTCAGACTTTAGACATTTATTTATTCCACATCGGGGAAATTTACTCGTCACAATAGCATGTTGACGGACATACAGACACATAGGAAGTACAGGACTTAGAATACTAAAGAAATACTAAAAAAAGATTTGAATAAGAGAGAAAAAGATAAAATAAATAAAATAAAATAAAATATTGAAAGGACAATACGTTATGAGCATTGTATGTACAGGAGGCAAAATGTGCATTATATACATTTAAATAAAGTGTCAAAGTATTGCTTTGTTGAGGTTGGGTGCATAAATAAACAGTGTTTAAATACAGTGCTTACAAATAAACAGACTCCGTGTATTGATATGAATATGTATATATACAAAATATAAAATAGTAATTATTGCACAGAGTAATTGCACAAGATGGCGGAGGTAGAAGTTTAACTTAGTGCTAAGATAACGTTCCCGCCAGTGTTCCTCATGTTCCTTCCTGTCTTCCTAACGATCCTGCCTGTGTTCCTCACGTTCCGCCTGTGTTCCTCACGTTCCGCCTGTGTTCCTCACGTTCCTGCCTGTGTTCCTAATGATCCTGCCTGTGTTCCTCACGTTCCGCCTGTGTTCTTCACGTTCCCGCCTGTGTTCCTCACGTTCCCGCCTGTGTTCCTTGTGTTCCTTCCTGTGTTCCTCACGTTCCCGCCTGTGTTCCTTGTGTTCCTTCCTGTGTTCCTCACGTTCCCGCCTGTGTTCCTTGTGTTCCTTCCTGTGTTCCTCACGTTCCCGCCTGTGTTCCTTGTGTTCCTTCCTGTGTTCTTCATGTTCCCGCCTGTGTTCCCAGTGCTTCTGTGGTTTGCACTATTTTGTTTTAAGTATCTTTTGTACATCTTTAATCTTCAGGTTTGTTGCACTCTGGATTATGTTTTTAGACCTCAGTGTTATTAAAGCTCACCTCTTATTCTTTACCCTCCTCGTGTCATGTGTTTGGGACAAGAGAGAAACAGAAAATTGAACTTAAAGAAATGTTCGGTTTAAACGTATTTGTGGTTTTGCAGAAATGTATTCTGCAAACATTTATTCTGGAGATTGGGTTGAACAGGAAGTGAGGCGTTTTCTGACTCGAGGTGTCTAAAATGTTTCGATACCAGGGAAGATATTTGATCAGTGGATTTCTTTTCTCGGAGCTCTAAAGGAAAATCAAACATGTATTTGAATATCAAGCGGTCCGACAGACACAACACTGAAGTCTGGCTGCTGAAGTTGCCTTTGAAGCCTCCTGGCAGAGCTGCGCCAGGGAGCCCACAGCCTGCTGCAGTGCATTAACACTCCACCTCAGCGGAGGATCAGAAGCACCCTGCAGCGAGACACCTCACCTCGACGGCACAACATCAGAGGAGGAGCGCCTCTCTGGGAGAACAGGGAGGCTCGCTTTGCTTCACACATCAACAGTTTGTGTGTTTGTCTTGTTGACTGAAGCATCTTTGGTTCACGCTGCTGTTGGTTTTCTGCTCGCCTGCTCGCTCTGCTGTCACTTTGACTTCCCGGCCGTCCGACTGCTTGTTTGGGCTCCACCTGTCTCCACCTCTTTGTCCATCTCATTGTCTCTCCACTTACCTGACAGACTTGTTTTCTGAGCTGCCTGTCGACCGCCGGTACCTGTCAGATTGTGTGACAGCCTCTCCGGTTTCAGAGCTCACCTGTTCCTCTGCCGCTCGCCTGCCGCGCAGAACATTTCCTCAGCATTACATGAGCAGACTGCGAGGAACTGTAATAACAGATGCATGTGCAAAGTAGCACATGTATGCTGTTCTGGTACCGTTAGCTCAGCTGTCATCAGAACATGCTAACATGCACATGGAGGCTAAATGTGCCGGCTGCAGCTCGCGCTGTAAGCATGGCTGCACAGCCTCTAAATGCTCGACATGCCTCCACTCTGACCCAATTTCTCTCTACAGTCTGCAGATAGAACATTTATTTTTCCTGCCTGCCACATCCACTTCATCACATGGTGCCGTAAGTACTGTGTGGCCAGGCTGCTGCACAGAGCTGACAATGTATACGTCTCTATACGGAGGAGCTCAGAGGTTTCCTGAGGTGTACAACAAAGATCTGCTCGTCTATATTCACAAGGAGATCCTTCAGTAAGGAATATAATGATGTGAAATGTTTTGAGTACCTAAAATACTAAACCTTTCTAACTGTAGTGCACAATCCATCAGAGCGGCTCACTGATCTTTAATTCTTTAATTCAAACACATGTTTCTTTCTTCTCAAAGAACAAAGTTGCTGCAGCTCAGACATGTTTTTCAGCTCAAACTGCAATTAATTAAATTTATACTAAAATCAAACTTAAAAGAAAATAATGATCAGCTCTGTAGTGAAGGAGTAAGGACATCCTGCTCAGTGAAAGCCGCTGATACAACTAGTACCTGAGTAAAAGTATTTGATATTAAATGCAAGGAAGTATCACAAGTACTTTCAGCTGATTATCAGAACTGAAGTCGCTCTAATGCAGCAAATAAATAAAGTCAGGTATAAAGTAAAATATCTGCAACAAAAATGTGGAGTTCAAAAATAAAATAGAAGAAGATGGAAATACTCAAAAAGTCAGACAGACAGACAGACAGACAGACAGTCAGACAGTCAGTCAGACAGACAGTCAGTCAGACAGACAGACAGACAGACAGACAGTCAGTCAGTCAGTCAGTCAGTCAGTCAGTCAGACAGTCAGTGGGGTATCAGTCTCAGTCTCAGTCTCTCTGCAGATGTCACAGGGTGATGAGTGACAGCTGACCTCCCTCAGTGCAACTTATTGATCAGCCTGAGACTGCTGCTGCAAGTGTGTGTGTGTGTGTGTGTGTGTGTGTGTGTGTGTGTGTGTGTGTGTGTGTGTGTGTGTGTGTGTGTGTGTGTGTGTGTGTGTGTGTGTGTGAGTGTGTGTGTGTGTGTGTGTGTGTTCTGTTCAACAGGTCCATACGGGATGAATCTCTCAGAGTTGATGTATTTGTGGACTCTGATTATGAAGTTAATAACTTCAAGTAGTACTTTAATAATATATCACGTTCTGTGAGTCAGGTTGTGAAATCAGCACACACGGAGGGAAAAAATAACTTTTATCTGAGCGCAGATTAAGTTTGCTGTATAATTAGAATATGATCGGCGAGTCAGCGCTCCTGTCTGCACCGTCACGTCTCTGCAGAACATCTCTGTTCATGACCACACTGTAACATCTGACGCAGGATCTGCTGCTGTTCTCAAAGGAAAAGATGCACAAACTGAATAAAGAAAATTCTCGTCTTAAATTCGTCCCCACAAGACGTATAAAACCAGTCTGAAACTCCCAGAATGACACCCATCAGAATATCAACATTTCTACAGTTCACATTACATGAGCTGTGAGGAGGAGATGTGGGGCTGTTCCAACATTTGTAAGTGTCACACCACGACGTAGAGATGTTTTCCAGACGTGTTTGTGGCGACAGAAGAGAGTATTTTGAGCCAAAACAGGTTTTCTAACCCTGACCGGAGCAGTAACAGTGCTGACTCAACATTAAAACTGTCAACTGAACCTTTAAGACAGATAATGTTGCATCATATCTGAGTGTGTAGAAACATCAATAGCATTTATTTTCACATGTGACAAAAGAAAGAAGCAGTGACTCACAGAAGAGACGGAGGTTTGTATCAGACACAGGATGGTTAAAAAACACATCATTCAAACCTAAATGCAATCTGTTCACATCTGTTTTCAGGCATCAACTGTATGAAATCACTAAATTAGAAATAGTCGAGGCAGACGGAGGAGAACGAGAAAAACAAACAAAGTGAATCATCTCTTCGGCCCTAAATAACTCCTGGATTGTGTCAAACATGATAAATTGATGATTCTGCCTCCTGGCGTGAGGACGATCCTCCTTTCTAAAACGTCTTTTGAGGACATCTTCGAACCTTCACCGGAGCTGCTCCCAGGTGTGAGTGTGTTTAACAGAGTGTGTAACACGCTGACAAAAACAGGAGATGCTGCTGAGTCAGCTCTCTCCTGCAGGACCTGGAGAGGAGCGGCTGCAGGACGCTCAGGTGGGTCTGACGACACGCCGCTGCCACCAGGAGCTTGTTGTGGCCGGAGGTCCCTGAAGGCAGCACATCATCTGCAGCTCCTCACCACACAGGAGGCCTCCAGCATGAGCTCACTGCTGTGCTCCAATACTGACACCGTGTGGCCGGACACAGTACTGCATCCTCTTCTGTCTCCTCTGTTTCATTTCCTCCTCTACCTCCTTGTTTCCTCACTGACAGCCTTCCTTCATCCAGTTCCTTCGTCCTCGACAGAGACCTGTCCTGTACGTTCCGTTCTCCTTTCCTACATTCAGATCCTGTCGTTTCCCTCTTTGCCTCCTTAAATTTCCCTTAATTGCTTCCACTTCCTCCTCTGTGTCGTCCTTTTCCTGTAATCTGTAATCTCTTTTCCTCCTCTGACTTGTTTCTCAACACTAAATCTAACCAGAGCTTAAATATGACATAATATCGAAAACTGAACCTAAAGAAACGTAAAGCTTCAACACTTCAGTTCATCAACATTTACTCTCTGGACTGGTTCGTCATCTCTCTTCTCTCTGTTCTTTTCATCCTTCGTGATGTGTTTGTCCTCCTGCTCCTTCTCCTCCTCCTCACCCTTGGTCTCCTCTTCCTCCTCCCCTCAACCCCCCAAATCTCATTGTAGAAAGTAGAGCATGTATGTATTATTGATGAGGTCGGCTCTGTGCTGAACGGAGGCAGGAAAATAAACTTTTGTGCTCTCTGCACTTTGATGCTCTTTTGTCTGAACAGAAGATCTGGACCAGCGGCGCCGAGCGGAGCCGAATGAATCAGGTTTAACAAATCTTTAATCTTTGGCTGTTTACGGTCTATATTGTGTTCTGTGGCGTCTTCTGCACACACAGAGTATCTGATACGAGCTGTCTTGACCTAAAAATGGTTTGAATAACATAATATATAGAATACAAGAATAACTGAGTAAATGACACGACCACATGTGAAATCTGTCAAACTAAAATAACATTTTCAGCATCACTGTTCTCTTCCAAAACCCAAGTGGTCTCTCTGTCTGCAGCTTTAAGAGCCTCCACTCTGCTGGTTTCAGGCTTTCCACCAGACCAGAATCCAACACTGATGAGTTCTGGATCACAGTCACAGTTCAGGTTCAGTTCATGTCGGAGGTGTTCGGTCTGCTACACTGACCTGAGGAAGGTGTTTGTTTCTCCGCAGAGCTGCTTTATGAACACAAAGCAGAGGAAATATCACGTGTGTTGCACTGAGAGTTGAGGGGAGAACCAGGAACACCTCCAGACCACAAGACGATAAACTGATGCTGTATGTAAAGACTGCAAACGTATTGATGTCTAAGAGGAAGCTACGGAAGCTCTGTTCAAACGTTCAAACGTTTTATGCATTTATTTTTTGTGTAAAACAGTGAAAAAATATTTCACTCATTAAACATTTTTGTTGTCATGGGTCGAGCTTTTGTTGAAAAAGCTTTTTTTTGTCCACGAGTGAAAAATTTATAAAAATCAGTCAAAGTTTAAAAAAAAGCTTTTTCAACTTTCTCAGATGGAGCACTAGAAAAACAACTCTTTCTGGCCCCTCTGAGCTTCCGTAGCGCAGTCAGTCTGTAATCAGTGTGACTGAAGATCTGCAGCAGCCTCAGATTCACTCTGACACACTCAAGACAAACTGGACACATTTACTGTCTGAACTTCAGTTTCTACTTTTCTTTACTTTTGCACAAAAGGTTCAAAGTGAATCCTGAGACATGAGCTGGCCACTGATTGGTCACAGGTGTGTTCAGGTGGTGCTTCAGCATCAGACAGAAGAAGAAGAAGCTGTTGATCACCTGAAGTCTGAGTTCCTGTGGTCTCAGACTGACTATGAAGTGATAAAACTCCTCTCTGACTTTATTTGGACTTTTATGGAGTGGATACAGTGTTTCTTTGGTGTTTTAACGTCGAGCTGATTCTATCATCATCTCCTGAGGACGTCTCACAGTAAGGAAATCTACCTGCAGTCACATCAGTGCTGCTGATCAGAGTGTTTCACCTTCGTCCTGACTGCTGCTGATCAGTCAGAGACTCATGACGGTCCTGATCGTCTGGCTGTGGTTCATCTGTGCTGTGTGCTTCTTATTTCTGCAGCGATGTGCTTTAATGTGTCTGATGTGTCTCTCACGTTAATGTTTCACATGATAACAGAGACAGCTCTGTGTCAGACTGACAGACAGGTGGGCAGGTGAAGGAGGCTGCAGTCTGTGTGTGTGTTGGACGTTTGGCTGCACACTGACTGCAGTGTGATGCAATTCACTGCTGTTTTGTAGTTGTGATGTTTTTCTGCATGCAACAGGATTCCTGCAACAAGGCCTGTGTACTGTATGTTACAGACAGTTAATTTAATTCTGCAGGAGGTGGGATATTTGGTGCATGTGTGAGCAAAAAAAAACACAGCTAGTTTTGGAGAGTACTCGCAAAAAATGTGTATTAAAACCACTTTTAGCCATCCGTGGCGAAATGTCGACACTTACAGGCATATTTTTTTCATTTTCACGTCCCCACCATCGCTGCTCAGTGGCACAAACCGATCCTTGGACTGGTATGCCGCTGTTGTGCCACCGACACATGACGGTATGTGCTGCTTAAGACTGTTATGCCGATGTGGGAGGGCTTAGACCTCTGGAGCAGTAGCGGTACACCAGTACCTAAAGGCTCATACTGCTGGATCAGTGTGTCGGTGCCGGACTGCTGCTGAAGCAGGAGTGGCGTGTCGGTATCAGGCGGGCAGTGTCGGCTGGATCAAGACTTATCTCCACCAGTCAGCTTCGTATTTATCAGCGGCTTATTCTGGTCATTCAAAGTACAGTGAACATGATGCACAATTTGCCACAATGGTTAATGTTTCTGCTAGCGATTAGTCAGACTGGCTACGGTGGCCATGTTGGCTGAGGCTAGCTTTCATTAGCTGTGGGTAGTTTATAGGCAGACATTTAGACTTATGACTTTCCAATCATATCACAAGAATGTTTGTCTAAATGCCTACATCCCAACGACACAACAAACAACAGAAATGCATTCATTCCTTTATTTACAGCAACGTGTTAAGATAGCATTGTCATTAAAGACTAAAATAATGTTAACATTTACAGCAGTGTCTGTCGTAGAACCAGCCCAGTGGCATTAGCTTATTCATCCAACAGTCTTTCAATGGCATAACAGTCTCAAACAGAACAAACCGTCATGTGTCGGTGGAATACCAGCGACACACCAGTCCAACTTTTTTTTCAACTGAGGAAAATCTCCAAACTTAGGAAAATGGTGTCACAAAATGATTTGGAGCTGATCATACATGCATTTGTGTCTTCGCGTTTAGACTAATAGCTTGTTTTCATGTCTGAACAAGAAGGAGCTGTCTCGCCTGCAGAGAATTCTGACCGGCTCTAACAGGAGGACACACACACACATCCCCTATTCTTAAAGCTCTTCATTGGCTGCCAGTTTCCTCTAGGATCAATTTCAAAAGTCTGGTTTTAACTTTCAGAGCTTTGCATGGTCAGGCTCCACCTTATATCATTGATCTGATCCAGCCTTACACCCCAGCTCGGACTCTGAGGTCTGTGGATCAGAATCTGCTGATGGCTCCACGCGCTTGTTTCCGGACCAGAGGAGACGATCCTTCCAGGCCGTTGCTCCCCGGCTTTGGAACGATCTTCCGCTCTCTCTGCGTTCGATGGAGTCTGTTGACTCCTTCAAAAGGCAGCTAAAGACCTATTTATTTGTGCAGGCTTTTGCTTAATTGTCTTGGGGCTGCTATGATTGTCACTGAGTTGTCTTGGCCTTTTAAATTTGTATGTACTTTTTAACTGTGTGTTGTCTTGTTAAAGCGCTTTGTGACCCTGGTCTGTGAAAGGCGCTGTACAAATAAAGTTTACTTACTTACAAGGATCGTTAATGTCACTGAGCAGCAGTCAACAGACCTTCGGCCTCTTTTCTATCTCAGTGTTGTTGTCATTTTCCCCGCCTTAATTAATCTAATTATCTCCTCTAACCTCTTTAAAAATATGCCTTTGAATACAGACCTCAGTGATAAATCTATAAATATGAAAACGTCACTTAATTGGACATGTTACTGCAGATGAGAAAACACAAACGTTCTGTGTTCAAATCCTGTTCAAGTCCAACAAAGCCAGACTTTTCTGTTATTTCAAATATTTCCTAAAATAATTACTCATATCTAAATGACAGAGGACTCTTGTTGTTGTTGTTGAAGCATAAAAAGATTAATTGTGAGTAATTATTCAGCTTCATTTACAAACGACAGTGAACTTTAAATCCCTGGAAGAGCTCGTCATCAGTTATCTGCCTTGTTGGTTCTCAGTGAGGCCACACGAGGGCGCCACCGCCCCACGATGACCTGGAGACTTTCCTTCTTTCAGCCATAGAAGCTGATAAACAGACACATTTATGAGGAATGTGAGACAAACTCCAAACTGATGTCAAACAGAAAGAGCTGCTGAAGTGGAGCTCGGACCGGATTCATCTGAGAGTAATCGAGTATTTTTAAAAAGACGGCTGATTTTAAAATAACTGCACTGTTTGATATTGTGTGTGTGTGTGTGTGTGTGTGTGTGTGTGTGTGTGTGTGTGTGTGTGTGTGTGTGACTCATCATACATTTTGCACACACACACAGAAGATTCCCACACTCTCTGACCAGAACACTGTGGGAAGAGAAGGAAGTGTGTGTGTGTGTGTGTGTGTGTGTGTGTGTGTGTGTGTGTGTGTGTGTGTGTGTGTGTGTGTGTGTGTGTGTGTGTGAGACAGACAGACGGCGTGACTGTAGTTCAGTGAATCAGTCAGGACGGGAAAGGTCCGACAGGAACATGAACGCAGACATTTGTGGTTATTTCACGGGAGATCGAGCATGTTGTCGTATCCGACAGGATGCGGACGACGACAGGGACTACTTCTCCTGTTTCTAGAGAAACGTGCTGCTAAGACAAACGGGCCTCATAATAAACGCTGCATGTTTGAAACTCTGGTCTGTATTTTCACTCTGGTACCTGCAGCAGGTGTCACAGACTGACGGTGAAACCCTGACAAACACACAGGAAGAAATCTGACATGCATTGTTAATGTTTTCTAATGGATTAGTGATCAATGAGCAGAACACAAGTCAAACTTTAATGATTGTTATGTTAAGTTTGGTGACAAACGGGACACGTTGGTGTTCTACTGATATTTGTCAGGTCTGTAACGGTTGAACAGGTTTGCAAACACCTGCCTGTTTGATATACACAGCTGACGTTTCATTCTGGAGGTAAAGTTTTTGGCCACCTGATGATTGTAACTCCAGAATCCAACCATCTTTCACCTCTTCAGCAGCTGAGCTCTCATGTGTTCACAAGCTGATTGCTAACTTTGCTAACTTTGTCGGACGATGACTTCAGTTCAGGACCTTTCACAAACGGATACTTGATTCGTTGTTAATATTTAAATAATGATTGTAGTGGATTTATAGCTGTCACAACTGTGTGCCTGCAGGAGAAAACTGACAGGAAAACCTACCAGCTTACCTCCTGAAACACAAGTTAATTATGACTCAGGTATCTGCAGTGTGTGTGTGTGTGTGTGTGTGTGTGTGTGTGTGTGTGTGTGTGTGTGTGTCTGTGACCTTTCCTTCCTGTGGAGGCAGTGGGCAGTCAGTCACTGCGGGCCCTCGGCAGGGGCCAGCTGTCAGGGCCTCCGTCCAGCGTTTTCCAGCTCAGACTGTGGGAAAGTGGGAACCCCGGTTTGTCCCACAAGACTCGCTAATATCTAACAACCCCACCCTCCTCCCCCTCCACCCTCCCTCCATCCTGCTTCCTGGACCAAACGTCTAAATATAAAACAGCCAGGACCGCGGATCTCCCGCCCTGTCCCAAAATACGGAGCCCAAATACTGACACCAAACATGTTCTGTTTGTCTTTGTGACCATAAAGAAACCAGAGTCCAAACACAACATGGACTTATGGATTGATGGTTGGATGGTTGGATGGTTTGATAGATGGATGGTTGGATGGATGGTTGGATGGATGGATGGATGGATGGATGGATGGATGGTTTGATAGATGGTTGGATGGACGTATGGATGGTTGGATAGATGGATGGTTGGATGGATGGTTGGTTGGATGATTGGATAGATAGATGGTTGGTTGGATGGATGGATGATTGGATAGATGGATGGTTGGATGGATGGATGGATGGTTTGATAGATGGTTGGATGGACGTATGGATGGTTGGATGGACGTATGGATGGATGGATGGATGGATGGATGGTTGGTTGGATGATTGGATAGATAGATGGTTGGTTGGATGGATGGATGATTGGATAGATGGATGGTTGGATGGATGGATGGATAGATAGATGTTGGATGGATGGTTGGTTAGATGGTTGGATAGATGGATGTTGGATGGATGGATGGATGGTTGGATGGATGGATGGATGAATAGATGGATGGATGGTTGGATAGATAGATGTTGGATGGATGGATGGATGGATGGTTGGATAGATAGATGTTGGATGGATTGATGGTTGGTTGGATAGTTGATTAGTTGGATGGATAAATGGATGGACGTATGGATGGATGGATGGTTGGTTGGATAGATGGATGGTTGGATGGTTGGATGGATGGATGGATGGATGGATGGATGGTTGGATAGATGGTTGGATTGATGGATGGATGGTTGGTTGGATGGATGGTTGGATGGATGGTTGGTTGGTTGGTTGGTTGGATGGATGGATGGATGGATGGATGGATGGATGGATGGATTGTTGGATGGTTGGTTGGATAGATGGATGGATGGTTGGATAGATGGATGGATGGTTGGATGGTTGGATGGATGGATGGTTGGTTGGATGGATGGTTGGATGGATGGATGGTTGGTTGGTTGGTTGGATGGATGGTTGGATAGATGGATGGATGGATGGTTGGATGGATGGATGGATGGATGGATGGATGGATGGATGGATGGATGGATGGATGGATGGTTGGATAGATGGTTGGATTGATGGATGGATGGTTGGTTGGATGGATCGTTGGATGGATGGTTGGTTGGTTGGTTGGTTGGATGGATGGTTGGATAGATGGATGGATGGATGGATGGATGGATGGATTGTTGGATGGTTGGTTGGATGGATGGATAGATGGATGGATGGTTGGATGGATGGATGGATGGTTGGTTGGATGGATGGTTGGATGGATGGATTGTTGGATGGATGGTTGGATAGATGGATGGATGGTTGGATGGATGGATGGATGGTTGCATGGATGGATGGTTGGATGGATGGATGGATGGATGGATGGATGGATGGTTGGATAGATGGATGGATGGATGGTTGGATGGATGGATGGATGGATGGATTGTTGGATGGATGGTTGGATAGATGGATGGATGGTTGGATGGTTGGATGGATGGATGGATGGATGGATGGATGGATGGATGGTTGGATGGCCGGCTGAGTACACACAGCACTTAACCCCGTCACTGAATACCACACACACACGCACACACACACACACACACACACACACACACACACACACACCATCAGCAGCAGCAGCTCCATTACTGTTCAGGAAATATGCTGAATTATTCAATCACTTCCTCTCTGCATTCTCTACAGGATGCACACCATCTACTGAAACTCACAGAATATGTGTGTGTGTGTATGTGTGTGTGTGTGTGTGTGTGTGTGTGTGTGAGATGGTGACGTGTTCACATGTGACCTACATTAGGCTGCCTGCTGTTTGCAGATTTACACACGATTACAAGATAAAATATCAAATTTAACTTCTGATTATTGTCTCGTCTACATTTTGTACGCTCGTGCCTTTACGGTGCGGATCAGGTCGACTGTCTGGTTTAGAGTTTATTTTCGGCCTTCTTTGCTACTTCATTAAGACAGAAAGGTGAAGACGTCTGCAGTTCCGGCCGATCAGCCTGTTTTAAACACATGTTGGTGGATCAGCAGCTGCTGCAGTCCACAGAGGATTTGATGTTCAGGCCTCTCTGCTGTTCATGTGCTCGTGTGGCTGTGCAGCTTGTTCCAGGGAGGTCCGATCTCTGCAGGATCTCTGCAGGAGACGCAGGCAAACACAAAGGACACTGGAAGAGTAGAGTCTGATCACTACGATGATCCAAATATATGAGACCATCGTGTATCCTGATATGTCATCAGTGTTGTCTTCTCCTGGTTTTAAAGGCTCATCACAGTAAAGTGACGTCATTCTCTAAACTCACAGACCAACTTATAAATGATATACACATTACTGATGATCACTGATCAGAAATCTCACTGGTTTAATGTTTTGCGAATGTTCATCCCAAGAACACCATTAATTAGAAATCAGGGAGACTGAGAACGATATCTGGGAACAATCTTTCGAACAACCACGGATGAATAAAAGCACAATTAATTCCACTTAACTGAACTTAAGTACAATTTTCAGGTGCTTTACTGCTACTTCCTTCTCTCCACCACATTTATTTGATAACTTCAGTTACTTTGCAGACTAATATCACTCACAGATGGTGACATGATGCTGCATCAGAGCTAAAGTACAACATTTCTAAAGTAATGTATTTTATTGGTATTCTTAGAGAACAATCACTGATACTGATGATCAGAAAATGCTGAATATCGGCCTGATAATCAGTCAGAGAGTGTTTAGTCAGAAACACTGTACTGATCGCAGTCCAGCATTAATTAAATACTTTAGAGGAGATTTAAAATATCTCAAAAGTTTTGTGTCTTTGATGAAAATGAGAAGATTCCTCTCATGATTTTTGCAGCTCTGCATTAATCACACGGCAGGAATCTTTATTTATTCATTTATCTGGCTTTAGTAAAGGTGGAGGATCACTGAGGGCTGGTCCTCATTTACAGGGATGCTGGGTGAAGAAAATTAAATAAAAAGCTGTCTGCAAATATTGTAGATAAGATATAAATCTGAGAATGTACCGAGAGACGAGCAGCAGACGATGTTCTGCTGTGTTGGAAACGGGCTAAATCCTGGTGAGACGACGACTGATGAGTTCTGATATCAGCAACTAAGCTAACAGGTACATTCAGACGGATCACCTGTCTGAGCCAAAGACAGAAAACTGACTTTGGTGCATTTTGATTAGTTTCACAACGACTTTAAAGAAGATGTTGATTCATGGAACATTTGAATTTCACCCTCCTGCCCTGAAGTCTCGTGTTCCTGGAGTCTTCTTCAGATCGTCTTTTTGAACAAACCCCACCACAGTTTATTTCTCTCACACGGCCAGCTAACACCATGTTCCTTTCTATAAGCTGAGTGGGAACTTTGCTCTCAGCTGATGTTTTCTCCTCGTCCTTGAACAACACAGCTGCGTCTCCGAGCGGACACCAGCGCTCCGACCTCGGGGTCGACATCAAAACTTGAGTCTCATCTAATTCTGGTTTTAATCGACAGTAGACGCAGTGACGAACTCAAACAGAACATTTTTGTTTTAATTTGAAAAGTTTTAGTCCGTCAGTCTCTAATATCTTCTTCATTTTGAACACTTTTCGGCAGAACTGAGGATATTTAAGTAAAATGTTCC